>OY998240.1:19271472-19331978 GCA_963922005.1 Cornus suecica | reverse complement strand
ATGATCGTGTATATATAGGCAATGGTATAGAGAGTCCCTTTTCAGTCTTTTCACTCCTTACCTCATGCAAACTTTAACATCTGATATATATAGGTATATATACATGTATATAGAGGTCCGGAGTCACGGACACATCTTCAAATCGAATAGGGGGTAGAACAGGCAGAAACCATCAAAAAACAACAAAACTTGCTGCATATATGCTTCAAGCGTACCTGACCAACGCTTCAAGCATAGATTCAAGCATACCTCCAAGCGTAAAAAATGGGTTTTCCAGTCACTTTTTGAAACTAAAAACGTAGGCACAAGCGTAGGTATTTTATGGAAACCTATTTTTCTCCGTGCGTGCACCAAAACGATCGCCTTGAACCACGATACTTTTTGTTGAAGATTACGGCCTCTGGAAATCTCATTTTTGCCCTCCGGGAGCCATTTTTGTCTCGGACTACCTCTTTGACTCTCCTCTTTGAATAGAAAGAACACACTCTTCAGTTAATTCACCGAAGTTAGCTCAATTTCTTCATTAAGCTCCTGAAACATGTTTTAACATGTAAACAACATAAAAATACCAAATAATGGAATGAAAGAACATAACAACAGTGAGTTAAGGAGTTAAAATGTCTAATACACCTATCACACCCCCAAACGTACATATTGTTAGTCCTTTAGCAATAAACTCGGGAAACTTTCTTGTGATGATTTCTTTTCTATCTATTCTAACTAATCTAACCCAATCTCTTGCTTTCGTGAGGGTCGACGATTACACTTAGCATGTGTAATAAGCCTTTTAAACTCCTAGGTTACCCCTAGTGGACGAGTGCAGTCTCGTGAGGTTTCCAGTGATGGTACCTACAAACATCTCAGTCATCTGTAATCACGCATTCATGAATTCACACACAAGTTAATTAAGTTATGATATAATGCAAAAGACAACATTGATTCAAATACTCCCACTCACTATCAAACAATAATTATATCGAGCTTTGTGTCATGAATGGTTCCCACTAAAGTGAATGATTTCCCTATTTTCTACTCTCAATCCAGACAACCTTCCATGTTCTTTTGAACATTCGACTATGATATTTCAATTTCTTTTCTCCTACTTCATTGATCGAACTTTGCCATTTTTAATAAAAACTCATCTTTCCACTTTTATCCCTTTTTGTTTTTCTATGTCTCCAGACTTTCCAGCGGAGATTTTTAGTCCCGACCAACTGGGCCCAAGCTTCTTCCATGGGATTTATGCTCATTAGTTTTCTCTCCTTTAAACGTGAATAGTGATATTGGTGATACCAAGGCCCGGTTACTCAGATCAAAGAACTATTTTTTGCATTTTATTTTCTTAAATTATGTTTTTCAATTTTCTCCATTTCAACCATAATATTTCCCCTTCTCCCATTTTATTGTGGCAAAATTATTTTTCCAACAACATAGTCAAAGATCAACTTATTTCTCATAGTGAATGTGTGCTTGTGTTTATAGGTTAAAGTCGTCCTTCTTGATTTCAATTTCACTCATTTACTCACCCATGTAAAACCACATCACTCCACTAACTCGATCTAATCATTACTCTCATGAGTGGGAATATCACAGCACATACTACTTATACATCATAAACATGAGCTCAATCAAATTGTAATGCAAATTAATCATGCGTGAAAACAAAGAACTGCTCCAAAAAAATTTTAAATTTCAAAAATGTTTTTTCCCAAAATTTTTCATTCCTTTCAACTATATACCCTCACCCCCAAACTTAAATGAGACCATGTACCCATGGTAAAAAATAAAGTATGAGAACAAATACAGTTATCTTGAAACTTAATTCTGGAATCAACATCGAAGCACTTGATCTCCTCCTCCAAACTTGATTTGGATTACCTGTAAATATGATCAACAAAGCACAGATACCCAATCATAGCAATGGAAAAGAAAATTTCAAAAATATCTAGAAATTCACACAAACTTTTCAACGAATTAAATATTCTCTTTCTTTTTTTCTTTTTTTTTTCTGATGTGGCCTTAAGGGCCTATAATCCTATGAATTAAAAATGAAAAGACGTGGCCTTAAGGGTCTATCGTCTCTAAAAAAAATTGAAATTACAGAAATTAAATGATATCCTATTCTACAAACCGAGGCTATAAACTAATTTTCACAACCTAAGACCAATGTTTAACGTTGTCGGCACGACAGGACCACTCAAAGGGTTATCCAACATCCTTCCTCTCTGTAACATTTCTCCTACTCATAGGACAAAATGTAGGAAGTAACTCCCTCAGTGCTCTCACCTGTAGACAATTGGTACTATCCATGACCTCAAATATAGAACAATAATCACCATATAAAGTACCTCATCTGTCACGTTCTAACTTCACCCCAATGTACAGGCAATGTGTCCAACAGATCCTCCTTCAATACCTTATGTAATGTTCCCTTCACGAATTCATCACTTTCCATTAAACTGATAAATGTCATAAATTCCGGTATCGGATCAATCTTTGCCTATGTATCCCGAACCTTTTATCAAATCCTACTTCTCCGTGGGGGTAAACCGATCTAACTCTGTGTGGTCCATCCCATCTTTGTTAGAATTTACCTAAAAACACTTTCAGCTTTGGATTATATTGCCGTTTTCGGCCAAGTTCAAGGAACTTAAGATAAACATGCTTAGCATGATGTACTCTTGTTCAAGCTATGTATCTTCGAGCATTCTTATACGCACAACTCCGTATCCCCTCACACTTATCTCTCAATCACGGATCTTCAAAGGCATGTAGTTTTTCTATCATGTCTATACCTAACATTAGTTCATCTAGAAAGGTGTTCTTAAGAGGGGGGTCATCTTTAGTAGGTTCTTTAAAAGTTTGTGACAATTGATCATCTCTAACAGCCTCCACATCTTACTTATTTGTCACTAAGCTCTTCTCTCAACCTTCAGTGCCGTCATACAACCCAATCTTATACATGGAGTTGTCGGGCACCAATGTCGCTGGTGACACAAATGGAGATTCAGGTGAATCTCTTAGCTCCTCCCTCATGTCAAACTTTTCATTCGACCTTTCAATCACATCATCCAAGTCATTCCTTGCTCGAATCCTCTGAGGTACCACTTCCTCAACCATCTTATCAATATTAAAACACTCGGCTAGTTCCAGTAATTGATGGTTGATATCAAATACATTCATCCTTATCCCTAGATTCCCAAAAGATATATCCATAACCCCTGTTCTGCAATCAACGCATGCATTTGCCGTAGCCAAAAACGGTTTTCCTAAGATAACAGGGATATGTCTCCTTGATCTATGGTTAGGTTCCATGTCTAACACCACAAAGTCCACAGGATAGAGAACTTACCCATTTGAACAATGACATCCTCCAAAATTCCTCTCGGTTGTTTAGTTGATCTGTCTGCCAATTGAACCACCACCGATGTAGGATTGAGCTCTCCCAACCCTAGCTATTGATAGACTGAGTAAGGTAATAAATTAATACTTGCACCAAGGTTAAGAAGAGCTCTACCAATCTTTTGGTCACCAATGACACAAGAAATAATGAAAGCACCGGGATCTTTCCTCTTAGGTGGAGTATCACTCAATAAGATCGAACTTACTTGTTCAGTCAATAAATCTTCTTCAGGACCTTAGTTCTGCTTTTACGCTTTTAGGTACAGAGGTCCTCAAAAACTTAGCATAGGGTGGTATTTGGTCTATAATGTCTAAGAGAGGCAAATTAATCTTGACTTGTCAGAATGTCTCCAACATGTCTGACTTTTTAATCTTACCATCTTTAGTCGGCTCTCTAAGACGTTGAGGAAACGGTGCTTCCTCCTCATATGGTGCCCTTTCTGGCTCTTCATCTTCCTCCACTTGAGATTGATCATTCTGAACTTTGTCAGCCTCCTTTCTTCGCTCATCTTCAGCTTCCTTTCTTTGCGCTCGTCTCGCCTTTTTTCTTTTCTGCAACCTCTCTGCATGTTCCTCCTCAACTCTACTTTCCACTTCCCTTACACTTCTCAGAGTCGTAATGGCTTGGACTGTTTCATAATTATGCTCAGCAACTGAACCACAATCCACTACTTGTTACCTCTTTGGATTAACCACTAGTTGCCTAAACAATCTTTCCTCTTCAAACCTATTCACCATATTAGCTAGTTGCCCTATTTGGGTTTTTATATGAGCAATGGATTGGGATTTAGAGTTCATTGATTGGATAGTTGCCTGAAAATAATTAGATTTATTTTTTAACTCCCCAAAAACTTGATTTTTTAACTCCTTCAAGGCACTCATCACCTCTTCTTCAAAGCCAGGTGGTCTTGGTGGTGGATTTTGAGTTGGATTTTGATGTTGGAGATGATTTTTAGGATATGGAGGGTAAACTTGATTTGGATTGAATCCCTGGGTTTGGTTTCCTTGAGGCTGAGTTTGATAGTTATATGGTTGGATAACCTGATTATTATTAAATGACTGGAGAGCTTGAGAATTATTGTATGACTATCTGGATTGGTAATTTGACTGAGAGTTTTGAGCCATGATTGTTGGTGGGGATTGATATGATTGTTGACTCTGTTGAAACCTTGGCTGTGAATTATATGGTTGTTGTTCCTAAGGGAACATTGATTCACATTCGAATATTGAGATAAAAGAGAGGGATAATTTTGGACATTTGATGTGTATGAATTGGTGAAAGGAGCATTGTTTGGGTAGTTCCATGCTACATTAGCATTGGCAACAACGAATTCACCACCTTGACACTCATTGTGAGAATAATCGACTTATACCTCCGACATTTCACTTCTAGGGGAATGATTTCTCTAAAGAAGCTTTTCAAATCTTTATAATTTCTCTCCTATCAACGCCACTTAATCTCTCACATCATCATGATTCACAACATAAGCTTTCTCAGATCTTTTATCTAGTGCACCTCTAGACCTCAACTCAGATTCATATTGAATTGTATTCTCACTAACACTGTCAAACAAGTCTAAGAGTTCTTTTGATGGCCTTAGGATAAATTGACCTTGTGTTGCCTCATTTATTAAATTCTTATGTTTATCTCTCAGTCCCATGTAAAAATTCTTAGCTATATCCTGTTCAGCGAACCTATGGTGGGGACACTTATACAAGATTTCACTATATCTCTCTCAAGCATCATGGAACTTCTCACCAGCCAATTCTCTAAAACTTTTGATCGCATCTTGTCCCTCTAAGATCTTTCCTATGGGATAATGCCTCTCTATGAATTTAGATTTAAGGGCTTCCCAATCAATTTTAATTAGCTTATCTAATTTGACGTACCATATTTTAGCTTTTTCTCTCAATGACCAAGGAAATAGACTCACTCGCAAATCATTCTTAGATAAATTATCATACCTAATAGTCGAGACAACCTCTAAGAAATCATTAATATGCTGGTATGGGTCCTCTATCCTAAGGCCATAAAATTTTGGAAGCATATTGATAACGCTCCTTTTGATCTCGAAATGCTTCGCGCGTTCTTTTTCTGGGAAATCAGCATATGAATCATACACATCCAATGCGTAGTATCCTTTCAAAAATGCAGCTGGTGTCCTTGGTAGATTGGCTCTTTGGTCACCCATCGCTTCTTCTGATTGACGATGATGCTCTTAAATAGCTCGACATTTTCGATAAAAAGTTCATTCAATTTCATAATCAAAAGGTTCTAATTTAATATTGAGATCAAAACAAGATTTTCGATCGGTCATACATCAAACAAATTGTTTTTTATACTTATTTATTATTATTATTTATTTTTTTTACTTCTAAACTATTCTAAATATTAACAGAAAATAAAGCTAAAATTATGCACGAAATTAAGATAAACTAAAACTCACCAGAGGTCCAACGATGCAACTTCTGCTCCGGCAAATCCTTTTATGCTTTTCAGAGTACCTATCAATCACACAAAAATTCCAACTTTCAGTACACTACAATAACACAATGTAAATAAACTACTAAAGCTAATGAACAATGCTTAGTCCCCAGCAACGGCGCAAAGAACTTGATGTGACGTCAAGTGTGTAAAAATATGTGGTTAAAAATGACACATTTGAGTAAGGGATATCGATCCCATAAAGACTAAGATGGTTCACTTTAGCAATTCAAAAACACTGAATTATATTTTCTGAAAATGGTTTACTTGGGTGGTCAAAGACCAAATTATCTAAATTAACTAAAATTATCTAGAAAATAAACTAAATTGGTTGTGATTCAGATGAGAGAGAAAACTAGAATTTTCATTGCTCCACCATTAACCGTATAATATAGTTCTTCACTGTATCAACTGTAAGAGGACGATCCATAACTGTGAATCAGGTCGTACCGAAAATAGCTAAACAAGAAAACTGGCTTTTAGGGACGGTCCAAACTGTCGCTAAAAGCCCCTAAACTGTCCCTAATACTAAAAAAAACCGTCACAAAAAATAGCATCGTAAAAGCTCTCTCACGACGGTTTAGAAAATAGCATAGTATTAGCTACGCTTGTACCGTCACAAAAAAAATACTATTAGCGACGATTATACCGTGCCTAAAAACCAACTATTAGCAACGTTTGTACCGTGCTTAAAAACCAACTATTAGCGACACTTGTACCGTGCCTAAAAACCAATTATTAGCGACGCTTATACTGTGCTTAAAATGAAGATTATTAGGGACTAATAGATGATTATTTTTTCTCCTCATTGGCCTATTTTAGGGATATATCACATTTGATTTTGTTCTTTTAACCACCACTAGAATTTAAACGAACTACTAATATCAAAATGACAAAGTATGTAAATAAAATAAAACACTTGATATATATAAAACTTCTTGTCTCAGCCAACACCTATATATAAATAAAAATAAGTACAAAAGAAATTGAAGCATAAGAAAGCTTCAACATCATAGTGTTATTCCAAGGCTGATGACACCATACCATACCAAATTCAAGTGATGCATATCATTACATGGGTAAAAGTTTAGTTAGCAAAAAACAAAAGATGGTAAAGATGTTATAGATCACCAAAAGAATTCCCCAAAAAATATATGTGCCTTTAAACATGCAATGTGTCATTAAGGTGCTAGTGGTGTTTATGTTGGGGAATGGTGCTGCTGAGAATACTAGAACCATGCTGGCGGCTGCTGGTACTGAAACCATGGTTGTGGCGACAACTGAAAGTGAGTGTCTTATGGTCGCACTTGGTGATATTGAGATTGTGATGAAGCTTGCTGACAGTACTAGAGAAACGACTATGGAGGTTCATTTTGTTGGGAAAGACTCATCTCCTGCACTTTGCTTAGTTTTTCCAAGTGTCCCCGAACTTGTGCTAGTTCATCTTCTAATTTTTCACTTCTTTCTTCAGCTTTCGGTGCCCTCTTTCAAGAGACCTCTTTGTAGGACAATGATGCACGTTGACGATTTAGAACAATATAACCATGGCCTAGCCCAGGGGATATATCCTTTCCGGACACCCATATGCTCAAGCATTATCTCGACATCATTTATCTTTGAATTTGGACAATCGGAATTTTGAGAAGCCTGTGTCGACTTCTCCATCATTTCCTCCTACAAGTAAATTTCGGTATTTTATTAAAATAAATGCACCAGAATTCTGCTCAAATAGATTAATTCAATGAATTCTTGTCTAATTTTTAATTTTTTTATATAAAAATAACACGAAAGTACACAACATTACATATAACAGTATTAGTCATATAACTGCAGTGACATAGAAAGCATGTGGACAATATTAGATAATAGAATGTTATTGTATTATGCTTTAGTTGTAGGAGTAAAATAGTCTTTTCATTGCTTGTGTATATAAGTTCCTATGTGTACCATCAATTCAGTGTATTGTTGTTCTATAATGAAAACCCCAGCCACCTCTATTTGTTTTCTCTCTTCAACTCTCATATGGTATCAAAGCTTGGCATTGAACTAACCCATAACCAAAGCTTTGCTGAATTCCAAAGCAGAAAGGTTTGCTGAATTGCAGAGGGCTTCTCAAAACCATAAGCATAGATGCCTCTCAGGAGATTTTCTAGCAGTCCCATAGCGTCAAAGCTTTCATGAAATTCAGTAACATTCATGTGCTGCAGCAGTATTAATTTCTTCAATGGTTGCACCATCTTCCCATAAGATATATTATCTTTAAGATTGATACCATATATTGAATTTGTGAGTGCAGTAGTACTTGGTTGTCTCAAACTTCATCTCTGATATCGTTTGTTGCTGAAAATTGTTTTGGAATAGTTTGTTGCTAATTTCCCTTTGCTGGTTGCAGAATTTGTTTCATGCCAATACAAGTCAGATCTTGTAGTATTCTGTTTTGTGAAGTTCTTTGCTTGTGGTAGGCATATTGCTCTTGAATATTTTTATTTTGGTTGTCTGTATATTTGCAATGGCTAATGAAAGAGATGATTCTCTACAATCAATTAGTGTAAGATTGAATGGCAACAATTACTCATATTGGAGTTATGTAATGAGGAATTTTTTAAAGGAAAAAAATTGTGGGGTTATGTCAGTGGTGCGGTGAGCAAACCCGGAGAACCTAAAGATGATGAGCTTGATAGTTGGGAAGCAAACAACTCAAAAATTATTACTTAGATCAATAATTCTGTTGAACACTCCATTGGTATGCAGTTAGCAAAATATGACACAGCAAAACAGGTCTGGGATCACTTGGCAAGATTGTACACACAATTCAACTTTGCAAAACAGTACCAACTTGAAGCTGATATTCGAGCAATGCAGCAAAAGGATATGACTATTCAGGAATTTTATTCCATCATGTCTAATCTTTGGGACCAACTGGCTCTCACTGAGCCAACATCTCTTCAGAGCCATGTTGACTACCTTGCTCGTAGAGAAGAACAGCGTCTTGTTCAGTTTTTTATGGCTCTTCGTGATGATTTTGAGGGACTTCGGGGAAATATTTTGCATCGTAATCCTCATCCGCCTGTTGATGCGGTTGTAAGTGAACTTTTGGCTGAAGAGACACGACTCAAAACTCAAACAGGAAAGGGCCTTCTACTAGTGCCCAGTCAATCTATTTTGGTTATTCCTACTAAGTCATCTTTTAGCAATCAGACGAGACTCTCTTCTAAGTTTGGTGTTGATGAATGTAGTTTTTGTAAGCAGAAAGGTCATTGGAAAGCCCAATGTCCTAAATTGTTGAATAAAGCACAACCACCTCAACAGCAGTGGCGGTAACCCCCACCTCAACAACAGTGGAGGCAACCCCCACCACAACAACAATGGCATTTGGGAGGGCAACCCCAACAACGAGTTTATAGGTCTCCACAGCCCACCACTGTAGCATTGGTACCTGAAGTTGCATCTTCTTTGGATCCCAACATGGTTGTTTTTACGGAATAATTTCAGAAGTTCCTTTCCACACAGTCACAGCCATATGCCATGACCACTTCATCTTCAGTAGGTTTGTCATCCCCTAATTCTTCAGGCATGTCTACATCTTTGTGGCACCCCCATGCTCTTAACAGGAGTTGGTTCTATTTGTACACCTCATGTATCTCTTTCAAATGTCTATTGCATTCCAAAACTTGCAATGAATCTCATTTCAGTGAGTTAATTATGTGATTCTGGTTATTGTATTCATTTTTCTTCCACTTCTTGTCATGTGCAGGATCCTCAATCCCAGAAGTTGATTGGGATAGGCCGTAGGCACGGGGGGTTATATCTTTTGGATGAGTTGTGAGTTCCAGATGTAGCTGCTTCGGGTGTTGATTTGTCTTCTTTTCATTTAACTTCATCTTCTTCCAGCTTTTACTTGTGGCATTCTAGACTTGGGCATGTTTCGGCCCTGCGGTTAAAATACTTGATTTCTAGAGGATCTTTGGGCAATTTGCAATCTCATGATATATCTGATTGTAGTGGTTGTAAACTAGCAAAATTCTCTGTTCTACCCTTTAATCGAAGTGTTTCTTATTCTGTTGCACCATTTGATTTGATTCATTCTAATGTGTGGGGTCCTTCCCATGTCATAACAAAAAGGGGGTTGAGATATTATGTTTCTTTCATTGATGATTATACTCGATATTGTTGGGTTTACCTAATGAAACATCGTTCTGAATTCATAAACATTTTTACTACTTTTCAGTCACTTGTCAAAACTCAACATTCTGCAGTTATCAAGTATTTTCGTTGTGATTTGTGTAGGGAGTATACTTCTACACTATTTTCTGAGTTGCTTTGCTCTGATGGTACTATGCATCAATCTTCTTGTACTGACACTCCTCAACATAATGGGGTTACTGAAAGGAAGCATAGAGATATTGTTGAGACAGCTTGTTCTCTTCTCCTATCAGCTAGTGTTCCTAGTGAATTTTGGGGAGAAGCTGTTCTCACAGCTTTCCACTTGATTAATAAAATTCCGACATCTTACACTTCAGGTTTATCCCCTTATGAAAAATTGTATGGTCATGCTCCTGACTACTCAATGTTACGAGTTTTTGGTTGCACATGTTTTGTTCTTCGTCCCAGTGTTGAGCGTAATAAGTTATCATCACGTTCTGCCATTTGTGTCTTTCTTGGTTATGGTACAGGTCAAAAGGGTTATCGTTGTTTTGATCTTGTTGCTCGTAAGTTATATGTCTCCCGTCATGTCTTATTCCTTTCTTTTCGATTCCTGCCAGCCCTCGTAATGTGACCAAGTCAGACCTTATTCGCATTGACCCCTTCTTTATTGATGTAAGTGAAATTCTACCATCCACTATTTCATCATCTGCAGCAGATACATCACCTACTCATCTCCCCGTTCAGCCTTTTCCTTATCACTTTTCTAGCAGGACTCGAGCAACTACTGATGGTGTGGCCCATGACATTTCCGATGCTCTGCTATCTCCAGCTAATGATGTTTCATCCCCTCCTACGACCACCGATGTTTCTCTTGTGATTGTGGATCCTCCATTTTCTCGCTTTCCCAAGCGTACTCGTAAGTCCACTCAGTTACCAGATTTTGTTTATTCTTGTTATTCTAGTTCATTTACTTCCTTCTTAGCATCTATTCACACTCTCTGTGAGCCTACCTCCTATACAGAGGCAATTCTTGATCCTCTTTAGTAACAGGCTATGGCTGAGGAACTTTCTGCTCTGCATTGAACGGACACTTGGGACTTAGTGTCGCTCCTGCCTGGTAAGAGCACAATTGGTTCTCGTTGGGTTTTTAAAATTAAAACTAAATCTAATGGCTCTATTGAGGGGTATAAAGCTAGGTTGGTTGCCAAGGGTTTTGCCCAGTAGTATGGTTTGGATTATGAGGAAACTTTTGCTCCAGTTGCAAAGATGACCACCGTCCGTGCTCTTATTGCAGTGGCCTCTATCCGTCAGTGGCGTATTTCTCAAATGGATGTTAAAAATGCATTTTTGAATGGAGATCTTCAAGAGGAAGTTTACATGGTACCCCCTCCTGGTGTCTCTCATAATCCTAGAGAGGTTTGCA
This sequence comes from Cornus suecica, assembly GCA_963922005.1. Taxonomy (NCBI): domain Eukaryota; kingdom Viridiplantae; phylum Streptophyta; class Magnoliopsida; order Cornales; family Cornaceae; genus Cornus; species Cornus suecica. The sequence continues at coordinate 19,320,522 of OY998240.1, read as the reverse complement.
GGCTCAAAAAGGCTTTATATGGTTTGAAACAGGCTCCCCGAGCTTGGTTTGAGAAGTTCTCTATGGTGGTTACTTCCCTTAGTTTTTTGTCTAGTGCTCATGATTCGGTTTTATTTGTTAAGTTTACTTCTGCTGGTCGCATTCTACTTTCACTCTATGTTGATGACATGATTATTACGGGCGATGATCTTGATGGGATTGCAACATTAAAGACAGAACTAGCTAGTCAGTTTGACATGAAGGACTTGGGCCCTCTAAGGTACTTCTTGGGTATTGAGGTAGCCTCTTCACCTAAGGGTTATCTTCTTTCTCAATCCAAGTACACAGTGGACATCCTTCAGCGAGCTCGTCTTACGGATACTCGGACTGTTGATACTCCTATCGAGCTTAATACACGTTATGCTCCTACATATGGTATTCCTTTGCCTGATCCCATATTGTATCGGACTATTGTTGGTAGCTTAGTCTATCTCACTATTACTCGCCCTGACATTGCATATGCTGCCCACATTGTTAGTCAGTTCATTACCTCCCCCTCTACAGTTCATTAGGTTGTTGTTCTTCGTATTCTGTGTTATCTTCGGGGTACTCTCTGCCAGAGTCTTATATTTCCTTACACATCGTCTTTGGAGCTTTGTGTTTACTCTGATGTTGATTGGGCTGACGATCCGACTAATCGTAAGTCTACTACAGGTTTTTGCATCTTCTTGGGTGGCTCTCTCATTTCTTGGAAGAGTAAGAAGCAGAAAGTTGTCTCTCGATCTTCCACAGAGGTTGAGTACCGTGCGATGGCATCAACTACAAATGAGATTGTGTGGTTGCGTTGGTTATTAGCATATATGGGTGTTATTATTTCTATTCCTACCCCTCTTTATTGCGATAATAAGAGTGTTATTCAGATTGCTCACAATGCAGTCTTCCATGAGCGGACCAAGCACATTGAGATTGATTGTCATACCACTCGGCATCACCTTCAGTGTGGAACGATTACTTTGCCTTTTGTCTCCTCTTCCATGCAAGTTGAAGATTTCTTTACGAAGTCTCAAACCGTTCAACGATTTTGTTTTTTTGTTGACAAACTCTCGATGCTCCTTGCTACTGCATCGTGAGTTTGCGGGGGGATATTAGATAATAGAATGTTATTGTATTATGCTTTAGTTGTAGGGGTAAAATAGTCTTTTCATTGCTTGTGTATATAAGTTCATATGCGTACCATCAATTCAGTGTATTGTTGTTCTATAATGAAAACCCTAGCCGCCTCTATTTGTTTTCTCTCTTCAACTCTCACAGACAAGACTGGTAATGCTGGGGTTGATGGGTCCAATATCATTCAATTAATGATACAAAAAATTGTTTATCACTACTGCAAAATAATTTTGAATATGGCACATAAGAAAACTCCAGGAATGTAAAGTATATATAAAGTTATAAACCATGCCACCATCTCCACTAGATATAAAGTAGGTATGATCCAAACCCAAAATTAGATGAATTACAAGCGCAATCTCTAGCAGTTGGGCAAACCAGAAGGACCCCAACAAAGTCCAGTATTTAGCTACAGGCCACCACTTGCAGTTTCTCATTTGAAGCCAAGCAAATCAAAGATGGATTCACTTTTCAAAAGGAAACATCACCAAAATTGAGCCAAGGACCGATGTGGGATGAGTCACAAATTGGAATCAAGCACCAAATATTTCTGGTACTCTCATATTTATAAAAGACCAGCTTCAATTTATATCATATTTCTGCAGCTCAGGATACTTCTAAATACAACTGAAACAACTTACATTTTTTTCATATAAATGAATGAAATTTTTTTTCGTTTCTGGGCAGTATTTTCGCTCATTAAGTAAATATTTCATTAGTAGCCAATCAAATCATTACAAGCACAATCTGTAGCAGTCCTTGAATATGGGGGCTTGATGGAAAAAGAAGAAGCAAAGAACCAAATATAAAATCCTGGTTCTTTGCTTCTTGTTACAACATCAGAATCATCTCTGATAAGGAATGTTGTTGATGCACCTTTGTAGTTGTTTTGGACTCATTTAAACAAAATAAAAACTCCCATGCAAGTAACAAATAACAATAAATTATCTCTAAGCTATAAATTAGTCATTTCATTCATCAGCCCTTTAAAATTTGAAGTTTTATTCAATTTTACGATTTTAATAACTCACAATCTGTTCTTGGTAACTGACTATTTGCAACTTGACAATTTTAAACAGATTTTTCATAACAAATGAAATGGATAAAAAAAATTACTGTTTTTATACATAAAATTAACTATTCAATCTCCTGCATATATATATATATAGCCATGTCTGTTTTGTCAACTTCAACTTCGAAACTTTAAGAGCTTCAAGCACAGCCATCTTAGCATATTAAACATCTTTTTGCCTAACACTGCATCACTAATTTCTATCCAACTAAATCAGCCAATCGAATCACAAATCATAAGCCAATAACCCAAAAAAATCAGAGATCATAAGCCAAATTCAGATATTTTTCATCTACCCTGATGCTTTAAGAAATCATAAGCCAATAACTTAATCAAATTGGACCCTGATGCTTTCAGTTCCCCATTTTTGAAAAACTACAGAATTTATAGCTAAAAAATACATCTAAAAGTACTAAACATTAAGTGTACGAGACTTGCATAGTTTCGCTTAGTTTTTTCATTAACCCATCCAGTTCCTACATGTTGCAAACAACGATCCTTGAACGGGTCTAAAGGTTAGATGTGTGCTTAAATGTATAGAAATGTGCCATAAAATAATTATAACCTCATTTTGAACGACATGATGAAGGTTTGAATCTGCATAATCACTCTGTTCTTTAGCTTTTTTGACTTGTCACTTAGGGTATACTTCTGACTAACACTGACTATTGATTTTTAGAGGAATGAAACTATGTTACTCATCGAGGATTCATTAACAATCTACACTATAAATGGATGACCTGAAAATTTGTCATCCACCAAACACAAAATAAATGCAAAACCTAGCAGCTTGGAATACAAAAATAAAAATTAAACAAGAAATTTCAAAGAAAGGAGTCTTGGAAGGGCATGTTATACCATGAGAAGTACAAATTGGTGGTCACATTTTGATAGCGACGGTAAATTTAAGGGCATGTCATACCATGAGAAGTATAAATTGTAGATTTTATTTCATGTTTATGCAACTTATTCAAAGGACTTTCCACTATTTGAAAATCACAGAAGTTTCTATGAAAGAAAAGGCTCATTATGTGGCAAATTAATAGGACAGGATGATGGAAAAAATAACGATGAGTACTAACAACAATCTATTCAAACAAAACTCAAAAAAAAAAAAAAAAAAAAAAAAAAAAAGATTAATCATCAGTGTTCCACAAAACATACAGAATGGGAAAGCTACAACTTGAAACTAATAGTAGTATAGAAATAGAACTGCTATTAGCACCACCAATAAATAGATATACACAAACATATACATCCTAAAACCTGCTGGTAACGCCTGATCAAAGCATGAATTACAACTATCTGAAAACTCACAAGAAACCAAACGAAAATGCTTACAAGTACTAAGCAAGCATATGTGACATGTTCGCATACAGTTGAAGCAGACCTATTGACATACAAGGGGAAAAAAAATTTGTGTACTCAATTTCCTAACACAGATGGAACAATCCAAATTAAAGGCTGCAGGTGCTTAGGTGAAGGATCAAGAATATGATGGTTCCCAAAGCTTCCGGTATCTATGGACATGATTATAAATGCACATACCTTCAGCAATTTCAGAGACTGCAGTGTCATCTCTTTCCAAGCCACCAACTTTTTGTTGATCCTCAACAGTCGAATGAAACACGATCGCCAAATTTGTAAACAGGAAAAAAAAAGTTGAATTTCCATTTATCTTTGAATCACCTAGACTAAAACATCAACCACTCTTTTTAATCTAAGTAAACTTTTAGTTTTCAGAGAACATAAAAATATCTATAGGGTTATAAAGGGTTTATCTTTTATTTTGGCATAGTAATTGGAAAATCTCAATGATTTGATGAGAAATAAAATAGGTATATTATGAGATATAAATAACAATAACAGCAACAATATTGATAATATAAACGAAAAACGATTTACAATTAAGTAAACACGTGTAACATCGAAACAAAGGAGCCATATATCATCAAAAGTAAATTAGAGATGCCTTTTCACCTCTATTACATGCTGAATTTTAATCTTATATCCAATGGGTTTTGTGTCTTCATATCATTTGCATGGTGTTGGATCATAGATTTATTTATTCAAAAAAAAAGTACAGAAGAGAATTCCAATTCCTCCATAGACAGACCTAGCTACTTGCAATGTAAAGATTCTATTGATGAAGATAAGTGCAAAGTCCTTTCAAATACCCAAAGTGGCAGTGCAACCACCAGATGCCTCTGATATCAGAAGGGATTCAAGTCAGCTATTTCTACTTTAGACAATGCATAAAGCCTGCCTTTCCAGTTTGGGACTTTGGGAAAACTTAAAGGAAAGAAATCCTCTGAAGTTCGCCTCTCACCACAGAGGGTGTAGTTCGGATCCAAGGGTTCAGATTTGCCAAGATGTCATGTGGGTCCCAGATGAAGGAAAATATGTGCCAAGTCAACAACAGTAAAAAAAATTACTCATGTCCTTCTACATTTATGTATAATACGTATATATATGTATTATACATAGGAGTATATGGTGGTGTACCAACACTGTTTCTATATACTGGCGATTTTGCCCTTACAATTATAATTGATTTCTCCCTTGTTTTTGACGAAGAAGCCTCTCACCATTCCACCATTTTTGAAGAAGAAACCCATCTGCTCAAAGTTTTGAAATTCGCTCCACCGTTTTTTACGAAGAATTACTCCACCGCTTCCTGAAATTCACTCCACCGCTTCCTGTTTTTTACGAAGAAACCCTAAACCCTAAAGCTTTCGTCATTTGAAATTGAAACTCAAACTCTAAGAAATCCTAAACCCTAATGCTCTAGCGTCATTTGAAATTCAGACTCAAACTCTAGTTGTCTCCATAAGATTTTCCCTGAGTTGAGGCAAAGCGTATCAGCCAATCTAATTTTGGTGAAGGAAGCGAAACCCTATTTTTCATGAGTTGAGGCAAAGCATAGATCCCAATCCTCCTTCTCGCTGCAAGGAGTGGTGGCATCAACTATCCCCACCCAACTTCCTGTCACCGGAGCCCATAAATAGGTCAGTGCCTTTAATTTGTTAATGAAATTGCTTGCATGGTTATTGAAATCTTCTTCTTCTTGTTTATCGTACTTAAAATCTATATTCATAAATTTGTAAAATGAAATACAGATTGAATACATTTATTTGTCATGATATTGTAATTTTGGTGTATTTTGGGCATATCTTTTGTAGGTTTTATGTTATTAGAAAATTCTCCCTGAACTATTTTGGTGTATTTTGGGCATGTCTTTTGTAGGTTTAATGTTTATTCAATTTGTATTTAATTAGTATGATTTGTGTCTCTACTGAAGATTGTGCATTATCTCTAATTATTTGCATAAATGCTTAAAAAGAATAATTGTGCATAAAAAGTTATGTTAATTCAGTTGAAGGATATATTACATATATCCCCATGAACTGTATCATAAATGTTATGACCATTTGAAAGAGTTACATAATAAGTAATTCACAAAATAAAGAGCAACACACTAATTAGATAGAATATTAAATTTGTCATTTTGTTGAATATAATATTGAGCAACCCACTAATTAGATAGAATATTAAATTTGTCATTTTGTTAAATATAATATTGAGCAACCCACTAATTATATAGAATATTAAAATTGTCATTTTGTTGAATATAATATAACAATATACAGTACATATGACATATTATCAAATTTTCCTTGTTAATTTAGATGGCTAGGTTAATAACAGATTCCAAATCTACTGGTGTGACAAAAAATGTGAAGGGTGGGAAGCAAACTGGGAAAGGGCCATCATCTTCCAATTCTGCTGGTGGGAAAAAAACTAGGAAGGGCCCATCATCTTCCAATTCTACTGGTGGGAACCAAACTGTGAAGGGCCCAGCCGGATTATTCTTTTATTACAAGTAAAAGCCCGACTATCTACATAATTATGATATGTTTGTTTATATGTATTGGTTATATTTATTTTATTTGGGCAGTATATAAATTTAATGTGTGTTATACTTATTAATCTACAGGTCTCATTGCATTAACAAATTCCGAAAACAACATGGCCACTGTCGTGTGAGTAGGGACATATATAATGGTATAATAAAAAAGGCTGCAGCAGATTAGGAGAAAATGACTGATGCCCAGAAGGCCCCATATAGATTCCTTAGACGAAATGTAAAGGAAGTGTATGATGATGAGCAGCAGAAAGGAAATTTGGTTAAGAAAAAAGAGGTGAAGTGTATGAATCGAATTCAATTTAAACATACAAGGTTTTTCTATTTTGTGTTATAGTAGTTTGTGGTAGAAATGGTAAAGGTATTTGTTACCATATATTAACGTGCCGTTACTTTGTTGCTATTGTTGAGTGGTAAACAAAAAAGAACCGCGGGAGGGAGAATAGGTGATGGTTTCAAGTACAAAACTGTCTGGCATAGAGGGCATGTCGACATGTTTGTTGATGTTGTTGAGAAGCTTACTCCAGAGAAGCGAAAGATGGTCGAGGAGATGGGTTTCGGAGAGTTTCTCAAAATAAAATATCACGACATCTACCGTGACTTGTGTTTATTTTTAATTAGTAACTTTGAAATTCAAGATTGTGTATTTAGACTAAAAAAGGCTGGTGATTTGTATATGAGTGCACACTATGTGCAAGATATTTTTTTTGTTTTCGGTAGGTGTACAGAAAATGTCGACCAACCGCCACTTCACCTCCAATGCTTCGTGGATAGCTGAGGGTAAGTGTGAAGGTAAAGATGGGCTGAAATGTGAACGAGTGTTGCAATTGCTGGACATTGTTGAGGGTGATATGTTCAAGTGTGTATTTGTATTAGCCGCATGTTCAACTGTGCTTTCTCCAAATGGTCGTAATGAGACTTATTGGGGTTTGTTGGCTATCGTTGACCAAGTTGATAGGATCCCCACTTATAACTGGTGTGAATATGTCATAAACTACTTGGTTAAGACAATGAAACAACCTGAAAGTGATAGTGTCAAACAGTCGTATAGCGGGTGTATGCTTTCTTTCAGGTATGCAACATGAATTAAACGTTGTTGCGCTTTCCGTATGTGTATTCAAGCACTTTATGGTTGATTGTTTACAAAATTCCATTTCATGTATACAGATGTTTTATCTCATGCGGGTATCGGTTGCGTGGAATGATTACCCTAGGGGTAATAAGTATCAGTTGAAATATTGGACTACCGTTGTTGTGAGTCGACGGCTGGCATGGGAGCTCCGTATGGGAGGATTTGGTGATGGGCAGGTGCAACATACTCAATTTGTTATGATGGGAAAATTGTTTGTCTAATTTGTTGAACATTGAAAATACTATGTTGCTATGTTTTTTGTGAGGCAGGTCATACGTCGAGGAAGCGGAAGATGGTCAACTTCCTCTGGCACCGGTGAGGAATGTAATTCTAACAATGAAAGAGAAATCTCTGTGGTAAGCATTCACATTCCCGTACATAAATGGATTTACCCTACAATATATCTATGAGTGATTTTTTATGATTTACAGGGCAAGCTAAAGAGGTTCAGAAGTGATATGCTGAAGGCTGAGGCATTCTTTGGGCAGATGAAGGATTTTGTATTTAATGTCGGGGAGGGAAGTACTAGTGAAGCAAAGAGACATAAATCAGTGCATGGTCAAAGAAATGATGTTAATGGTGGTGTAGAAAATGAGGATGAGGATGATGATGGAATGTGTGATGATAGGGAAGAAAACAATGGTGAAGGACATGATGGCAGTAATGGTGAAGGACATGATGGGTTGGATGGCAGTTCTGTTGATGGAGATATAGATGAATATTTTGCATCTGACCCTAAAAAGGAGCAAAAGTTGAGCAATGACAGTTTTGAAATCGCTCCTATGGGTGAAATTGATACTGATGTGTGCACCAATATTACTCCTTTTGTTACTCCAGTAAGTATTGCAGGGCCTGGCGAGGGTATTCTTATCGAATCACTGTTGGATGAAGGAAGGGGGAAGAGGCAAACTGTTCCAAGTAGATATGCATTCTCTCCTTGGACATACATTGGGAATAGTACAGTAGCACTGAGCCCGCATGAAAAGGAATTGCTTGAATTTGCAGCAAAAGATCGAGATGACAACTGGCAAGTGTTATTATTTTAAAAAATTGTGTAAAATTTTATGCGTTCGACTATATTTTTAGCTTTGAATTGCTTAAATTTGTATGATGTCGTGATTTCCTTGTGAGAATGTATCGGGACCATCTAGAGCGGCGTGAACTCAACACGTTGTTTGTTGATCATTGCATTTCTAGTCTGGTGCGTATTGTTGAAAAATCCTTTAACATTACCTTCAAGTTATAAAACCATGAAAAATCCTTTAACATGAATTTGTTGATAGGTTGTAAATTTTTTTGTCAACAAATTGAACCATGAAGATGATAATGGACACTACTACTTCACCACCCAGGTTGTATAATTTATGGAGGATTTGCATCTACCAAGGAAGAGGAATCCGAACATAATATCGGGACTGGTTCAGAATGTTTACAATGATATAGCTACAAAGTTGCCATGTGCTATCAGGGAACGTTCGAAGAAAAAACCATTGGTTAGTTAATGTTGTTTAGGACATTGAAAACCTATTGACAGTCGTAATGTATTATAAATACTTGTTTCAAACTAAGGTTTTTTACTTGTCCCTCTGATAGGTATTCTTCCCAGTTTGTACTGGCAAGCATTAGATATTTTTGGTTGTTAACCGTCCGAAGAAAATGATAGATTACCTCTGCTCACTTGGAAATTCCCCTACATTTAGAAAATATGCATATTTTGTGGTACGATCACTTCTTTAAACATGACATCACTTATTCATTATTTCATAGTCATAATTGTGTATATTTGTGGATGAACGCGTAAGGAATTCGTGGAAGTTTGGACTGGAGAAAACTTGGAAAGTATGAGGTTGTATGTCCTAAAGATCTGCATGTCCAACCCGATGTGTAAGATCTGTAACAAAATTAATTTAGCATTAATCCGCAATATTGCATGCCTATATTCTATTTTCATCACCTGAGTTGGGTTAGTTCTAGGGTGAGTTGTGGAGTGTATTTGATCAAGTTCATGCAGTGCTGGACCCGGAATCAACTGTCCGCGGATTTTTATCATGTAAGTCAAACTCCATTGACTTACATTCTAATGTACTGAGATTAAAGATCACGATTGTAACATAAATCCATGAATACAACATCATACACCCGATTCGTTGCGTTCTGGACTGTTGTTGGAGGTTCTTGACAACCCGAATAATGAATTGAGGGATGTAATTGCAGAAGCAGCTTTAGAAGCTGCAAAAAATAGGAGTACGGCAATTTGAGATGTGTAATATTGTGTTCTACGTACATGTATGCAAGTTTTGGGAGTAACCTAACTGTTGGGAACATTTTGTGTATATTGTAATTATTTGTATGCAAGTTTTGGGCCTAACTGCTTGATATATTATAAATAGCATATAAATATTACATGTAAATTCCCCCCTGGAAACAACTTGATCATAGCGATCTTACATGAAAATTACTTGAGCATTACATTGAATAAGATTATGATGTTGAGCACACATAAAATGGTGAGCATAATAACCATCACAAAAGCAGCCCTAAAGATGAGGTTGTGTAACCCATATATTTCAGTATTTCCAAATATATATGGTGATGCGTATCCCACACCAAATGTTGGAGCAGTTGAGTGAGCAGCTGAGCTCTCTCCATGTTCAACTGTTGTAACTGACAATCGGTCTCCAGGTGGTGGAACATGTGATATCTCTCCAGGTGTTGGAACAGGTGACTGCCAGTCAAAATAATTGCATCCATTAACTGCGCATGTGTAGAACAACTTACCAGGATTTGCTTTTGTTGTTGATCTACACAGAATTGGACACAAACCACAAAGATATAATATGGCCGATCGATTACAGTAACCATTATTGGGGTTGCGAGATAAGGACATTGTGCTGAAATTGAAAATGAAGAGATGAAATTTGTTGATACAAGTAATGAATACATACAGATAATTACTGAATATATATAGGCATTTCCAATCTTTTTGGGAAACACACCACCAATGGCTAGTTTGTAAAAAATCCCAAATTTCATGCTCAACAGTCACCCTACAATAAAGTACCACATCCCATCAATGCATTGCACCTAATACAAATAAATTGAATCTTGATTATGGAACAGGATTTTTGGAAGATGTTTGATCTATCTAAATAGTAATTTAGATAGATAAACGAACATATATATGTATTTTATTTAATATATAGTGTATATATTTACAATAATCAGAATATATATTGTTTTTGTTCCCTTTATATTTGAAGTAAACAGATTATAGCATGTTACATACCTCACATCACTCCGTAACTTAGATATATGTTATGTACTAGTGTACTTATAATTTTTTTTGGGGTATAGTTTTCCATTTTATATTTCCATTGGGATGCTATTGTTGCTACCCAGGATCCTTCCATCCCATTTCCCATCTCATTTCAGGGTTTAAAAAAAATAAAAACTAAGGCATTAAAATACTCATATTTGAAGTAACTAGATTATAGCGTGTTACATACCTCACATCACATGTAACTTAGATGTATGTTATGTACTAGTGTACTTCTAATTTTTGGGGGGGTATAGTTTGTCATTTTATATTTCCATTGGGGTGTTATTGTTGCTACCCAGGATCCTTCCATCCCATTTCCCATCTCAGTTCAGGATTTAAAAAAAATAAAAAACCCTTTGATCCAAAATTTGAACTTTATATTCCCGCCGTGAAGGAAAATTTCTCCTTTTTGAGTTGTAAATTTTCAACTCTAAATTCCCGCCTTGAACGTGCAAGGCATTAAATTTCCCGCAAAAATAAAATTCAATTTCCCCTCCAAAACTTACAGTTTCCTCTTGTTTAAATATAATTTTTTTTATATTCTTTTATAAATATAAAAATAAACAATATTGGTTATATATTTATTTCGAATTTTATATACTTTTTAAAAACATTATAGTTAACAGTATATGATTCAATAAAATTATACAAAATAATTTTTTATTAAAACTATTCCTTACAATAAAATTTCAGGTTCAATAAATTATACAAGCAATTGAATCCAAATTACATCATCAATCTGTGCAAAAGCAAGGCAGACACGCATCGTCTGCAGTTCCATTGTCTATAGTTCACGTGTAGTTCAGGTTAAGTTAAGGAATTAACCCAAGGGCAAAGTTACTATTTACATATTGACTATCATTAGCTCAAACTTTTTTCTCTTGGTCCTGATAAGTAAATGATTCCATTTTGTAAAGTTTCAACTACATCACCTAATCAACAATTCAAGAACATGAAAGAATACGTAACTTTAACAAAATATATACAAAAAACCTGAACATTAATGATGAAATGTTAGAAATACATGAACAACTGAAGTTCCCAAATGTACTATGATATTCAGAACTTCACATACGGATGGCTTAGTTCAAACAAAAAAGTCCTTTAGGTGGCGGCAATGGTGGTGTATTAGAACCATGGTGGTCGCGCCAACTGACAATATCGTAGGGGCTTTCTTGTACACTTGAGTGATTTCATCATTTGTTCCGGCAATTTCATATATGATAGCAACTGCCACCTCCTCCAATAATTTGTTTACCTTTTTTTTCCTCTTTATACTACTCTTTATTTCTTAACAAAAAGGCACCATATGAGAAGTCAAGCAATAGCATAGACATTTAAATAGATGTAGGATTATCAGACTTGACAAAATAAGCAATCAAATTAACCAACTCGAAATATTTTTTTCAATTTCAATAGAAGATAATAAAAACAGTTTCAGGATAACCACATGATAACTAAAAATTTAAAAATCAATCAATCAATGATTATGAAAAGATTTTACAATTTATGAAAATATTTCAAAATTTTAGGACAAGTGTAAATTTTTCATTGAGTCAAGTATTGTCCTAAAAATATTACCTCTAAAACAGAGATGTGCAGATAACAAGAATAATATAAGGTAGCTAAAGTTCACATCAGCATATAATAATCCTTTGAATTAAGTGTGTAATAACAGAATGAGAACGCCTAAAATCTATACAAAACTACTGGATGTCAATATCTTTAATCGAATCTAGATGAGGATCCTCGCGTGACAACATTTGTGGCGTACATGCATACAAAGGAGGTATTCATATATAACATCAATGATTTGAGAAAATTGAAGAACCAAAATAATAATAAAATAAAATGAATAAGGAGAGATGAGTGCTAATCGGAAGAACAAACCTCTTTTATTCTCTCTGCAATTTTACTGACAACTTCGCTCTGTAATTGCTTCCTCCTTGATTATATAGGGATTGACCTCTTGAAACCCTAAAAGCACGAATTCCTATCATCACATATTAATAGATCTTAAAAATTAAAGCAAACAAATAAGAAATGGGAAGATCAAAAAGGGTTTAGATCCACCTATAGCTCAATTCATAGGTAGAAGAAGAAGAAAGCCCCAACAGTTGTTCAACCCTCTATCATCGACGACATATGATGAGTATGGAAAAGAGTTGGGGTTTATGAATCTAAATATCAAACGACGTAGTTGAGGTTCATTTAATGAGAGTTGGTCCCACCAAATAAGGCATACAAAAATTATGGCGCTATATTTCCCTCCTCTTGAATTTTCTTGGCGCTATATTTCCCTGCTCTTGAATTTTTGTGGGTTTATGACAGGAAAGAATCCTTTGAAGTTCGCCTTTCACCACGGAGGTGTAGTTCCCGTGCAGTTCGGGCCCCACCTGCATCCAACAGTCAGCAGCAAACCATTTTCCCATCGGACGACCCTTGTTTCTGAAAAAGCCAAACTTTAACCATGAGTCTAACCCTAGTTAGATATTATATATGTATTTTATTTTATGTTTATTTTTGGGCAGTGTGGTTCCTATTTTACCCCTAAAAATATTTGTACAGAAAGACAAAAATATATGAGAAGAGAGAAACATTTTATAACCAAATATTCGTTTCCCCAAAGCCGAAAGCAAGTCTGAAAACTTCTCTCTCATCATAAAAACCCTAGTCGGTACAAACTCCTCTTGCCTCTTTCTCTCTACAAACTCCTCTCGCCACTCTCATCACAAACGCTACCCTCGTTCTATGACCGCGTTCAAGGTTGAAATTCCCAATTCAAAGTACCCAAATTGGACCAATTCGGATGTAATTGATAAAATCCCCAATTCAAAGTACCTAAATTGGACCAATTCGCCTTTAATTGATGAAATCCCCAATTCAAAATACATAAATTGGACTAATTCGGATGTAATTGATGAAATCCCCAATTCAAATAATTTGAATTCGATCAATTTGAATGTAATTGATGAAATCATTAATTCAAAGTACTTGAATTGGACCAATTCGCCTTTAATTGATGAAATCCCCAATTCAAATTCCTCAATTTGACCAATTCGGTTTTAATTGATGAAATCCAGAATTCAAATAATTTAAATTGGATCAATTTGAATGTAATTGATAAAATCCACAATTCAAAATACCTAAATTGGACCAATTCGCATTTAATTGATGAAATCTCCAATTCAAAGTACTTAAATTGGACCAATTCGGATGTAATTGATGAAATCCCCAATTCAAATAATTTAAATTGGATCAATTCGAATATAATTGATGAAATCCCCAATTCAAAGTACCTGAATTGGACCAATTCGTCTTTACTTGATGAAATCCCCAATTCAAACTACCTAAATTGGACCAATTCGCCTTTAATTGATGAAATCCCCAATTCAAATAACTTTGAATTGGATCAATTCAAATGTAATTGATGAAATCCCTAATTCAAAGTACCTCAATTGGACCAATTCGCCTTTAATTAATAAAATCCCCAATTCAAAGTACCTCAATTGGACCAATTCGCCTTTAATTGATAAAATCCCAAATTCAAAGTACCTAAATTGGACCAATTCGAATATAATTGATGAAATCCCCAATTCAAATAATTTAAATTGGATCAATTCGAATGTAATCAATGAAATCCCCAATTCAAAGTACCTAATTTGGACCAATTCGCCTTTAATTGATGAAATCCCCAATTCAAAGTACCTAAATTGGACCAATTCAGATGTAATTGATGAAATCACAAATTCAATGTACCTAAATTGGACCAATTCGCCTTTAATTGATGAAATCGCCAATTCAAAGTACCTAAATTGGACCAATTCGGATGTAATTGATGAAATCCCCAATTCAAATAGTTTGAATTGGATCAATTCGAATGTAATTCATGAAATCCCCAATTCAAAGTACCTAAATTGGACCAATTCGCCTTTAATTGATGAAATCCCCAATTCAACGTACCAAAATTTGACCAATTCGGATGTAATTGATGAAATCCCAAATTCAAATAATTTGAATTGGATCAATTCGAATGTAATTGATGAAATCCCCAATTCAAAGTAACTAAATTGGACCAATTCGCCTTTAAGTTTGAAATCCCCAATTCAAACTACTTCAGTTGGACCAATTCGGCTTTAATTGATGAAATCCCCAATTCAAGGTACCTCAATTAGACCAATTCGGCTTGAATTGATGAAATCCCCAATTCAAAGTACCTCAATTGGACCAATTCGCCTTCCATTGATGAAATCCCCAATTCAAAGTAACTCAATTGCACCAATTTGCCTTTAATTGATGAAATCACCAATTCAAAGTACCTAAATTGGACCAATTCGAATGTAATTGATGAAATCCCCAATTCAAATAATTTGAATTAGATCAATTCAAATATAATTGATGAAATCCCCAATTAAAAGTACCTAAATTGGACCAATACGCCTTTAATTGATGAAATCCCCAATTAAAAGTACATAATTGGACCAATTCGGATCTAATTGATGAAATCCCCAATTCAAACAATTTGAATTGGATCAATTCGAATGTAATTGATGAAATCCTCAATTCAATGTATCTGAATTGGACCAATTCGCCTTTAATTCATGAAATCCCTAATTCAAAGTACCTCAATTGGACCAATTCGCCTTTAATTAATGAAATCTCCAATTCAAATTACTCAATTGCACCAATTCGGCTTTAATTGATGAAATCCACAATTCAAAAAATTTGAATTGGATCAATTCGAATGTAATGGATGAAATCCCCAATTTAGAGTACCTAAATTGGACTAATTTGAATGTAATTGATGAAATCCCCAATTCAAATAATTTGAATTGGATCAATTCGAATGTAATCGATGAATTCCCCAATTCAATGTACCTAAATTGGACCAATTCGCCTTTAATTGATGAAATCCCCGATTGAAAGTACCTCAATTGGACCAATTTGCCTCTAATTGATTAAATCTCTAATTCAAAGTACCTCAATTGGACCAATTCCCCATTAATTAATCAAATCCCCAATTCAAAGTACCTAAATTTGACCGATTCGGATGTAATTGATGAAATCCCCAATTCAAATAATTTAAATTCGATCAATTCAAATGTAATTGATGAAATCCCTAATTCAATGTACCTAAATTAGACCAATTCGTCTTTAATTGATGAAATCCCCAATTTAATGTACCTAAATTGGACCAATTCGCCTTTAATAGATAAAATCCCCAATTCAAAGTACCTCAATTGGACCAATTCGGCTTGAATTAATGAAATCCCCAATTCAAAGTGACTCAATTGGACCAATTCGCCTTTAATTAATGAAATTCCCAATTCAAAGTACCTCAATTGGACCAATTCGGCTTTAATTGATGAAATCCTCAATTCAAAGTACCTCAATTGGACCAATTCGCCTTTAATTGATGAAATCCCCAATTCGAAGTACCTCAATTGCACCAATTCGCCTTTAATTGATAAAATCCTCAATTCCATGTACCTCAATTGGACCAATTCGGCTTTAATTGATGAAATCCGCAATTCAAAGTACCTCAATTGGACCAATTCGGCTTTAATTGATGAAATCCCCAATTCAAATAATTTGAATTGGATCAATTCGAATGTAATCAATGAAATCCCCAATTCAAAGTACCTATTTTGGACCAATTCGCCTTTAATTGATGAAATCCCCATTTTAAAGTATTTGAATTGGACCAATTCGGATGTAATTTATGAAATCTCCAATTCTAATATTTTGAATTGGATCAATTTAAATGTAATTGATGAAATCCCGAATTCAAAGTACCTGAATTGGTCCATTTCGGCTTTAATTGATGAAATCCTCAATTCAATGTACCTGAATTGGACCAATTCGCCTTTAATTGATGAAATCCCCAATTTAAGTTACCCCAATTGGACCAATTCGGCTTTAATTGATGAAATTTCCAATTCAAAGTACCTCAATTGGTCCAATTCGGCTTTAATTGATGAAATCACCAATTAAAATAATTTAAATTGGATCAATTCGAATGTAATTGATGAAATCCCCAATTTAAAGTACCTAAATTAGACCAATTCGCCATTAATTGATGAAATCCCCAATTCAAAGTACCTAAATTGGACCAATTCGGATGTAATTGATAAAATCCTCAATTCAAATAATTTGAATTGGATCAATTCGAATGTAATTGATGAAATCCTCAATTTAAAGTACCTGAATTGGAGCAATTCGTCTTTAATTGATGAAATCCCCAATTCAAACTACCTTAATTGAACCAATTCGCCTTTAATTGATGAAATCCCCAATTGAAATAACTTTGAATTAGATCAATTCGAATGTAATTCATGAAATCCCCAATTCAAAGTACCTCAATTGGACCAATTCGCCTTTAATTTATGAAATCCCTAATTCAAATTACCTCAATTGGACCAATTCGCCTTTAATTGATGAAATCCCCAATTCAAAGTACCTCAATTGCACCAATTCGCCTTTAATTGATGAAATCTGCAATTCAAAGTACCTCAATTGGACTAATTCGGCTTTAATTGATGAAATCCGCAATTCAAAGTACCTCAATTGGACCAATTCGGCTTTAATTGATGAAATCCCCAATTCAAATAATTTGAATTGGATCAATTTGAATGTAATCAATGAAATCCCCAATTCAAAGTACCTAATTTGGACCAATTCGCCTTTAATTGATGAAATCCCCATTTTAAAGTATTTGAATTGGACCAATTCGGATGTAATTTATGAAATCCCCAATTCTAACATTTTGAATTGGATCAATTTGAATGTAATTGATGAAATCCCGAATTGAAAGTACCTGAATTGGTCCATTTCGGCTTTAATTGTTGAAATCCCTAATTCAAAGTACCTGAATTGGACTAATTCGCCTTTAATTGATGAAATCCCCAATTTAAGTTACCCCAATTGGACCAATTCGGCTTTAATGGATGAATTTCCGAATTCAAAGTACCTCAATTGGACCAATTCGGCTTTAATTAATGAAATCACCAATTAAAATAATTTAAATTGGATGAATTCGAATGTAATTGATGAAATCCCCAATTCAAAGTACCTAAATTGGACCAATTCGGATGTAATTGATAAAATCCTCAATTCAAATAATTTGAATTGGATCAATTCGAATGTAATTGATGAAATCCTCAATTTAAAGTACGTGAATTGGAGCAATTCGTCTTTAATTGATGAAATCCCCAATTCAAACTACCTTAATTGAACCAATTCGCCTTTAATTGATGAAATCCCCAATCGAAATAACTTTGAATTTGATCAATTCGAATGTAATTGATGAAATCCCCAATTTAATGTACCTAAATTGGATCAATTCGCCTGTAATTGAGGAAATCCTCAATTCAAAGTACCTCAATTGGACCAATTTGCCTTTAATTGATGAAATCTCCAATACAAAGTTCATAAATTGGACCAATTTTGTCACTCCCCAAATTCCTAGGACTCCGAAACCCGAGCCTAAGAGCTAAGGGAATGAATGCGGATGTAAAAAGAAACGAAAACAAATGACCTTCAGTCATCAAACACCCACAAAAGGGTAAAAGTGCTCTAATATCATGCCGACACGTCCCTAAAATCCTAAGACTCCCGAACTGGGACATCCAAGGGATCCAGGATATGATTATTATCATGAACAACCAACTAAGATATCATTAGCCATGAAAACGTATGGAATAATGATAGAACTGTATATTTCATACCCAAATGAATGACAAAACAAAGCAGCGGAATCTAACGAAAATCCGGCAAAGTTCCATTTGTAAATGGAACATCCGGACAACCAATCACAACACAATAACCTGCCCAAAGCAATTCGATAATCACAATGGCTTCCAAGCCCCACATTCATCAATCCTACTAGGGCCGAGGTAGTGGAAAGAAACCAAAACCCCTCCAAACCCTCTAAACTCAACAGAGCCACAAATGCTCGAATAAGAATACAAGAAATGCACCTAGCTGTGCAGAATAAATACAATAACCTCCTGAAATAATAAATACAGGAAATAAAGGATACATCAACAGGGATATGCCAACAGATTGGCTCCCAAAAGAAAATACATAACAATCCCATAACAATGGGGAGAGAAGCTAACAGTAATTACCTATCGTCCCTAAACCAGTCGTGCTGCAACCCTAACCGCATCACCAGCGCAACTCCAAAATCCTGTAACAAGGAAAACAAAAAGGAACTGCCGTTGCACTGCATCCTGCTCATAGCTGTATATTTCCTGCAACCTGGCGTGGAATACCAAGGGGGCAAATGAAATTCCCTCCGTGAGCAAATAAGCTCAGTGAGAAATAATATCCTAATTACCACATCCTTTGATAGTTTAGGTAAAGCTAAACCACCCAGTGAGATACATAACCCACAACATAACCCAGCCACGAAAACCCAAGGTACGTGCTCATATACTACCGTATATAAGTATATAGGGGACATATATATATATACATATATATATATATATAAATACACAACATGAGCCTATAGGATATGACTAAGACTCGTACTCCAAGTATCAACACCGGTAGTCTACACTACTCTCATTAATGTATACTAAGTACACGACCCTAAGGTCCAATCTAACAAATCATCAAGCGCTCACAACGCTAACCAGAAACTCCAAACAGAGGGAAAACATACTCACCTCTAATGTCCACGAGGATCGAAATCCACCACTTGGCATCCATGCCCCTAACTAGGGGTGGCAATTCGTGTCAACGGGTCGTGTTCGTATCGGGTCGATATCGTGTCGAGTCGAAATCGTGTCGTTACTATACGTGTCGTGTTCGTGTCGTGTCGTATTCGTGTCGTGTTCGGGTCGACCCACGGGTCGACCCATGTAAATTATGTAATTTTTTTTTTTTTAAAAAAAAAATGGTAAGATGATATAAAAATAAACAAAGGCCTAAGCCATACAAATGCTAATTCATTTAGCCAATTTATTATAATATTTTAAATTAAATTTGACATAATTCATTTTAGAGGTAAATTATTTAACCTATTATCAACAAAATTAAATTGATTTTGACACGATCCAATATTATTTTATTGATATATTTCAATTCATGACCAATTAGAGAAGAGAAAAATATAAAAATAAAGATAAATATGAACAGTAATCGTGTCAAACGTGTCGTGTTCGGGTTATCCGTGTCGTGTTCGGGTTGACCCTTATATTTTCGTGTCGACCCATTTAAGGCCTTAAACCGTGTCGTGTCGTGTTCGTGTTCGTGTCGGGTCGTGTCGGGTTTTCGTGTCGTGTCCAATTTTGCCAGCTCTACCCCTAACATGTGTAACAACTCAAATCACCTAGGTGGTGACATCAACAACCCATAGAAAAGTAAAGGCAACACTATTTGTGTGCACTGAACAACACCAAGCCCCATGCTCGAGACTTAGAAATGATCTGAAACAAAGGTGAAACAATGGAACACCTTTCAAAACTCTACAGGTCGAGATCTTGAGAAAGAAGTCTCGGAATCTCAGAATCTCGAAGAAGTAATAAAATAGTTTTCTTTTAAGAAACCACACAGTAAAAATGACCGTCTTGCCCCCGGTCTCCGTTGTTGCCTGTCCTGGCTACTGGGGTAGGCGAAAACGGGTTTTTCCTTTTAAATACTATGAGTTTGTTTTCAAAACTTGAAAAACACCGTTTTCAAAATGACAGCCAATTAAGAGAAAAAACAACTCTATAGATTCCTATAATGTCCGAAAGGACAGTAAAGGAAGAACAATACGTTGGACTCACGGACCACAACAGTCCGTTTCCAAGTCCAAAAAATCAATGACACCACGAGGAAGAGGTTCGGCACCACGCCGTAACCAATGACTCAAGGAATGACAGACAAGTCAATGACTACGTACTAGCGTACAAAACACAGTACAAGGAATGCTTAGGAGAATGAACTAAGCACTAGAAGTAAGACTGTCAAGCTACGGTACCTCGAGTACTTAATAAAGTCACTCAACCATAACCTCTTCTCACCAATCAAACTCTCAACTACAGTTGATAACTCATTCCTCAAAAGGTGAAAGACACCTAAAGGTCCATACTATAACTCACAATCTCATCACCCGCCTTCTCGAAGGCCCCAATTCATAACTGATACTAAAATCAATCTCTAACCTCAAATCTCTAACAAGGTCACACGGCTAACCACAATCACCAAACTATTCACCACAATCACAAGACTATTAACCACATTCTCTAAGGCCTCAACTCAAAATCAAGCCTACAGTCCACCACTAGTCTCAACTAGCCACATAGATCACTATGCCAATACGCATAACCTCCCCCAAGGGCACTAAAGTATACAACAACAAGTATAAAGATATTCGTTTCATTTATACTTTTAATAATCTTCTCATTTAAAGTCTTGTTTCACATTTCTCATTTCCAACTGAGCATTTATAAAATATGAATTTAATTTGCAATAATTCATAAATAACATGCTCCAACATCATATATACATATCACGACGTATACATGTCAAATAAAATCACATAAATGCCATGCAAATACAATGTGATTCATACACCTCATGGTAGAAACCTCATGAAACACAATGCACAACCCAGTTGCGACTTTATCATATGCACAACCTAGTTGCGACTTCCAATACGAAATCCGAAATGGATGCACAGCCCAATTGCGACTTATAAGCCAAAGACGGATGCACAACCCAGTTGCGACTTCATATGCACAACACGGTTGCGACTTCATATACACAACCCAGTTGCGACTTCCAATACGAAATCCGAAAATGGATGCACAGCCCAGTTACGACTTATAAGCCAAAGACGGATGCATAACCCAGTTGCGACTTCACATGCACAACATGCACCAACACAAATATGTATAACATCATATTTATGAAAATATCCACATGAATCTCATAAAATTCTCAAACCTCCTTTTAACATGCTTTTAAATTTATAATAAAACATTTAAATCGTGAGAATTACATTTCATGCTTAAACAACATATTTTCTTTAATTCTTTAGAAAATATTTTCAATTTCCATTATCATGCCTTTAAAATAATTTGAATCAATCATTTCACGTATCGTAGGGGAAACCTAGCATGATGTCTAAGTATTCGCGCCCCTTACGTCCACATATCCACTAGTCCATTTAATTATCAAGGGAAATTCTAAG
The DNA here is from genome assembly GCA_963922005.1 of Cornus suecica. Lineage (NCBI taxonomy): Eukaryota > Viridiplantae > Streptophyta > Magnoliopsida > Cornales > Cornaceae > Cornus > Cornus suecica. The sequence goes on along the minus strand of OY998240.1, from coordinate 19,298,740 downwards.
CCGTCCATTCTTATTAAATTTAAATAAGAATTTAATTAATCTCGTAGGAAATAATATAATAAATTTTCTTAAATTAATCCCTAAGTCCCATTCCGATTCTAAACAAATTTATAGATATCTAAATTAACAATTTAATATATCTATATTAAATTAAATAAGGGTTTGCACTCCTAAACTACTTCAATAATACGGAGTGAGAAATATAATTTTCCACCTGAGATTACGCTTACAGAACAGCCGTTTCGGGCCCACCGTGAACACTACCGGCGCCCGAATATAACGCCCACCGACCAAAGTCGTCCGAAAAATATTTCACATATATCAAAATGTCCGTCTCGACAACCTATACGATATATACGAAATCTATTAGCAATATGTTAATTAATTTGGTTAAATCCAAATTAACCCAAACGAAAACTATAACCTATATATGCGATTTCCGGGCAAACCGTTCAACGTAAAAATACGAAATTAAAGTATGACAAATACTACGTATAGACGAAGCTACTCACCAAAAATTGGCTCAAACCGATTACCGGAAGGTCGCCGAAAAAATGGCCGAAGCTCCCTGGTGTGTCGCCCTGCGCGAACCAGCGCCACCCTGCGCCGCTACGGCCTCCTGCGCCGCCGCCTGGCCCAACCGATGACCACCATGGGTCGTAGCCACCCAAGCTGACCCTCGTCGTCGCCGCCCAACCCTGCTACAGCCGTCTCTACTCCCGACCAGCCGACGACTCTGCGTATCGCCGCCTGCTATGGCGACCACTCTTTCAGCCGACTCTTTTGCCGGCGACCATGGAGGTGGAGGAGAAGAAGGCGAGGAACAAATTCGGTCGTCAATGAAGAAGGAGCAGAACTGTAGTCGTGGAGAAGGAGAAGAGTGGTTCAGCAGATCAGTGTATACATATACACATATATGCCCTAATTGTAAAAACAACCCAAAACTTATCATTAATTGCGAAATAACCCCAAAACTATATATATAATTACAATTTAATATATATATATACAATAAATCCAAATTTATTACGGACCAATTCCCAAGTGTGATTACGCAAACTGGTAATTACACAGGACACCAATTAATTAAAATAGTCCGAAATAAATACACCGGGGTAGGAACCCAACAACCGGAACACCGAGAAAGTAAATTAATACGCTTCACGCCGGATCCGTAAAAGTGCTAATACCGTAACCGAAATAATCGAAACGATACCGTGTAGTCGATAACGATAATTCACGAAGTCGTCAAAGAGAAATCGAAAAGTCGTCCAGTCGACTTTAAAACTAAATGCGAAAAATTTACAGGTATCAAATATCAAGAATAAATAATACGTCATGAACAAGTGACGTCATTACCGAAATTAAATTAGAATTAATTTCAGTAAAAAGAAAATAACACGGGGTGTTACAAATTTGCCTTTAATTGGATCAATTCGAATGTAATATTTTTATATATTATTTAATTTATTTTGTTTATTATTTATCATATATTATTATTTATTCCTTTATTTTTATTTGTTTATAAATATATTTAATTAATTATTAATTATTATTGTATTTATTAATTTATAAATATATTTTATTAATTTATTATTTATATTATTATTTATTAATTAATTAATTAATTTTATTTATTTATTATTATATTTATTCATTTATTATTTTTTGTATGATTTAATTAATTTTGGTTATTATTTATTTATTTATTATTATTTTTATGTATTATTTAAATCATTTTTCTTATTATTTATTTATTTATTCTTATTTTAATATATTATTTAATTCCTTTTGTTTATTATATATTATTATTTATTCATTTATTTTTATTTGTCTCTAAATATATATTTTTAATTTATTATTTATATTATTATTTATTATTTATTATTTTACGTATTATTTAATTCATTTTATTTAATTTATTTTGTTTATTATTTAATTTATTAATTATTATTATGTTTTATTTATTTAATTTTATTTATTATTCATTTTTTTATTAATAATAATTCATTTAATATATTATTTATATTATTATTTATTCGTTTATTTGATTTCATTTATCAATATCTTTTATTCATTTATTATTTATATTTTTTAAAATTTTTTATTATTATTATATTTAATCATTTATTATTATTATTTTTGAATTATTTAATTCATTTTGCTTATTATTTATTTATTTATTATTTTTTTATGTATTATTTATATCATTTTATTTTTTATTAATTTTTTTTTTATTTTTTTTTAATAAAATGCTTTATTTGATTTATTATTTATATTATTAATTTATCATTTATTATTATTTATTTATTCGTTTAATTAATTTTTAAATATATTTTATTATTTTATTAATTATATTATTATTTATTATTATATATATTTATTATAAATATTTTTTATTATTCATTAGTTTGTTTAATTTTTATTCATTTATTTATATTAATTTTAAAATATATTTTATTTAATTTATCATGTATATTATTATTTTATTCATAAATATATTTAATTTAATTTTTATTTATTCATTTATTTTTATTATTTTATTATTTATATTATTATTTTATTCATAAATATATTTTATTTTTATTTATTCATTTATTTTTATTAAGTTATAAGTAAATTTTATTAATTTTTTAATTATTCATTATTATATTTATTTATTTATTTTGATTTTTATGTATGATTTAATTCATTTTATTTATTATTCACCATATTCAATTACAATTTTAGAGAGAGTGAGTGAAAGGGAGGAAAGAGAAAGAAAATCCCTAGCAATACAAGATCGGCAAATTTTTAAGAGGGTTTCATGGTCTTCGGAGAATTTGGAGCCGAAACACATGATATTTTGTCTGTGCTGACCACTTTGCCTTTGGGTTAATTCCTTAACTTAACCCGAACTGCACGGAACTGCAGACAATAGAACTTCAGATGATGCGTGTCCTTCAGATGTAATTGATGAAATACCCAATTCAAAGCACCAAAATTGGACCAATTCGGATGTAATTAATGAAATCTCCAATTCAAATTTCGTTATTAGGTAGTTATTATTTTAATAATTTATGTAATTATTTAATTAATGAAATCTCCAATTCAATTCGGTCTTTCTTTGAATGCTTATTTAATTTATCCATTTAATTTATTATATATTATACTGTATATATTTCCATTATGTATATTTAATATCCAATACTGTATATTTTATTTGTTACTTCATCAATAAATAGATATAACATGAATAATAATAAAAAAAATTACAAAATGTATACACATATACATTTATATATATATATATATATTGGACCAAAAAAATCTATATCTGATCCGATACTTGACTGGCGTGGTGTGGTATGGGGAATAGAAAAGTTCCAGAAAATTCAATGATGAAAAAATAGGAGTGAAGGGTCGTATCGTTTCTTGTGAAGCCTAATACTAGACCTAATGATGTTTGGAGTGTAATACGCGGCTCTCTTGAAGAATCTGATACCGTTTCTTGTGAAGACGAATACACGACTCTCTGCCTATATATATTCGTGTTCTCCTTTCAGATTCTTCCACACCATCTAATTATAAGTATAGGGCTCTATATTACAAGTATATATCTGTATTGAAGGAAGATGAATGTCCATGGACCATGGATTGCTGAAGTTAACTTACGCGTTCAATCCATGTGTTTTCTTGACCACGATGACTATGTGCAATGGTATGTTAACCTCTCCACTATAAACAATTTTCATTATAATTTATAGGGTTTCTTCATAATTTAGGGATTTATCAAACTGTTTCTCTGCAATGTGAATGAAAATTGGGGTTTGCCGGGCCAAGTCAAAAAAGATATATTTGCTTGTATTATAGATTAATATATGCTTTTTGAAATTGTTTTCAAGGATCACCGCAAATGAAGAAGCTGGCCCATGGAGCATTTCAAGGTCGCGCTACAATCCCTGCATTCAAGTTCTGACGGAATCTCTGCCAGGAGATGCAATAACAGCGTCCTCGACCTTCTTCACAAATATTTTTGAGGCAGAGGGCGAAGAAACACAATTTATTAGTGGAGTGGTAAATTTGAACTCCAACAATTTATTCAGTAATTTTAACGTTGTATAATTCTTCATCGTGTTAACAACCACTGTTGGTACTTGCAGGTTGATTGGGTGGTCTCTAATGAATCTAGAGCCTGTGCCAGGTTCGTTAATAATGGCACCCAATCGTTGTACCCGATGTGCATTGCTTTGCTCCACTCCACCAAAGCAAACAAAGAAGCCGAAATTTCTCTTTTGAAGAAGTTAAGGTCGCATGCATTACTGAATCCATCAATGAAATGGGCAAGGAAAAAAATGTTGTCTCTATTCCCTGCTTTTGGTAGCAGATGCTGAAACAAAAGGTTTTTTGAGAACATTCCAAGATGCTGTAACCAAACCAGTCATGAAATTAACTGGGAAACATGGCTTTTGAACGAGGATGAACTGGAATGTGACCGATGTTGGTGTGACCTCAACATCATGATCTTGCAGGGCCGTGTTCTGGAAAGTAAGGTGGTGGGCAATTTTTGATGGTGTCTTGCAGGGCCTTGTTCTAGAAAGCAGGGGTGGTGGGCAATTTTTGCTGTGTGTTTTTTAGGGTGTGGTTTTCTCAGATGGTTTTATTTATAATGTTTTGAACTTTTTGTAATGTTATGATTATGATGGTGTTTTGAATTTTTTATAATGTTTTGAACTGGAATCATTAATGTAACCTATATGACCATTCCCTATTTCTGAATTTTGTTAAACAATTTTTCTTGTTACTAATAAGGTATAAAACATAGTGTTGTTTGTTATATATAATGAAACATAATTCAATTTGTATACATCCTGAAAAAATTACCAAGTAAAAAGAATGTACAATATTAATCATTGAATCTATTCCTTAGTTTTCAAACAATATTCTTTCAGAATTTTGTTAAAATGTCAATCTTGTAATGACTATGTTACACATGAGAGTGATGCTTGTTATATATAAAATCAATGCACAAAACACGGAATCATAGATGCCCAAGGATAAGTTACAAAAAGGTGGGAGGGGATGGTCATACAGCTACAAAACCTCACACTTTTCCAACTGATCCAAGCCTTATTCCTACTATGCCCTCCATGCAGTATGGCCTAGATGGGCAATGTTGAGAGAATAAACCTAGGATTAGTCATGAACTTCAACCAATGGACCAAACATTATGATCAGAAGCTCTGAATTTAATAGCATCCAAAATCTCATTGTACAACATCCAAAATCTGGTCGAATCCACTAAAATACTCCCAAACGAGTGACATGCTTGTCAATCCTCAAGCTTCAATTTCTTTACTACGGATCGTTCTGGGTCATTGTTGCCTGCAACAACAGTAGGATATATGGGTGTTGACGTTGAAATGACAATTGTGAAGGGAGATTCCCGTGTATTCTGCGTGAAGATTATTGTTCTCTTATTTTGATTAGATGTAAGGTTATAAGTTTCCTATCCAACAAGAATATTATAACATAGAATCCCTAAATACAAGAAGAAGGTAGAAGGTATCTTACACTGGTAGTAGCATTATAGGAATGTGGAGTTTCAAAGAGCCTTGAAGCAAAAGTATGAGGCTCGTTATCAAAATCATTTACTTTAAAGTCTTGATACATTGCTCTTGGAAATTCAGGAACCAAACAGTTAAACCAAATAATGAAATATAATGAACACACATTATTGTATAAGTTGGAAAACTCAGTACTGACAGAATCAACTTTATGTCCTACACTTGGTCCGGCTACAGGGTTGGTGCTTGCTTGGCGTTCTCTGGCATTTACAACTTTTTCACTCCACTTCATGGAGCATTCCTTGAAAAAATCATTTTTCATCATATTTTCGTACATCCATTTTGGAACCTCAACATCCTAACAGTTACACAAAAATAATATAATGAATTTCTTAGATCACACATAACTGCATGACCCTTATATAATTGTACAAGTATGAAAACCTGATACTCACATTGTGACAAACATAATCAATTTTACCAACACTAAATGAGGTCCTATCACAATTGGATGTACTGGCTCCCAGATTTATTTTATTGCCCTATGACTATTGAATTTTTCCAGTACAAAAGTCAGTTGGTCTTAAAAACATTAATAGTAAGTAAATGGATAAAGAGTTATGTCTTATGCAGAATAGTAGATGCATACCTTTTCGATTTTGGCATACATCTTCTTTTTGCGAGCACATGCTTTCTCCAAAGCACCAATATGCTTACGCCTTTGCCCTTTACAAGTGTCCTTTTTAGTGAAACCCTTGGACGCATGACCAGAAGGACTTAGAATATGTGTATCATCATCCGAATTCAAATTAATAATTTTTGGCATAGTACGAGGCGGAGGCTGTGGGCATGAAGAAGGAACGCTGAATTGTTCGGCTATTGCTTTTAACTGGCCCAAAGTCTTCAAGAAGTCATCCTCGTTATAGATTGTGACAGAAGAGATGAAATTCACGTAATGAGATAGAGTCATATGACGGTGCCCTAGTTCAAGTCTAGGATCTATCATTTGGGCAGTGTTGTTAAATTCAGGGATCCCATTGCTTGTCCGTACAATCCACCTTCTCACAATATATCTCTTCGGAATTAATTTGACAGCCATCCCATGAACTAGGACCTTCAAGATGTGACTGCACAATATACCCTCTTGCCCGAATTTCCCGCATGAGCATATGAGATGATCATTAACTGACCTTCCAATAAATCGTTTGGTCCCCGTGATCCTCCCAATCCCATAAACTAGCCCTCCACAAAGGTTTGGTTCACTACGTGACAACACCTTCTCTTCCATTCACGCCCTTAGGAGCTCCTCTTGGAATGCCAAGAAAATCTTTGTGGTGTAAAGTTGTCCCACTTGTTGAAGTATCTTGGATGGTGGATACTTATACATTGGCAACCTCTGAATAAGAAGGTAAGCAGCTTCGAACTCCTTGTATCTCTTATCATGTAGTAGATTTTTAAAATGCTGGAAGAAGTCCGGTAACTTGTATTTCCGTGCTAGGTACTGTTTGAGCCTTGGGTTGAAGCTTTCACTGAGTTGTGTACTACGCATGCCCACTGTCCAGTTATCTTTCACATACGTGTATACCCATACATGCTTCAAGGAATACAAATTTGTCACCCAATTATTCTCTTGCAAATTATAATTTGCTAGCATCTCCATCCAATATGATTCAAACTCTTCAACCTTCTCCTCCCCATACATGAACTCACCAGTTATACTCTTAATGCCCACATCTCCATGGTGCAAGTTCCCCAAATTCTTTGTAACATTCTATATTAGGTATTAGGTGCATAGGAGATGTTTCATTTATGTCACGATAGTCGTCAAGGCCTTTGCCATTACTGCATCCTGATCAGTCAATATGGTCCTCGACCACTTGTTTTGCATCACCTTTAGTAGTGTCTTAAATAGCCACGTAAATGATTTTGTTGTTTCATCGTACATAAAGGCTGCACTGAAAATTATTGTTTCCCGATGGTTGTTTAATCCAAGGAAAACAACAAACGGACGGTTTCCATAAACTAGCTTGTACGTGGTGTCGAAGGTTACCACATCTCCAAATTGATTGTAGTCATTCATCATTTTAGAGTCAGCCCAAAAGACATTTGTAATTCTTTCCTCATAGTCCAGTTGGACAACATGTTGAAATAGAGGATCCTGGCATCCTTGGTTAGTGAAATAATTAGTTAACTAGGTAGCCTCTCCCCTTTCCAGCTCATGATTTTGAACATCAACCTTCATCAAACCGACTGTAACTCTATCGCCGGATGCACCGGAAGACAATTCAAACGCTTGACGCACTGGAATCCCAGCATCCGCAGCCAGCTCAACGTCAATTGCTTCATCACGATTGATCTGCCTCTGCGACCGAAGTATGTGAGACCACTCTTCATTCACCAGAAAATGGTTGTGTTCTAAATTACATTTTGTAACAGCATACTTATCCGTTATGGATTTAAATTGATTTCCATGTATGCTTCACAACCGGTCCTAGTCTCATCCCTTGGACTTCTCACCAAATGATCTCGTTTGTCCTTTCCTCGTATCCCCTCTTCCGAACACACAAACTTTATGGAGGTTAGTCTATCATCGACCTTGTTTTTGTTACTCCAACCTCGACGAAAACTAAATCCTATTCGGAAAGCATAGGTGTAGATACAAAATTTGCACAACACAAAAAAGATCATTTCTCATTACTCTTCATTGGATTATATACATTTCCCTTCTGGGCCTTTGGCCCATTAGGGCAACATTTTCAATTTTGGAATATTGTCCTTACCTTACACATAAGCTATTTTGTCCCTATACTACGTCATTATCTTGAGCTGCAAGTCTCTTCTAGAATCTTCAAGTTTCTTCTAGAATGTTCTTCGGGTCGGGCCATAGGATGGACCTGGTGGTCGGGTCTTGGGGCAGACCACAGAACAAACGTGTGAGTCGGGTTATAATGTGGGCCCAGTGATTGGGTCATTATCTCGGGTCTTTCCAGGATTGATCTAATCGGGATGAGGCTTTTTATATGGGCTGGGAAAACTCACATGTACAGAGACCCTCTTTTAGTTTATGGGCCTGCTTTTTAATAAGCCCATTAAATGAAAGAATCGTGAGGCCCATCAAAAAGCCCTTGAGGTTGGTACACGGGACGTGTGCCTGATAACGCGGAATCTTGCATTTAATGCTACAGCTGTCACAATCAATTGTGATTTTGAATTTGTGGTTGAGATGACCTAGGTATGCGCAAAATGGGTCGGGTCACGTCGGTCCGATGCCTTGGGCCGGGTAGTTGAAACATCACGCCTATATAACACATATACATCATACTTATATCATTTTTGGATTGCTTTGCCTTCTTCAATTTCTCTCTGCAACCTTTCCAAGCATTATTCACAAACTTAAATTCGTTCTATACTTCCAAGTTTGTTTCATCAATTTCTGTAAATCTCAGTGGTCTTGGTTGAGTATTCCATTGTGTGGAGTGTTTTGAGCCTTTCTGAGAAGCGTTTGATCGGACGCCCCAATTCTTGCCTGTTGGTACAGTTACCGGATTCTGTAAATCTTTTACCGGAGAAAACAATCGAGGGACTGTCAGAATCTTCTTTACCTGTTTGTAAGTCATTCTTCTCACATCTTCTACCTTTCTTCAAATATGTCGGGGAGTGATGACACTAGGTCGGTTAGTGACCTGCAATTCACAAACACTAATTTGACAATCACCGACCCCGAAGCCTCAGTAAGTACCCCATCCTTAGGGATTACCCGAGTCACTAGAACTAGTCCACCAGAAGTTAATCAGGATGTTGGGGGTCGAGTTATAGGGGGTCGGGGTGATGGGAATGATCAGGGTCAGGGTGTTGAGGAATAGGATATTTTTTATGCTGACCCGCTCCCGGCCAAGTACAGGAAATATGCTCAACTTAAGAGCCTAGGGGTTCCCGAATGGGTAAATGTTAGACATTATCCTCGGGACAAAGACTTTAGGATGGGTGAGGGGCTGAAGGATGGGGAGATATTGCTCTCCTCATTCCACCTTGCCATACTAAAATTTCCTATTCACCCTTTCTTCCTTCTGGCCTTGGCGACCCTGGGTCTGGCCCCCCTTCAAGTGGGTCCCAATTTTTATAGGATCCTGGCCATGATCTTATTGATCAACAAAGAATTGAACCTAGACTTAGGTTTAGCTGAGCTCCTATTCTCGTATAAACTTCAGGAACAGAAAGATAATAGGGGTCGGTACAACCTAACCTCGTACGTTAAGAGGAAATTATGTGGCAACGTCCCGACATCCAATAAGGGATGGAAAGAAAGGATGATTGTAGTTAGTGGGTGGTTGAGGCATCCCGATGCCATAAACATACCTGTCAGCCATGTTTTCCAACAGACCCGACTTCCCGAGTTTAGAGTTTCCATACCCGAGCTTCATGCCATTACGATTTGTGTAATGATAAGTTGGGTATGCTAGTGATGGGTTTCCTTCAGGTTCTTCAGGAAAAAATGGAGCTCGGGATTTAAGGGATAACCAGGGTTGCCTGACCGGGTCTATATTGGAGGAGCTTGCATCGGGAGTGTCTACGTCGACTACGTCTGGATTGAAGAAATTGAAGTCCAAGTCATCAGTAACCCAAAAACTCAAGAGAACTATGTCAGGGGGCCAACAGAAAAGGAAAGCGGTTAGCATGCCCAAGCTTTCAATCAAGAAGGCTAAAAAGGCTGTCACCGGCTCCACATCCTTCATTTGTGGGGTTGATGTCCCTCAAGTCCCCGAGAACCCTGTAGTCGGTTCATCAACGGGACTGACTGAGGGCCGACCTGTCATGCCCCCGCCTCCGCCTCCTCCTCCGGCAGAGGATCCTCTGACCACGCCTCCGCCTCCGCCTTCTCATATACCACAAACGGCTGCATCGGGGGCGGTCGAGGTCGGGGATGATCATGCTATGGTCCTAAGCTCTGGAGGTTTGGATCAGAATTCGTCTCAGGCTCAACTTTCAGTCAGGCCTGGTCCTAGCCTCGATATGGCCTTAGAGGTTCCTGCCTCGACATTGGATGCTCGGGAATCAGGCTTTGACGAAGAGGGTCAGGGTTTATCCCAACCTACCAAACTGCGCACTGCTATCACACCTATGGTCAGGAAAAATGACCACAGGGAGATTGATCGCGTTGCTGAAAGTGGGAAAAAGGCTCCTCATGGGCCTTGGTTTAAGCTGGATACTCGGAAGGGAGATCCATATCTATCTGTCGCGGATCAGAAGATTGGGAACCCGGAATTCCTTGCGGGAGATCGCCTTGGGAGTCTGGACCCCGACCGATAGGTTGACCATGGGGCGATACGATAGGATGAGCTTAGCTTTGAATGGGCCCGAGCTTGCGATGAGGGTAATTTCATATTTTTTATACTTAGCTTTTTATTTTGCTTCGTATCTTCTGTGCTGACACTCTCTTCTTTCAGATGTTTCATGCTACTAAGGCATACAATTTCAAGCTCGAGGATGATGCCCGAGTCATAAATGCCCTGACTCGGGATGTTCAGGTCCATAAAGCTGGGTGTGCCAAGGCTCTCGAGCAGTCCAAGAAGGCTGAGGACAATATTCAGTCCCTCACATATAGGGTCATTTCAGCTGAGGAAGAGCTCGTAGGTGCTAAGGCAAAAATCTCAGAACTTGAGAGCAAGGCTCGGGAGGCTAAGCAGAGGGCAGATCGGGAGGCCCAGGCTCAGGAAGCCTTGACTTTCCAAGTGCAGTCCTTGACTGAAGAAGTTGAGAAGTAAAAGACTTCAGGGCAGCAGTTTCTTGGGGAGAAGGTTGAGGTCGAGAATGCCCTAGGTGTGGAATGATCTCGGGTGGAGATGTGCCACAAGGGTGGTAACCAGATGATCTCCCGCTTTGAGCTGACCGACAAGTACCATTATGAGCAGGGTTGGCGGGAATGCATAGCGGAGCTTCAAAAGCCCGAGGAGGAAAGGGAGATCCCGACTATTGGGGATCTTGACCTCAGCTTAGGAGTGGGGCCTCCGTATGAAGATCCGGAGCCCGAGCCAAAAGATCTTATCTTTGGCGAATTCCTTCAGGATCCCCTGTCCTCCCCGCCTTCTCGTTTTGGTCTGGATGAGCCTGAAGTTACAGGGGGACAGTCTCTCGGGGCTAAAGGGTCAGGCTGGAATGAATATCCTCTCGTGGTGGTTCAGGGGGAAGGTGATGAGATTCCCGAGGTGGAGACCCATGTGGTCGACAAATTATCGGATGAATTCAGGCATCAGGGGAAGAAGATTCGAAAAAAGTTCTTCCTCTGGCTTCTTGCCCCCTTATCTTGTTTTTTCCTTTATCTCGTATTTGCAATGATTTTGTAACACATCATTGTATCTGCCTTGGCCACCGGGGCTTTTCAATATAAGTTTATTTATTCATATTTTGTTGTGGATCTGCATGAGCCATAATTGTTTCCTTTAATAAGATAATAACAATCGGGATTTTGAATTGTGGCTTAGTAATAAAAACCAGATAATAACAGTCGGGATTTTGAATTGTGACTCTGTACTGATTGCAACACTTAGGTTTTGGAATCGATATTTGTAAAAACCTGACAACTGGTGGGTCTGTGATGATCTCTTGAGCACTTTGAGCCCATGGAGAGGATGCAACACTTAGGTTTTTAAAGTTGTTATTTGTAAAACCCGACCACTAGTGGGTCTGTGATGATCTCTCGGGCACTTTGGCCCATGGAGAGTATGCAACACTTGGGTTTTTAAAGTTGTTATTTGTAAAACCCGACCACTGGTGGGTCTGTGATGATCTCTCGGGCACTTTGGGCCCATGGAAAGTATGCAGCACTTGGGTTTTTAAAGTTGTTATTTGTAAAACCCGACCACTGGTGGGTCTGTGATGATCTCTCGGGAACTTTTGGCCCATGGAGAGTATGCAGCACTTGGGTTTTTAAAGTTGTTATTTGTAAAACCCGACCACTGGTGGGTCTGTGATGATCTCTTGGGCACTTTGGGCCCATGGAGAGTATGCAACACTTAGGTTTTTAAAGTTGTTGTTTGTAAAACCCGACCACCGGTGGGTCTGTGATGATCTCTCGGGCACTTTGGGCCCATGGAGAGTATGCAACACTTAGGTTTTTAAAGCTGTTATTTGTAAAATCCGACCACTGGTGGGTCTGTGATGATCTCTCAGGCACTTTGGGCCCATGGAAAGTATGCAGCACTGGGGTTTTTAAAGTTGTTATTTGTAAAACCCAACCACTGGTGGGTCTGTGATGATCTCTCGGGCACTTTGGGCCCATGGAGAGTATGCAACACTTAGGTTTTTAAAGTTGTTATTTGTAAAACCCGACCACTGGTGGGTCTGTGATGATCTCTTGGGCACTTTGGGCCCATGGAGAGTATGCAACACTTAGGTTTTAGAATTGTTAATACAGAGAAAATCCTGTCGGATAGAGATAACCATGGAGATGATTTCGATAATCGTGGTACGCTGCCAATCTTATACTGGTAATTTCTCTCTTCTCTTCCACCAGGTCGAGCTCGTGAGCCAAGCGTTGATTATTTGATTTATCGTCCCAGGCCAGTGACCTCAGTGTCGGGACGGCATACTCCATCAGGATTACGACCTCTGCCACATATGCCATAGCGAAGGGTGTGTCACCGGTTGTTTGTCGGGGCGTGGTTCTATACGACCACAGTACCTCTGGAAACTTGTCCAACCATGCTCCTTTGGCATTCTCAAGTTTATTTTCCAGGGTGTTGAAGATGGATTGATTGGTTCTTTCTGCTTGTCCATTGGCCCGTGGGTACCCAACCGAGGAGGTATTATGATTGATTCCATGCTTGGCCAGAAACGACCTGACCGGTTCACTGTCTAAATTTGTGTCGTAGTCCATCATGATGGTCCGAGGTACCCCAAACCTGCAGATGATGTGATTCCATATGAACTTGACTACATGGCTGCCTTTTATAGAGGGGTAGGCCTCGGCTTCAACCCATTTGGTGAAATAGTCGGTGGCAAGGAGCACGTGGGTTGTTGATCTGATGGCTTTTGGGAGTGGTCCGACTATATCCATTCCCCATTGAGCAAAAGGATGTGGAATGATTGTTGGGTTCAAGAATTCCGGTGGTTGGAGTATAACGTCACTTTGCATCTGACAGGCTTTGCATTTCCGTACATATTCCTCGGTATCCAAGGACAGGTAGGGCCAAAAGTAACCCTGGGATAAGATTTTATGGGTAAGAGATCGAGCACCCGAGTGATTTCCACAAGCTCCAGCGTGTATCTCTTGCATCACTGTCTCTGACTCGGAAGGAGTGACGCACCTCAGATACGGACCCGAGAAAGATCTTCTGTAGAGTTGTCCATGGATGATCGAGTATCTGGCTGACTTCATTCTAATTTTCCTTGCCTCTGCCTTATCAGCTGGTAGTGACCCGACACTAAGGTAGTCGATTATGGGGTCCATCCAGCTCGATTCCCGGGGAACAAGACATATCTGCTCCTCGGGCTCTCGAATGCTCGGTATAGTGATGAAGTCAGTCAGTACTACTCGGGCCATATCTTCACCAGCTACAGACGCCTGATTAGCTAAGTGGTCGACAGAGGTGTTCTCTTCTCGAGGGATTTGGCTGAATGTTAATTTTTGAAAACCTTCGGACTCCTTGAGCACCAGTGCTCTGTAACATTCCATTTTGGGGTCTCTAGTTTCGTACTCGCCGGTTATTTGCATGATTATTAGCTGGGAGTCGCTATATACTGATAGGGATTGTATTTGCAGGATTCTGGCCAATCTCAGGCCCGATATGATCGTCTCGTACTCCGCCTCATTGTTAGTGGTTGAGAATTGCAATTGCATAGAAGCCTGTAACTTGGTCTCATCGGGAGTATGGATCTCCACCCCGACGCCTGCTCCATTGGCGCTCACCGAGCCGTCCACGATTAATTTCCATGTTTCTAATTCAGCTGGTTGATTTGTTTTGTCGGTTTCTCCTTCTAATTGAAAATCAGCCACGACCTATCCTTTGATCGAGATTCTAGGAACATAGGTTATATCATAAATCCCTAGCTCAATGGCCCATTTGGAGATTCTACTGGAGAGATTGGGCTTTGCCATAAGTACACGGATCGGAGTGGTAGGGGGACAACGATCTGGTGAGCTTCAAAGTAATGCCTAAGACGTCGTTTGACATTGATCAGGGATAGAACCAACCTTTTTTGTTTGCTGTATCGTGTCTAGGGATCGGCTAATGCCTTACTGGTATAGAAAATGGGCATCTGGAGGTTCCCGTCCTCTCTGATGAGTACAACGCTAGTTGACACGAATGATATTGTCAGATACAAGAGTAGGATATCATCGGGCTCGGGTGTCGCAAGAATGGGAGGCTTGAGCATGTACTCTTTCAATCAGGATAGGGCTTTAGTTTGTTTGGGCCCTCACACTTCTCCCTTCTTTGCTTTGATCGCCTGGAAGATGGTTTGGCATCGGTCGGTCAGTCTTGCGATGAATCTGCTCAAGGCTACAACTCTTCCGGTCAGAATTTGGACTTCTTTGTGTGTAGCAGGCTCTTTTGTTTCGAGCAGAGCCTTCACTTGGGTCGGGCTGGCTTATATGCCCGATCGATCAATAATGTGCCCCAGCAACTGCCCTGAAGACACCCCGAAGGAGCATTTGGCCGGATTGAGTTTCATCCCATGTTTCCTTAGGGTGTCAAATACTTTTCGGAGATGCTCCAAGTGGTCAGTTTTCTTTCTGCTTTTGACCATTGTATCATCAATGTAGGCCTCGACCACTGTGCCCATCATTCCTTTAAAGATCCTGTTCACCAGTCTCTGAAATGTGGCTCCTGCATTTTTTACTCCGAAAGGCATAACTTTAAAGCAATAAGTACATGTCTCGGTAATGAAAGAGGTCTTTTCCTCATCCGTCGGGGCCATTGGGATTTGGTTGTATCACGAGTAGGCATCAAGGAAAGTTAGTCTCTCGTAGCCCACGGTAGCGTCGACCATTTGGTCTATTTTAGGTAAGGGAAACTATCTTTCGGGAAGGCTTTGTTTAGATCGGTGAGGTTGATGCAGACTCGCCACTTCCCATTCTTTTTCTGCACAACCACCACGTTGTCTAACCACTCGGGATACTGAACTTCCCTGATGAACTTGGCTTCCAGTAATTTTGACACCTCGTTAGCTATGATCTGGTTCCTTTGGCCCCCCATTCTTCTCTGTTTCTGTCGGACAGGTCTTATATTTGGGTCAACATGTAATGTGTGTCGGGCTATGGAGGGGTCGATGCCGGGCATATCAGTATGCTCCCATGCGAAGACATCATGATTATCCTGTAAGAATGTTGTTAGTTCATTTAATTCACAAGTGGTGAGACTTGTACCTGCGTAGGTGACCTTGTCGGGTTGGCCGGACATTACAGATATTGGCTGCAGAGGTTTTGCAACGATCGGGGGACCCGACTCCCTGTCCTGTAGTTTCTATTTGGGCTGTGGGTCTAGTTCCTGATCCTCTTCTCGAGACCTCTTTCGATCGGGCTTATCCTTCATTCCTTTAATAGTGATGGTGTAGCATTGCTTGACCGCTACTTGATCCCCTTTGATATCAATTATGTCGTAACCATTTGGCCCGACGCACCTCATCATTTGGTGGAGAATAGATGGTACGCCTTCCATCCTGTGTATCCATCCTCTTCCCATAAACAGATTGTATGAGGGCTTTATGTCCACCACCATAAAGGTCTGGGACAGAGTTCTCTGGGCTTCTAACACGGGTAACTTGATCTCCCCGAGGGGTTCGACTTGTTTTCCATCGAACCCGGCGATTGGATTTTGGGAAGTTACAATGTCCCTCGGGTCGATCTCTAATTTTTCAAAAGCCCACTTGGTCATGATATTGGCACGGCTTCCTGGGTCAACCATGACCCTCTTGACAAGACATCCTGAGACCATCAGAGTAATGACTAGTGGGTCGTCGTGTGGGACCTGGATGTCTCGGAGGTCATCATAGGAGAAGAGTATCTGAGACTGCCCCGTTCGGTGGTGGACCTCGTTTATCCCGGCTATCCTGCTGACTTGATGTGCTCTTCTCATTTGTGAGAGTCTCGATCCTTTGCCGCTTCGTGGGTCGGGACCTCCATGGATCATATTAATGATTCTGACCGGGTGCGCTGGGGCTTGATTCCGTTGGTTGTTTTGTACTGGTTGATTGGCTCTTGGACCATCCCTCTAGACATAGTCTTTCAGTTCTCCTCGGGCTATCATTGCCTCGACCTAGCACCTCAGGTTCCTGCAGTCATTTGTCGTATGGCCGAAATCACTATGGAAGTCATAGTGCTTTGATCTATCCCTCTAGTCGAGAGGTTGCCTGATTGGGGGAGGAGTCTGGAAGATTCCTCTGGCTTTGTTTTCCTGGAAGAGCTTGGCAAGGGTCATTTTCAACGGGGTGATCTTCTCTTCGAGTCTGACATGCCTCTCGGGCTGTGGAGGAAACTAAGGTGAAGCGGGGATCGGGGGATTTGAGCGTTTGTGATTGATTGGTTGTCGGGATTTATCCGACGCCTTATCCTTAATTTTCACACTGACCAATGCCGTTCTCTTCTGTTGGGTCGCCTCCTCCTCTTCGATCCTTAAGTGACCCTGAGCTCTAGAGTTAAGTTCTCTAATTCATGAGGGGGGTCGTTTCACAAGTGATTAGTGGAACTTGGTCCCCGGAATCAGTGCCATCCTGAAGGCTTCCACGGCTGAGTGTTGGTCGCAGTTGTCGATGGAGGATGACTCGACGTTGAATCTGGACAAGAAACTCTTGAGGGACTCACCTTTTTCTTGAGTCATGGTAAAGAGGCTTGAGATGGTCTTCTTTTGCCTCTTGTTCCTAAAGTATTGGGCCACGAAGAGGTCGAACAGTTGCTGCCAGCTGCCAATGGATCTTGGCGGCTGCTTCCTGAACCAGAGGAGTGGCGCGTCGACGAGACTGGTCGAGAATACTTTGTATAGCAAGGCCTCGTTCTTGGCATACATGGTCATTTTTTAGTGGATCTGGTAAATGTATTCCTCGGGATCTTTCATTCCGTTGTAGGGAGTGAATCTGGGTATGACGAACTTCTTGGGGAAGGGTTCCTTGGTGATCTCTAAAGTGTACAGTGACTGAACCGAGTCGGCAGAGGCTTGGAGGGCCTGGTCATCGGTAGATCGGGCCCTCAGATCCTTTATGACCTTCTTTTAGAACTCCACCATCATCTCCTGAAGTTTTTGTGATGTCATAGGTTCGTCGGTGACGGGAAATTCGCCTGCGGCCGGAGCCTTGCCTGGTCATCATGTTCTCTCGTGGTTTGGCTTGTTCTTGGATCTGCGATTAATCAGGAACTACTGGAGGGATAGTCGCCTGATTCAATCTCGCCAAGAGCTCCTCGCTCCTTTTCTCCACCACCAGGCTTCTCGCTTCGGCGGCCTGGCTTCGTCTCTCGGCTTTGACAAGTTGCTGCAAGAGGTGCTCGATCATTAGTGAAGCACTTGGTTGTCTGTCGCCGAGGATTTGTACTTCTGACTGGGATCTGGTCACTGGCATGGTCAGATTTGGACGGAGAAGATGATATTGAAGATCTGGTGGTGGTATCTGGATTTTGCTTAGCTTTTTGAGGTAGGAAGATGGTCGGCGAAATGACCTAATTTCCCACAGACGACGCCATTCTGTAGATACAAAATTTGCACAACATAAAAAAGATCCTTTCTCATTACTCTTCATTGGATTATATACATTTCCCTTTTGGGCCTTTGGCCCATTAGGGCAATATTTTCAATTTTGGAATATTGTCCTTACCTTACACATCAGCTATTTTGTCCCTATACTACGTCATTATCTTGAGCTGCAAGTCTCTTCTAGAATCTTCAAGTTTCTTCTAGAATGCTCTTCGGGTCGGGCCATAGGATGGACCTGGTGGTCGGGTCTTGGGGCAGACCACGGAATAGACGTGTTGGTCGGGTTATAATGTGGGCCCAGTGATCGAGTCATCATCTTGGGCCTTTCCAGGATTGATCTAATCGGGATGAGGCTTTTTATTTGGGCCGGAAAAACTCACATGTATAATAGGCATTGTAGAAATAGTAAGCATGTGTTTCAGACCCAAACTCCATTCCAACAGACGGAATCCACTCTGCTTCCCCCATCAGAAGAATTGTCTGAGTCAGTGTCCAAGGAATGAATGATAGGAGAAGAATAAGTCATCTTTGAATACCACCGGATTAATCTACACAAAAGAGAAATACAAGATGTCTAAGAATCACATGAATACTACAAAAATAATTCTATAAGCAAGCTTTCCTAAGTGCGTAGATTTTCTAAGTACAAGTGCCAACAAATATTTACTATTTCATAATTAAGCAACTGTACAAGTAGGTGCTAAAATAATAAATGCATGACTAACAGTACATAACTAACAGATTGTCCTGTTTCATTCAATTATATACATATGTTACCAAAGTATATAAAAATTGTTCATGACATAGCAACTCTGGGGCAAAAACATGCATGGTAGAGGTTTCTTAAATCATATCCCAACGAAACTGATTGGGCCTGGGCTGTTTATTTTCAAAAATATGCCAGAGATTAATAATACAGTGCCATGATAAGCACAGAGATGTGTCCAAATACAAAATCAATTGGGTATGGCAACACCAATAATGAATGAATGCACAATGATAATGAAGCCAAAATAGGGTTGGGACCAGGGGTGAATGACATGCTAAGGCAACAACAAGAATAACTACCTGAATAATTCCACAACATTCCACTGACACAAAAAAATGACATCTTATGAAACCAAATCTTCACCCAATACATTGGAATTTTCTAAGGCATGATCAATATTCATGCATGACCTAAGTAATAGTATATCATTTCTATTTTAAAACAGAACGGTGGCCTAGTACAGGGTTTGCTAAGGCATGATCAATATTCATGCATGACCTAAGTAATAGTATATCTACCTTAATAAATGCACAACATTCCACTCACACAATAAGTGTCATGATATGAAACCTAATAGTTTTACCAAACTCTTGGAATTTACTAAGGCAACAACAATATTCAACCAATAATCCTAGTACCACATTTCTATTCTCAAACAAAAAGTGTCCTGGGACAAGGGTTATTGTAAAGCGTTTATTGTTACATTTGTGAGGTGTATACTGGGCTGTTGTTTTATGATTGGTCATGTTTTATTCACTGTTTCCCATTAAGAAAATCCTAAACTAAATTTATCCCGTTTCATTCAATTATATATCATATTACCAAAGTATATAACAAACATTCAAGACATAGAAAATTAAGGCCAAAATGTTGCATGACCAATCATGGATGACCTAATTGCAACACAAGTAGGATTGACAGAATTTAAATCTGGATAATTTAACTACATATTTATATACTGGGCTGTTGTTTTATGATTGGTCATGTTTTATTCATTGTTTCCTATTAAGAAAACACTAAACTAAATTTGTCCTGTTTCATTGAATTATATACCATATGCTACCAAAGTATATAACAAACATTCAAGACATAGAAAATGAAGGCCAAAATGTTGCATGACCAATCATGGATGACCTAATTGCAACACAAGTAGGATTGACAGAATTTAAATCTGGATAATTTAACTACATATTTATATACTGGGCTGTTGTTTTATGATTGGTCATGTTTTATTCATTGTTTCCTATTAAGAAAACACTAAACTAAATTTGTCCTGTTTCATTGAATTATATACCATATGCTACCAAAGTATATAACAAACATTCAAGACATAGAAAATGAAGGCCAAAATGTTGCATGACCAATCATGGATGACCTAATTGCAACACAAGTAGGATTGGCAGAATTTAAATCTGGAAAATTTAACTACATATTTATTTACTGGGCTGTTGTTTTATGATTGGTCATGTTTTATTCATTGTTTCCCATTAAGAAAACCCTAAACTAAATTTGTCATGTTTCATTCAATTATATACCATCTGCTACCAAAGTATATAACAAACATTCAAGAAATAGAAAATGAAGACCAAAATGTTGCATGACCAATCATGGATGACCTAATTGCAACACAAGTAGGATTTGCAGAATTTAAATCTGGACAATTTAACTACATATTTATATACTGGGTTGTTGTTTTATGACTGGTCATGTTTTATTCATTGTTTCCCATTAAGAAAACACTAAACTAAATTTGTCATGTTTCATTCAATTATATACCATATGCTACCAAAGTATATAATAAACATTCCAGACATAGAAAATGAAGGCCAAAATGTTCCATGACCAATCATGGATGACCTAATTGCAACACAAGTAGGATTGGTAGAATTTAAATCTGGATAATTTAACTACATATTTATATACTAGGTTGTTGTTTTATGATTGGTCATGTTTTATTCATTGTTTCCCATTAAGAAAACACTAAACTAAATTTGTCCTGTTTCATTCAATTATATACCATATGCCACCAAAGTATATAACAAACATTCAAGACATAGAAAATGAAGGCCAAAATGTTGCATGACCAATCATGGATGACCTAATTGCAACACAAGTAGGATTGGCATAATTTAAATCTGGATAATTTACCTACATATTTATATACTGGGCTTTTGTTTTATGATTGGTCATGTTTTATTCATTGTTTCCCATTAAGAAAACACTAAACTAAATTTGTCCTGTTTCATTCAATTATATACCATATGCTACCATAAGTATATAACAAACATTCAAGACATAGAAAATAAAGGCCAAAATGTTGCATGTCTAATCATGGATGATCTAATTGCAACACAAGTAGTATTGGCAGAATTTAAATTTGGATAATTTAACTACTTATTTATGAATTGAAAGAGACAGATACGAATATCCAATAAATTCACAAATTGGCCCTATTTCGTTTAATTAGACCACAAATTGGCCCTTTGGTATGATTAAATGCATCATCAAAAAGTCTGCACAGTTATGAACATTACAACAGTACATACATCACCATAAATGATAACTGTCAGCATACATGTGGGTAATAACAATACATAGAGAAACAGATACGAATATCCAAACTTGTACATTAAGAAAACTAAATGTATCATTATAAATGATTACTGTCAGCACATAGTGCTCTGTTTCCTTCAATGTATAAGTAAATGCATCACCATAAAGTCAGCAATAAGAAGACATGTCCTAACAGTTATCAATACAACAATATCCAAACTTACAAAATAACAAAACTAAATGTATCATCATAAATGATTACTATCAGCACAATGATTAGTGTATGCTTAGAGATAGATCTATTTAGAGACATATTTCAAATTCTATTTCAAAACTGGCCCTAATATTTAGTGTTCAAGACCGATCTGCTGTGAACTTCCTTCAACACCGATCTTCAAGCCTCTTCCTCTTGCTGGAGACAAGCTTTCTGTGAAATTAGGGGGAAATTAGGGAAGGAGATCAGGTTTTGGAGGGAAAAACTCTTGAGAAGTACGATGGAATAGTATATAGTCATTTCATACAGCTCATCACACGTGTGGGTTATATAAATATCTGATGTTTATTACATATCTGATGTATAAACTATTGTATTGATATTTGTGATGGATATTATATATATATATTGCCTTTTGCCAAATTCTTGCTTTTCTGAGACAAGTTTGCCCTTATGTATTCAAGTATATGACCACCTTATCCTTTCAACTATGTATTTATCTTTAGGACAAGTTTGCCCCCATGTATTTCATATAACCACAGAATTACCTCATGGTAATTCTCTCTTTTTACCTGATGGGTTCCATGGTGGGGCCCGAACTACATAGGATGTAGTGAGATGGGCAATGCAGAGGATGTGTCCAAACTTGAGTTATGAGGAAACCCAGTTACTTGTCAAATCATTGTCATCACCAAATATCTCCTGCTACTAATAAATCATTTTTTATATTTCCAAAAAGGGTAAATTGCATTAAAACCTCCTGGATTATTTTCTCTCTCTCAATTAACCCCCTAAACTACACTTTTTACACAAAACTCCCTAAACTATTACAACTTTTACAATTCACTCCATTCCATTATAACACCATTAGTTAAATTAGGATAATTTGCACTTAGATCCCCTAAAATTTTGATCAATTGCACTCGCCCCCTAAGATTTCATTTTCCTTGCAATGACACCCCCTAAAGGGGAAAAATGACCGGAATGCCCTTGTGTTGTCTCCCTTATTTCATGAGACAAATATTTAGGTGGTGCAATTACATCCATGCCCCAAGATGAAAATCCTATAATGTATATATATCTATAACAACTATTCTAAAATGTGAGTGGTTAAGAATATTTCCAAACATTTTCTTCAAAATAAAAATTAATGAATTAATATGTATTAGTTGAAGTGCAACACTAAGGAGTATGTCAAAACGATATAGAGTAAAAGAAAAGGGGTTGAAAATATTTCAATATTTTTAAAAAATAATAATAATTAATTAATATGCATTACTTGAAGTGTAACTCTAATGAATATTTCAAAAAATATAGAGTACTAAAGATATAAGACAAGGGGTTATAAATATTTTCATATTTTTAAAAATATATATTATTTAATTAAGATACATTAATTGGAATGTAATTCTAATGGATATTTCATAAGATATAGAGTAAATATATAAGACAAATATATTTCGACAAGAAAAAATAATATAACTTAAAATACAAAAATCTGTATATATTTATCTATCTATCTATATACTACTAATAAAAACACAAAAACTCTCTAATATTTCGATTCATTATCACATTTTATAATATAAAAAATTATAATAAGTAAAAATTATCATTATTTAAAGTGTAAGGGCTTAAATTAACTTTACAAAATAAAAAAATAATAAACCATTTTTCATATTTTTATAAAAATATAAAAAATTACAAAAGTAAAGTTTGTTATTATTTTATAGTGTAAGGGCTTAAATTAATTTTACACAAAGAATAATAAATTATAAAAAAGAATAATAATAAATATTAAATTAATTTTATCCATGTATCACCTTCTAAAATATAAAAAAAATATATTATCATAAATAAAATGTATTATTATTCAATGTAAAAGGTCACAGTATTAGTTTTAGGGAAAAATTAAAAAATGATAACTTTTGGGGCCTATATTACAAAAATTACAATTTAAGAAAAATAATTTAAAGAAGGGTGATAATATTTCAAAAATCATTGTATCCAAAGTACTTGAAAAGTTTTTCAAATTGAGCTTAAGATATAAGGATTGTTTGGTCTATTAATTTAGCCAACATATCTTTTACATTAAAGCAAGGGTACAAGAGTCATTTCATGACGTCTTCACCCCTTGAGGGGGTGTTATTGCAAGAAAAATGAAATATCAGGGGGTGAGTGCAATTTACCAAAATTTCAGGGGATCTGAGTGCAAATTATCCGGTGTTATGACAACGCGGAATGGGGTTAAATGCAACACTTAAATAGTTTAGGGGGACAATGCTTAGTTCAGGGGGGGTTAGTTGAGAGAGCGAAGAAATAATAGGGGGATTTAATGCACTTAACCCTTCCAAAAATTGTTAGATAATTTGGTTAACTTTGACTGTTAATGACACAATAAAAGATTGTGGTACTGGATTGGCCTTGGGACAACCAAAGATGGCCTCAGATCAGGTTTCATGAAAAAAGGAAAAAAGGAAAAGAGGAGAAAAACTGATGGAGAAAGACCTCAGTACTTCACAGTGCCCTGAATCTTCATTCATTGTTCAATCAACTAGACTCTGTCATTTGCAAGTGTTGCTCAAAATCAGGAGGTGGTTCATGCCTGGAATTTACCTAACTCAGTTCTGATTTGATGATGTTTTGGAGCTCAGCTTATGATTACTGCATTGGGGTCGCTATAGTTGCTCATTCTCTGAATTGGTGGCTTGTGTGCTGGTCTAGGATAGTGGTTACTATAAATTCAGTTGTGTTGTTTACTATTTTGGTTAGTGTTTATAAGAATTGCAGGCTATTCAGTTTACTGCTTATGGTGGTTATTATTCTGGTTGTTCAAGCTCTGCAATGGTTGCCTATTCTCAAGGTTGGTTGCTGGCTTCAGTGTGGTTTTTATTCTGGTTTGGCAATAGTTATTCAGGATGCTCTACTTTCAACTTGGTATATGCAGATTAGACTTCTCATGAATCGGCATTGTCCTCATTCAATTATAGATACTTTTAGTGTCTAATTGTCTGGATTTTATTTGTGTTTTTTGTATTTGCTATTCCTATAGGCAGATGGGATCCCTTGCTTGTTTTTTCTTGTGGTGGAATTTGGATATCATCTTCTAATATAGGGTATGCCCCTTGACTCCTTATAAGCCTCTTGTCTTTTCATTATATATACATCATCTTACCATTCAAAAAAAAAAAAAAAAAAAACTAGAGTAAAACCTTAAAAAAAATATAAAACAAAAAACAATGGATTGTTGGCCCCAAAACTGAAACTCCAAACACAAAACAATCCCCAAGGACCCCAACAGAGTAATTACTTTCTTCATACCCAAATAGAGCAGGGTAAAAATCACAACCAAATGTGATATGAGTGTTTGTGCAAAAATTTAGTGTACGTTGAATGCGGACATACATGAATTCATGTGTGTTTTCTGCAACCTACAACAAACACCTTTTATATACTTAAAAAAAATAAAAAATAAATCCATCTTACCTTTTCTACTTTGTTCCCAACTAGTATCTTGATGCAATCTGGGTTTGTGGAGTGGAGCTCTACTTCCTTCGCCCAAATTTCTGACAAGTTCGTAAATGTTTTTCGCCCTGTTACATCATAGACTAAAATGAGAAGAAAATCATAAACGAGTTGCATAACTTCACCATATGGAAGTCAGGAAATTTGGTGTAAAAGTTGCAATTACATGGCTAGTGGAAGCATGAGGCTAGAGAATAATTTGATACAATTATATGTCTATATATGGAGTTAAATGCAAAATAATTCAGACTATCATATGTAACTTCAAGTGGGGTAATATTAAACCTTGCTAACCACTGTAATATTGTCAAGAACAAGCACATGTCATTAAATTACAAGACAATTAGACTGGAAGATGAAGATAGTTGAATCAAAATAATCTTTATAACATAAATAGAATTTATAAAATAGGAAAATAAAATAAAGTAGATGAGTATTCACGTTATCATCTTCTTATAGAGATTCCAGACAAGAAGAATGCATCAACAAAAAGGAAATTCAAATTTCCTTTGGCAGTTAAATAATCTCATAGTGTTTGACATCTCAGTAAAAATCAAGAGCTTATACCCCAAATGGAAACATCAAGAAACACAAATATACAAAGATATATTCTATACAAAGATAATTGACAGCTAAAGACACTTTAATCATCCCCAAAAGTGAAAACCACACCCAAATGACAACAAGAAACACAAATATACGACTTGATTACCTTTATAGTAGAGCCAAAAGAAACACAACCGTCAATTCTTAATAGAACCACAAGAAACACGAAGATAAATTTCAATTTGTTATTACAACCAAAATAATATAACTCAATTCTTCCTAGAACTAAAAGAAACAAAACCTTCAAAATTTTCAAAGAACCAAAAACAAAATAAAGATATATGACTTCAATTCTTTCACAGTAGACCCAAAAGAAACACATTTGTCAATTCTTCCATAGAACTAAAAGAAATATGCAAAAAAGAAAAAAACACGAAGAAAACAAAAGCTATAGGGCATACACAAGCTTCAATATACATATATATATATATATATGTATATGCATATATCTATATCTATATAATATATATAGAGAGAGTAGTGGATCATACCCTAGATGTTAAAGAGAGAGAGATCGTCGAATGCTTTTCCTTCTTATTGTTCCTCGGTCCAATTTAAAACCCTAGCAAGCGCGTGACTGATGTGTTGAGAGGTGAGTGTTTTGATCGCCATGAGAGTGAGGGCGTGTTGATGGGTGAGCGTAGCTAGGGTTCCTAATTTGAGAAGTGTTGACGACAAGAACAAGGAGAATAACTACTTTTAATTTGACCCTTTAATTTGATAAGTGTTGAGATAAGTGGAATAAAAGTCAAATATTTAGACATAGTTGACGTGGAGCTCTCTCATCCATGTAATATTTTTTTTTTATTTTTGGCTTAATATTTGGCGCTAGTTTTTTTATTTCCCCTGTTTGGCGGCACTTATTGGCGCTAAAAGAACCCAAGTTTTGGCTTTCACAATATTTTTGGGCTTTTGGCACGGTTAAAACTTAGTGTCACTAAAGATGAGGTCTTTAGGGACAGTTTAACATTTTTGTCACTAAAAATGGGATCTTTAAGGATGGTTCTTAAGAGTGTCACTAAAGGACCGTACCTAAAAGCTAGTTTTCTTGTAGTTTAAATACGACCCCAAAAAGGAGTACCATCAACCAGATTGTGACAACCCATCTCATGACTGACCTAACTAGTGCATGTCAATTATATTACTCTAATCTACTCCTAATGCATGAAAATAAACTAAAGCATGTCTATATTAAATCGCCAAGGTATAACCTGTGTCAACATAGGGTCTCAGGTTTCATTACCAGCATTATATAGAAAATAATAATTAAGCATCCAAGTTCCAACCCATAGTGAATAATCATAGTTGTGCAAAATAATACATTCATTCCATTTAAGACAAGAATTTAGAAAAAATATATAATTTTATATTGCAAATC
>OY998240.1:16895449-17320449 GCA_963922005.1 Cornus suecica | reverse complement strand
TTCATAAACTCTTTTAGCAATTTTTTCAAATTTGATAACTTTGCTTGGAGATTGTGAGATGATCTTAGTATTTCACTTAGACGAGTTTGTTCACGAGTTTGGCGAGCGGAGCTCTTTACTTGGAGATTGTGAGATGATCTTAGTATTTCACTTAGACGAGTTTGTTCACGAGTTTGACAAGCGGAGCTCATCAATGTTCAAGCTCGACTCATTTACTAAACGAGCCTAAGAAATGTGTTCAAGCTCGGTTCATTTGTTTGACGAACAAACACAAGTCGATCTCTTAACGAGTCGAGCCTGAGCCTACTCACGATCAGCTTGGTTCATTTGTAACCCTAATGTTGACACCTGAAATGAGCCAACATTTGACTTATGAATAATTTTGCTAAAGTCCATATACAGAAGTTGTGTAAAAAAGAAGATATAGTTATTAAAGGGGTTAAATTAGAATCTTCTTGTATTTATCTCTATTATAATATTAGTTTATCTTTTAGATAGGTATAACTAGTTTAGGAGTTATCAATTCAAATTAGGGTAATTATTTTTAGTGGTTATCTTGTAATTAGATTCTTCTGTAAGTAATATAAATATGCCTCATTATTGAAGGGCCCAACCAAACACAAATTTCCAATCATGCTAATAAGTTTCTCACTTTTTTTTTCATGTAATCTTCTTCCTGATCTCACTCTAATTCTCTCATCTAGTATATGTCTGTCTATATTTTCTCCATTTTCTACCTCCCTCCATTCTATGATTTATCCCGTACAAGTCTCTTGATTCATTGCTTTTGTTCAAAAGCGATGACTACTTGTTCTTTTTGGACTGGTTAAACCACGTCACCGACTCTAGCACGTCGGCGATTCAAATAAAATGAATTTTAATTTCCACCTAATTGAGGGATATATGAGGGGAGAGTATGTGTGTGTGTGTGGATCTCGGTACAGAGAGAGAATCCGGGTATAGAAAGAGAGAGGGCCAGAGGGGTATGGATTTGAGGGGACACGTGTGGGTCTATTGAATTACCCTATAAGGCCATGTTTGGCATAACTTCTTCTTTGGCTTTTCGTAGAAGAAAAAGAGAAGCATAAGTTGTTTTGAGAAGTTAGTACCCCCCCCCCCCAGCTTCTTTAAAACGCTCTTTCAAGGTCCAGAAGCTCTTCTAAAAATTTTGTCAAACACCGTTCAAAATAGTTTTTCCCTCCAAAAAGCCAAAAACAACGTTTAAAAAGTCAATCCAAACGGGGCCTTATTCTTGGAATAATTGTATATATATATATATATATATATATTAAAACTACTTTCAAATTATTATAAATTATTAAATGTTCTAGCTATGATCATAAATATTAAATTATTAATAATTTTGTATTTTCCTTTTAGAGTACAATATATTTTTTTAATTTTAATATTTATTTATGTAAATTTAATTCTATTTAATAATCTTATAAGAAGTACTCCATCCTTCGTCGCAATTTAAGTGTCCACGTTCTCTATTCCCAAAATAAGTATCTCAATTGAAAAGTCAATGTATATTTGGTTAATTTACCAATTTAACCTTTATGCATAGTATAAAATATATGAACTACAAACCACTACCACAATAATAAAAGTCATCATCTTAAAAATTTGAATTCCCCAAAAGGGGACTATAATTTGGGACAGACGAAGTACAATACTTGTTAGTAATTATTTTTTTTTTGAATAGTAAGAAACGCATACACCCCCACACACATGAGCCTCATTGGGTTCGAACCCCTAACCTCCCATTTGGGGAGGAAATGTGATACCATCAGGCTACAAGGCCTTTGGTAACTTGTTAGTATTTTTTCATAATGAAAATACGGTAAAACTAATTTATATCTCGTTCCTTATACTTAATTATCTCTAAAAATTAAATAAAATTCACCAAAACTTATTAAAAAAAGTAGTGTATTAGTGCCTTTTGTTAGGTTCAAGTTTTTTAAAAAATTACGATTGCAATAAACAAGTTCGTTAAGTAACTCCCATAGTGATCCGATTCTAGATACCAGTTTTTTGAAAATTGTTTTTTAATTTTTTCAACCAAACCGATTTGCAAATTGAAAAAATTGAAAATTACTTTTTGTTTTGATACTTCAAACCAGTTTTTAAGAATTATTTTTCAAGATGCAAACCAAGCAAGGCCTTAATATAAGTTCGTTACCTAACTCCCATACTAATCCGATTCTAGATACCATCACTGTGAATATTAGTTTATAGTTTACATTTTTAATTTTCTACAACCAAACATATTTTATGATTTTTGTTTTCTAAAAACTGTTTTGTAACTTTTTCAACCAAACGGATCTTCAAATTGAAAATATTGAAAACACTTTTTGTTTTGATTCTTCAAAACTAGTTTTGAGAACTATTTTCCAAGATGCAATCCAAGCAAGGTAATTCCCATACTGATCTGATTCTAGATACCGTCACTGTGAATATTAGTTTATAGTTCACATTTTTTATTTTATACAACTAAGCATATTTTATGATTTTTGTTTTTTGAAAACTGTTTTGTAATTTTTTTCAACCAAACGAATTTTCAAACTGAGAAAATTGAAAACTACTTTTTGTTTTGATTCTTCAAACCAGTTTTTGAGAACTATTTTCCGATGGCATCTTGGAAAATAGCACTAATATTTTTTTAATACTAAATATTTACTTTTTAAGATTGATATGGTATTACTACTCATTTCATACTTATTTTAAAAATCGATATCTCTCGTCGGTTGCATCGTTACCAAATACAACATAATCTTATATTTTTCCAAATTATTTTTATTTATTAAGTTTAAAGAGCAATGGGTTTCACTAAAAACTACAATTATATTAAAGGCCAAAATTGAAAACAAAAAATAATAATAATAAATAGGAAAAAGTGCATAATACCCCCCGGGCTTTGCAGCAGTTGCAAAATACCCCCCTGCGTTTTTTTTACCACCAATTCACTACTCTATGCTTTTTAAATGTTGCAAAATACCCTCATATGCTTTGCTTAAATTCAAATCACTACCCTATGGTTTTCAAAAGTTGCAAAATGCCCCCCCTCAATATGTTTTACACAAAAATATTGACCATTTTTCCCCTTTATCTTGTAATAACCCATTTTTAGTATTTTTTTTTACTATTTTTGGCGCCGTCTGTGGGAAACGATATTATTTTCCACCTTTAGAACTCTTTCATTCTTATTCGGCAAAACATGGTATCTACTCGGTCCACAAACAACGAAGTCAGGTTCGAAGAAGTCATGAGGTGATTGGAAGCTGTAGAGCAGAGAAACGCCGCTATTGAACAACAGAATGCTGAGCTAATCCATCGGGTGGCTCAAGGGTCGTTTCCCTTCCGAAGTTCCAATCCAGCCGAGGGTGCCGATCGACCAAGGAATGATGAACCAGAGCCCTCTAATTCTCATCATGGGCGAGACGTATCGGCCACTCGAGCAGACAAAGTACCGAGGGAAGAAGAAGAATCCTCTCATCCTATAATAAGGGAGATCCCGACGACGCATGTCCCGACCCTGAATGACCTGCACGAAATGGTTGCCAAGATCCAAAGAGATGTGATGAAGGATTTAAAGATGTAGACCCCTGATGATCTGGCAATCCATGTAACAATAGATATGGCCCAATCCCCATTTACAGAAGAGATTGAGGCAACAGAATTCCCGAGGAAGTTTGTGCTACCAATTTTTACACTCTACGATGGTACGAAGGATCCACTCGACCACATCTACCAAGTGCACACTAAAATGACCGTATATGGGAGAAACCAAGCACTTATGTGCAAGGTATTTTCAACCAGTTTGACAGAAGCACCACTTTTATGGTTCAGGAAGCAGTCCCCCGGATCAATTAGTAGCTGGAATGACCTTTGCAGGCGTTTCATCGGTCAATACTTCAACAACTGAAGGTAGAGGAAGACAATATCAAGCCTTTTTACCATGACACAAGAGAAAGGAAAGAGCCTCAAGAGATTTTTATCCAGATTCAATGTAGAAATGTCCTTTATTGATGATTGCGACTAGTTGTCAGCAGTAAAGGCATTCCGTATGGCAGTCATCCCTGGCACAAAATTCCATTCTTCGTTAGTGAAACGCCCCCTGTCAACATCGGCGAGCTCAATTCCAGAGCACAAGGATATCTCAGAATAGAAGAAGAGGAAACAGTCAGGCAAAGAAGGGCTTCACTGGTAACAGTGGAGGCAAAATCCAAAGAAAGAATGAAGGATCAGAGGCCTCAACGACCCGGGCCATCCCACCAAACCTCATCATCCAGACTACCAGATTAGCGTCAGTGAACAGAAGAAATAACAACTCCGCTCAAGACCAGCCTGGGAAAACTCTTTCAAGAAAACAAAAGCAAATGGATTTTCAGACCACCTCCACCGATCAGACAACGGATGGAGTTGAGGGACGTGACCAAACACTGCGCCTTCCACAGTGAGTATGGGCATCATACAAATGATTGCAGGAACCTCTAAAGGCAGGTCGAAGCGATGATCGCCAAAGGGGAACTTGCAGACTACTTAATGAAGGACCAGCCAAGGCCAAACAGATTAAATCAGACACCACATAACAACTCTACAACATGACAACCAGTGAGGGTCATCCACATGGTCCAAAGAGGTGAAGGGGACCTTGAGTCCGAGGGAAGCCGAAGGTCAAAGCTGTGAAAGGCATATAAACTCAGGTGTATTAGTGAAATTTATCAAACAACCATCATCCAAGGAGAGTCAAGAATTACATTTTCAAAGGCCGATATGTAGAATGTTCAGACACCCCACAAAGATCCTCTGGTAATTACTCTTCTGGTAGCTAATTGTTTGATCAAACGTGTGATGATTGATCCAGGAAGCAACATCAACATCATGACCAAGTGGGCTTTCGACAAAATCGGGATTGATGTGTCGCAGCTAAGCCCAACTCGGACACCTCTGGCCGGCTTTGATGGACGACGTGTTGAGCCAATAGGAATAGTCCAGTTGTCAATATCAGTTGCACGTCGAACCCTGAAAGAAAGTTTTGTAGTGGTGGACGTCAAGCCATCATACAATCTACTGATGGGAAGAGGCTGGATCCATCGGTTGCAAGGAGTTCCTTCAACTTACCATCAGGTTATGCGATGTCTTGACCCGAATGGAATGGATGTGAGAGATATCCCTGGAGACCAAGTAGCAACAAAATAATGCTACTCAATAACTCTGAAGGATCTGAATCCTAAGAATAAAAAAGTCGTGAAAGCATCAGAAAAGTCCATGTACAACGAGAAATAGCAATTACTGTCAGACCCTTCCTTCGAGGGTCAGGAAACTCAGGCCACTACGGAGCCCTTAGAAGAGGTGAATATTAGTCAAACGGATCACACCAAAGTCACATTCATTGGTTCATATCTCCAAAAAGAATAAAAGAACAAGTTGATCCATTTCCTTCAATCAAATTCAGACATATTCGCTTGGTCTCATCTTGATATGTCAGGCATAGATCCCTCAGTTGCTCAGCATAATTTGAACGTGGATCCAAATATCAGACCGGTGAGGCAGAAATAGAGGAGGTTCGGTGTGGAAATGAACCAAATCATATCTGAGGAGGTGGGAAAGCTGCTGGAAGCTGGATTCATAAAGGAAGTTAAATATCCATCATAGCTATCAAATGTAGTGGTGGTTAGAAAGAAGAATGGGAAATGAAGGGTCTGCGTGGACTTCACCAACTTAAACAAAGCATGCCCAAAAGATTGTTTTCCTCTGCCGAAGAAAGACCAGATGGTTGATGCCACAGCAGGATATGAGAGACTCTCATTCCTTGATGCATACTCTGGCTACAATCAAATCCTAATGAATCAGGCCGATGAGGAGAAAACATCATTTTATTACCGAAGAAGGTACGTACTGCTACAAAGTAATACCTTTTGGACTTAAAATGCAGGTGCCACTTATCAAAGACTTGTCAGAAGAATATTTAAAAGTCAGATGGGGATCACGGTTGAAGCCTACATAGACGACACCGTGGTAAAAAGCAGAAGGAAAGATAACCACCTCAAACATCTCGAAGAAGTGTTCGATGCACTCAGGAAATACGAGATGAAACTCAACCCTGCCAAATGTTTGTTCGGATTTTCATCCGGACAGTTCCTTGGCCATATCGTCAATCGAACAGGAATTGAAGCCAGCCCCTCACAAGTCAAGGCTTTGATAAGCTGCGCTAAGCCGATTTATATCCTGACTGACGGACAGATGCAAGCCATTCTTTCAAGCAATCAGAGGAGGAAGAGGAAGTATATGGGGGCCAAAGCAAGTTGAAGCTCTTAAAAGGTTGAAGCAATACCTCCAGGATTCGCCAATACTAACCTCACCAAACCCTGGAGAGCCATTACTTCCCTACCTTACAGTGTCAACAGCTTTGACCAGTGCAGCATTGGTGAATGATGATAAAAATGCCAGAGACCAGTCTTATTCAGCAGCAAATCTTTATCTGATGCCGAAACCAGATATACTATGGCAGAACAAGTAGTTCTATCATTAATCAATGCAAAAACACGCCCGAGGCACTACTTTGAGACCCATCCAATTGTGGTGGCAACCACCTTACCCATGAGAGCCATTATGACCAAGCCGGACCTGACTGGATGAATCACCAGATGGGTACTGGAGCTTGGAACATTCGACATTACATACGTACCAAGAACATCCGTAAAGGGTCAAGCTTTAGCTGACTTTCTGCTCGAAGTAGAACCTGAGTCAACTCTGATCGAATCAAACGAACCCGAGTGGACACTCTTTGTAGATGGCTCAGTTGGGTCAGCGGGAGCAGGAATTGGACTCGAAATTATAACACCAAATGGAACCCGTATCCAACAGTCAGTTCGTCTGGAATTTTCTGCCAGCAACAACGAAGCTGAATACGAAGCACTCTTAGCAGGATTACGACTAGCCCAAAGCCTCTACGTTCGGTGACTCCCGATATTCAGTCACTCACAACTGGTAGTCAAGCAAGTTCAAGGTGAATACGACGTGGGAGAAAAGTTGCAACGCAATAAGAAGGTGGCTCAGATGGAGCTTGACAGATTGGAACAATACTCCCTCAGTCAGATTCCCAGGGAGGATAATGAAAAGGCAGATCGATTGGCTAATATGGCATATGTCAATAATCAGGATCTGACTAGAGTAGCCCCCATCGACTACCTAGATGTCCCAAGCATTCAACAACCAGATGTCATATGCATAATACCTTGGGAGCCAAGTTGGATGTACCCCATAATAGAATACCTGAAGAATGACATTTTTCCAGACGATAAAGTTGAAGCTCGGAAAATTCTCATGAAATCAGCCAGATACACCTTGCTGCACGGTCAACTATACAGAAGATCTTTTGGTGGTCCATACCTTCAATGCCTCACACCTTCGGAGGCATCGGCCATTATGAAAGAAATCCATGAGGGGTCTTGCGGAAATCACTTTGGAGGACGAGCATTGGCCCATAAAGTCCTAAGTCAGGGGTATTTCTGGTCTTATCTCTCTCAAGATACTGAAACCTATGTCAGAAGGTGCAAGAAGTGTCAGTTCCATAGAGACTTTATCCACCCACCACTAGAGTTATTGAATCTCATTTTCAGTCCACATCCATTTGTATAGTGGGGGATCGATGCAGTTGGGACACTCCCAATGGCCCTCAGATCAGTAAATCAAGCGCTAATAGCGACTGATTATTTCACAAAATGGGTCGAGGCGGAGTCCTATTCCATCATCACTCACAAACATGTAATCAAATTCATATGGACAAACATCCTCTGCATATTCGGGGTGCCAAGGGTAATAGTAATCGATAATGGAACGAATCTGGATAATCAGTGGACCAGGCAGTTCTACAATGAACATGGAATTCAGTTAAAAACATCATCAGTCGCATACCCTCAAGGAAATGGTCAAGCCGAAAGATCCAATAGAACAATATTGAATACCCTGAAGAAGAAGCTGGAAGATCTTAAAGGTGCATGACCAGATAAACTTCCAGAAGTATTCTGGTCCTACCGGACAACATCAAGACTCCCCATAGGAGAAACCCCATTCTCAATGGCTTATGGAACAGAGGCGGTTATTCCAACAGAGCAAGTGGTCCCAACTGCCAGAACGGAGTTGTATCAAAAGGAATTGAATAACCAGCAACTTGTTGATGGGCTGGATTTGCTCAAAGAAAAATGAGATCAAGCCGCTATCAGATTAGCGGCCTACCATCAAAGGGTCAGAAACGCCTTCAACAAGAAAGTCAAAAGGCGTGAATTCTAGGTGGGCGATATGGTTCTAAGAAATAAGATCGGATTAATCGACAAGCTCAGGGAGAATTGGGAAGGGCCATACACAGTCACAGAAGTCATAGGACGTGGGGCTTATCACCTCAGGCATAATGATGGTTATATGGAACCTAATTCACAGAATTCCTCACGACTGAAAAGGTATTATCCTTGACAAGTTCATTTCATTTCATGAATAGAATAAATAGGCAGAGGTATATGAGCCTTGCTTTAGTTATGTGTTTTTAAAATTTTCAAGTCTGTTATTCTGGCTGAGTCAGATGTTGTTATTTTGTAATTTCCTCATTATAATAAAAGAAGATCATCCTTTTATCTTGTAAATAAGTTGAAATAGCCTGATTCACAATGCCAAAAGACAAAAATTGAAAATTTTCCTATGTGTTGAAATGCCAAAGGCTATTAAGCCTGATTCACACTTTCAGAGGATCAAAATTGAAAATACTCCCAAGTGTTGAAATGCCAGAGGCTATTAAGTCTGATTCACACTTTCAGAGGATCAAAATTGAAAATATTCCTAAGTGTTAAAATGATAGAGGTTATTAAGCCTGATTCACACTTTCAGATGATCAAAATCGAAAATATTCCTAAGTGTTGAAATGTCAGAGGCTATTAAGCCTGATTCACACTTTCAGAGGATCAAAATTAAAATTATTTCCTAAGTGTTGAAATGACATATGCTAATAAGCCTGATTCACACCTCCAGACGATAAAAAGTGAAAATGTCAAAATGACAGAGACAGATAGCCGGAAGAGATGACAAAAGTATCTGTCAGATTCATAAAGCAAAATTGTTGTCCATAGAATATTACAAAATTGCCCGAAGGGAACAATATAAAAGCACAACATTGCAAAAAGAAATAAAAAAGGCCTAAGTATGGCTTGGACCACTGAAGTCATTTCCTAAGGAGTCGACATGTTCGGTCGGAGGGAAGAATTCTATAGAAGGGTTGAGGGGGTCAAAAGGAAGATACCCTTTGATAAATTCAGTAAAAAGGTTCTGAGCATGACTAGGTTGAAGGCTGGCATAAGGCTTCTTCACCCCTAAGAAATCATCCATGGCATTGGGGTCTTTGATCCTCCTCTTTGCTGGATCTTTCACGCCAGCATTAAAACCTTTCCGCCAGAATTCCCCAGCCACAATCCGGTTAATCCTGGCATAGTGCTCATGCATGTCAGTTCCCCTTTTTTACACATCTCCAGAGCAGACTGAGAGATGACGAACTGATGTTGAAGAGTTTCATGGTCAGAGGCAATCTTGTCCTTCTCACTGGACAATTTTGTATTCAATTCCTTTGCCTGCGCAAACTCGTCCACCAGTTCAGTAACTCTGGAAGGAAGCTCCCCCAGCTGAGCCTTCAGCCCTTTTTCCCTTTCATCCCTCTTGGCCAGATCAGCCTTGAGGTGCTCAATCTCCTTGACATCAGCCTCATGAAGCAAGCACGAGGCATTTGTACTAAAAAGAGCCTAGAGAAATATTGTAAGACAAAGTATATCAGCAAACATAATAAAACAAGGAAATGAATTTAAGGTCAGGCAAACACGTACCCCCATTATCAGGCCAGGAGTCCGACCAACAATGTCATCAGGGTTGCCTTCTCTTTAGACCTCAAGCTCCTCAGGCGTCCAAAGATCTTTTGCCCGAGCTATCATTACAACCATTGAAGTGATATTGGGAGCAGCTTGATCAGAAGACGCTGAGCTCTTATCCTTGCCCTTATGTTTCCTCCTCTTGGCGGATCTATCTTCGACCACATGTCTGGTTCGAGCAGAGGAAGAATTGAGTAAGTCAGGGATAGTGGTTTGTACAAGTGCAGACCTAGATGCATCACCCGCCACTGCAACAGTCACAGCTTGAGGTTCAGAAATTGGAGGCACTTGTTCATTCTCCATTGGTGGCACAGTCACCTCTTCCACCTCATCATCATCATCATCTTCGAATACGGGTCTGATCGGATTCAGCATTATCATGAAGCTGGCGTCTAACCTTGATATACCCTGCAAATTGGCAGGAGTATGCAGGTCAGTGCACATTTTACGATCCAACCAGACTTTAGACTTCAGTAGAGCAAAACGAGCTTCTACATCCTGAGCCACTATATCCTTATCATCAAAACCTAAAAATTTATATACAAAATCCGTTCTAAGTTGATCACACCCAGAGCAGAGGCATGTCTCCTTATGCATGAAAGAAAATGGAAGAAACGTAAGACGTCCAAAGACTCTAGGGATCGTCCATTTCTTAGTGTGAGGATAGAACCATGCCCCTTTCACCAGAACCATCTTTTCCTTCCAGTATTTCTCCGTCTTTTCTGTTCTGTTGTAGATGGACCGACCCTTGAAGGGGTAAAAGTTGTACCTTCCCTCACAATCTTTCAAATCCATAATTTTATAACATAGCAGCAGATCTGCCAGACCCAATGTCAGATTCTTATCTCTATTTATCAAAATCAACATGGATATTATCCGTATGAAGTTTGGGTTAACCTGTAGAGGGTCAATCCTTAGGGTAAAGAAAATAAAATGAAATAAAGGATGAAGAGGGAACCTAAACGCCTTGATCTGAAGAGCAGACATCAGCACCTCATTCGGACCCACTCCATCTCTCATCCTAAAATCATAAGAAAGGTCATACTCCTCCAAGATCACCTCCTTAGGGATCTTGCAATCTCTCCTTAAACTCTTGATATTCACAGTTTTCCTCTTATGGGCTTCAAGAGGTTCGGCCGAAAACGGGGCTGATTAAGTGGAGATCCCAACATGAATGACTTCAGGTGCATCTATCCCTACAAAATGAATAGGAACAGAAGCCCCAACAGGCAGAATAGCAGGTGCATCTATCCCTACAGAATGAATAGGAACAGAAGCCCCAACAGGCAGAAAAGCAGGTGCATCTACTCTTTTATATGTTCCAGAAACAGAAGCTCCCTCATGATGGTCCGGCACAGAAATTCCTAAGCTAGATGGGTTTGGGCGACTGAGTAAGGGCGAAGAGGAAGAAGGCGAAGATGAAGAAGACGGGTTCGCGGAAGGGGGGCTCGGAATATCAAATCCTCCGTATTCCCGAGGAATTGTCCCTTCGGTCAACCTTGAAGTATTACTATTAGACATAGTGAAATAAGAAAAATGGCAACTTACAGAAAATGTCCCTGCAAGAAGGTCGAAGAAGCTCCGGTAGCCGAAATATAGATAACGGCAAAGACTTGAGCACAACTGCTTAAAGAGATGAGAAAGTGAGAGTCGGAAATGATACCAAAAGGAGGTTTATATACACTTAGATATACTAACCGCCATCATTAAATGGCTGAGGGGGGGCGCCGGTTCCCAATGCCTCAAAGACGGTGAAAGAGGAACAGGCAGCCGCTTTTCTGAATTTCAAAAACCACACACCTCATCGCAATAATGATGCTGGCGTCATCAAGTACAGCTGTAAAATAGTAAATTCATTGAAATTCGGGTCAAGCCCACTAACCCGTATACCATACCCGAATGGAGCTAGTGTAAATAGTAAAAATTAACAGGCCCAAGCCCGTTTGTAAAGCCCAGGATTGGCTAGGCCCATGTATGTATAAATGGTTAATTGGCCCATGATCTAAAGCCTATGTAATAGGATGAGCCCATCATTACCATGCCACTCCTTAGAAAATGGGAAGTAACAACCCACTACCAAGAAGTAGTGGGTAGTTACTAACCAAGTGGGTCATGACTCCATGTAATTGGGAGCATGATCCCATTAAATAGGGAGAGTTGCATGGGGCTGAGATATATATATATATATATATATATATGGTCATTAGAGCCTCAATAGAGATATCTTTTCATGTAAGCAAAAATCCACACTTACAGTATCAATATTAAAAAAAAAACACTCATATTTTAGTTAAAAGCTCCGCCCTCGATTCAATGGTTATTGAATGATTTGCCTGAAGAAAGTTCTAAAAACATCCCCATCGAATCTAAATTATTTCAACATTCTATACCATGATTTGCAATCAGAAAGTTTTAAAAATCATCCCCCATCGAATCTAAATTATTTAAACATTTTGCTTGTTCAGATATATTCTAAGTTTATTCTCTTTTGTAGGAACAAATTACTACTACCTTCTATGTTCATATTTTGGTTTTACATTCCCCCACGTAACTTCCTGCCCAATCAACTCCAATTACGTCATCTAATTTATAAAGGTGAAATGATTATATTATCCCTCAAAGTTTGTGAAGACCATCCTAAAACATGTAAATGACCATCCCAAAACATGTAAATGATAGTTTTACCATCACTTTATGAATTTTTGTGGACAAAAAATTGCCCTTGTATGAAGATATATATACATATAGTTGTAGCTTGGGTCCTTTATTACACAGAAGAAGCTTAACACACATTTCTTATTCTTCCATTACCAAATCTCCGTCGCGAATCACCGCCAATGGTTGTTACAGAAGATTAGGCCAACACCATCGGATACCGCACAGATTGAAATCCCCCGATTCCAGAAGCCTCCATCCCGATCACCGTTAGTGGCTTGCAACGAGAAATAAAGACTTGTACTTTTAGATTTGTTTGAAATTTTAGAGGTTTGTATGGTCGATTGATGTAGAGAGCGCATAGGTTGGTTTTAGGGTTAGGGTAAAATGTACATAAGGGTATAATTAAGGATCGTAAACGTTTAACCCCTATAGTATATTTATAGTGCGTATAATTTTTTCCAATTTGACTTGACCATAATCCTTTAAATTGGGAGTGAATTGACCCTATTTTGTAATTACCGATGACTGGACATGGGAAATGACATATATACCCTTCGTTTATATGTTTTAGGCAAAAGTGCAAAAAAAACTGCTGAACTTTTCCCTAGTGAGCAAAATACCTCTCTGAACTTTAAAAGTGAACAAACCACTCCCTGAACTTTCCAAAAGTGAGCAAAATACCTCCTGAACTTTAAAAGTGAACACTTTGTCCCCTTTACTCATATGTGCATTTATTCATTTATCCCTTTAGCACTTTATCCCTTTCACTCATTTATGCATTTATTAATTTATTCTTAGAAAAAACTAAATACAAAATTAAAAAAAATTAAACTGTTTTTTTGAGATGTAAAACTAAACTAATTTGTCAATTAGTTAATTACATTATAATTAGTTTATATATATTTTAAATTTCCATTCTATATTTTAACTCCAAACTTGTATTATTTATTTTATTGTTTAAAATTTTATATTTTATATGTTATGTTTTATATTTTACTTAACACATTATTAGTATAATTCAATTTTAAAAGGCCGAATTAGATTCAAACTTCTTCACTAAAACCTAATACTAATTTGGATTACATTAAATACAAATGAGTTAAAAATATAGTTGTAGTAGAAGTCTAGAAATTTCCCCATTTTTAAAAATTTTAAATTTTTAGGTTATAAATACAATTAGTCTTATAACAGTTGAATTTTATTAATAGTGTTTTAAGTACAATCTAAAATTTAACATATAAAATATAAATTTCTAAAAAATAAAATACGTAAAACAAGTTTGGAGTTAAAGTAAAATATTTAAATAGCTATATCTATAAAATAAAATTACAATAAAATTATAATTGATTAATTAAAAAATTAATTTAATTTTACTTCTCAAAAAAAAATTAGTTTAGTTTTTTTAATTTTGTACTTAGTTAT
Organism: Cornus suecica; assembly: GCA_963922005.1. Taxonomy (NCBI): domain Eukaryota; kingdom Viridiplantae; phylum Streptophyta; class Magnoliopsida; order Cornales; family Cornaceae; genus Cornus; species Cornus suecica. The sequence goes on along the minus strand of OY998240.1, from coordinate 17,306,461 downwards.
TTCTAAAGGGGTAAATGAGTAAATGAACATATGAGTGAATGTGGCAAAATGCTCACTTTTAAAGTTCAGGGGGTATTTCGTTCACTTTTGAAAAGTTCAGGGGGGTATTTTGCTCACTTGGGAAAAGTTCAAGTTTTTGTTTTTGCACTTTTGCCTATGTTTTAAAAAAAAAGGTAAAATGAGCATTTAGGAAACTATAAAAGTCATGTGCAACTCACATGCCTATTTTCAGGCCAACAAATGCCGGAATGTTGTCGACGGGGGTATTTGCAACATATTCAAAAAATGTTGGTGTCAATACACACATTTTCAATCTATAGGGTATCATACGCACAATATTTATATCACTTTTCAGTATTTAACCTTATAATTAATAATAAAACACCATATCAAATATTTTGAAATAAAAATATAAAATTGCATAGGTATAAAGATAATTTTCTTTTGCCATCCATCGAATTTAAACATCGATGACTTTGAAAGGAACAAAGTATAAATATTCAAAACATGGGAGATGAACCTGTAATATGTCCTAATCAGAAGGAGTAAAACTATAATTTATCATATTGTATATTTACCCACAAGCACGAATACTTCGTCTAGGGTCGCCGCACCCGTGTCGAACACACGTGTCAGTATTGGACACGCGGACACGCCAAAAATACGTGTTCGACACACTAAAAACGTGTCCTGACTTTTTTTAAAATTGGACACTTATTGGACACTCGGAAGACATGTGCGTGTCCGAGTGTTGGACATGCGGTGGGTCGGTTGATTCAATTAAAGATAGAGGTCTTATGGAACATATAATTTAATGAATCACTTATGGAATTTCAACACCTCTAATTCAATCTTTGGTTTTGAAGATACTTGAATATCTTTGTTCCTCCTCATTTTGCGAGAAGAATTAGAGCACATATTCATTTATCCACTATTTAAAGAGGAACAAAATAATATCACAAAGAGCCGAATATTTGTCTTCAATAAAGAAAATTTTCACAATATAACAAGAAAAGATAACGGATGTTGGGGAAGATTCATTTGATTCCTTGCATAATAGTAGAATGAATAATTTTGAACATGTCAGACATTTCATTTAACTTATTTATTTATAAGTTTATTTGATTCTCATTATTTAAGTGATAAATAAAGTATATGTGTAATATAATATGTATATATTAAAAATATATATAAATTTTTATAGACGTGTCGTGGCCAGTGGCCTAATTTTTTAGAATTTGCCATGTCCGTACTTCATAGCGTATATATATATAAAATTTATCATATTTACCCACATAGGCATACTGTATATATATATAAGATAGATTCCTAAGACCTCTAGTCGAGCAGTAACTAATTTGTCACTAAAAGTATCTTTGTTCTACCTCGATGCTCATGCATGCATCAAAATTCACGTACTAAAAAATAAAATTTTGGTAACTGAAGCTTCTGTATCCACAAAAAAGTGATAAATTCGGTAAGAAAATATATGTAAAATTGAAATGTTGTTGACACCTAAATGAGCCAACACATGACAACGGAAGCGGACCGAAACTAGGCCAAAAATTGGGCAGAACTGGACTGGAATTCGGACCTAAACTTGGCTGTTTTCGGGTTGGATTTGGGCCAAACATGGGCTGTGAATTGGGCAGCAAATAGGGCTGCGAAATGGGCTAGAATCGGGCCAGATTTGACTTGAAAATGGGCCAAAAATTGGGCTGATTCAGCCTGAAATTTGGGCATAAATTGGGTTGTTTTTGGACTGTGAATTTGGCTGGAATTTGGGCATAAATTGGGCTATTTTTGGGCTGCGAATTGGGCTGGAATTTGGGTTGAAATTGGGCTGCGAAAATGGGTTAGAAGATGAGCTAAAAATGGGTCAGATCATGAAGTAACCTTGTTGATTAAGACTAGAAGATTACAAAGTTTGTGGAGTATTGAACACTTTTGGAAAAGAGATGTAGTTGAGTTGATGAAAGTGTTTAGATAGGATTATAATTTAGGTTGTTTTTATCTTTTATTTATTTAATTCTAATTTATTTTTATGTTAGTTTTATGTTATAAATAATATACGTAGACTTCTGTTTTAGAGGTCCACGATCAAATACAAATTATCCCTGCTACAATGACAGTTTTTCATTCTATTTTATTTTAATCGTTTCTTTTACATTCCATGCAACTTGCACTTTCAATACTAATTTATTTTCCATGTCCTATTTTAATTCCAAGTCTTTTTCAATTTCAGTATATTTCAATTCCCTGCTATTGCACTTTTTAATTCTTTTCACGATTTCTTTTGGTTACCCAAAAGTCTTCTTTGTTGAGACAATTAGAACCCATTCGCGTGAATTAAGTTTTCTTTCGCACAAATCGCCTGATTCTATTCCATATGTTCAAAAGAGACGAATATTCGTTCCTTTTGAACTGGTTGAACTCTGTCACCGGTTCTGGCACGCTCGCACCCTACGGATACGAAGAATATTACCGGCCCTACTATTCGGCCGATGATTATTATTTTTCGGAATCCAACGAAAATCAAGAATATTATCGGCCCTGCTATTCGGCCGGTTAATATTATTTTTCGGAGCAAACAAATGCTGGTTAGCGATATCATTCGATAATTGAAATGATGGTTAGTTGTATCGTTCGATTATAATGTTGTTTAGTTGTATCGTTCGATACATAACATATTATCCGATTTGTAATGTTTTTGAAAAATGTTAATATTGATATGCAACATTGATATTCACCTTTGCGAACAATATTATTCCAATCATGGTTCGCAAAATGGTTTGGTTGGTGTATCGGTGTAACGGAACCGAGTTACTATCGGGATTACGTAATGGTTTTGGCTATCGCAATCGTGAATTTTTGAAAAGATTGCACATGGTAACCAAAATGTACTGATATGACAACATAACTAAAGTTTGATATTTTTTTTATAATTTTAAGTGAATTTTATTTATTTATTAAAGATATTTAACACGAAATGATTTATTAATTAATTTAAAAGTATCGTCGATCCTTTTTATGAGACTATTCCATAGTATTAAATTTAAATAAATAAATATTCAAATCATAAAAGATGTATTTTACTTCCAAACACACACATATAAGACCACACTATGCAATCTGATGTGGATAATTGTATCCAGTTTTTTGGACACTAGTAAAATATATATTTTTTTGTTTTTACTTTTATCCTTAAAGCACTTCAATGCAGAACATTTATTCAAGGGTATTTTATTATTGACGAATTTAATTGAAAATTTACAAGTTGATTCATTTTTTTTTTCAAAATTCAGTACGGGTGTGCAAATCAGAATCAACCGATATACCAATCGGAACCGGTTTCAGAAGGTCATGAAACTATTACAAACGATTCCAGTTCGTAACGGCCGTTTTTGCTACTATGATTCCAATACTACCAGTACTGCAACCACAGTCGAAAACGATACCGCAATCAACCATCATTTTGGTGGTACAGAATAAGTCCATCTACTATCATTTGGGCCAAGCAATTAGTACTACAGGACCCTTACCTCACATAAGCACTCATTTAGTGACTGTTTGGACTCTTGAAGTAAAATTGGAATCATCCTATAAGCTCGTTCAAAAACAGTTATTTCTATTTGCCATCCAAAGGAAAGTGACCTTAGAACAGTGATTTTTTTTGCATGAGCAGTGAGGGAGATATATATATATAACAACAGATATTATTGAACAGTATTTGTAAAGTGGGACCACATGTCCGTTACAAAACGTCCGAAGAAATCCTAGGCTCCTAGAGCATGTTTGGTAACCGGGTCGGGTTAGCTTTTTTTGATTTTGGTTTAAAAAAATGGTGAACAAAACCAACTCAAGTGTGATAGGCTTATTTGGTCTTGGGTTAACAGTGTCAGCCCATGGGTTGCTTTTTAAAGAAAAATAAAACTATTCTAGGACATGGTTTTGATTTGGTTTGGGTACTGTTCAACCAAACCAAACTCATCACAATATACCACACCAACAGCCCAAATTGAGAATGGTCGGAACATTTGGGTTGATTTTAAAATTAACAATTTTGCCACCTTTTCCCTTTTCTTATTGATTTTTTATTTTAAAGGAAAATTAGATTCTAATTTTCGTTTTATAGGAACATTAAACACTAGCAATAATATTTTTGTTTATTACCAAGACTGGATTATTTTAAAAAATAAAAAATAAAACTTAATGGTAATTCTCTCTTTTTTACTTTTTATTTTTCTTTTGTGTGTTTCGATTACATGAAATCTTTGAAAGTGTGCTTCAATAATTAGTAGTACCATAATTCATATGTAATTGTGTGTTTCAATTACATAAAATTGCTTAATTTTAATTAGATCATTGTGTTGAGTTAAATTATAGGGTCCAAAATTATTATAAATTGTACTTTCTCTTATTTTAAAATTTTAATTACATAGAAGAAAGAATATTGTTTCAAAATTAGAATCAACTTTCTTTGCTAAAGTTGATTTCTATAATTTAACATTACAACAAATACAAAATCTTTTTGAAAATTTTGGTAAGGATAGTTTTACAATTTTGGTAAATTTTATGCATGACATCGGTAATCAAGAGGGTAAGATTTTAATTAAAGGGAATGTTAATAATAACAAGGGATGGTTAATGTTATTTACTAAATTAATAATAATATTTTGGTGAGGATGAATTTGGTGATAAAATTAGTTTTAGGAAGTCATTTACTATCATTTACGTTTTAGATTAAGTATATTTATTTATTATTTTACTTAAATATTCTTGAACTTTTACTAATTAAGTGAGTAAAATATCCTTCTGAATTTAAAAAATGAACAAATTGGTTACACTCTTTGAAAGTGAGCAAGTCACCCTCTTAAAATTGGTGAGAAGGGAAGACTAGGGGTATTGCATTCTTGCAATATGGTGAAATATTATTATCCAATATTAATATTTTTTATTAACAAAAATTCACCCTTAATGTATTTTTATGTATATATTTTATTTTTTAAAAATATATATTTACAAAATGTTATTATAAATAAATAAAACATCAAACCATCCTAAATTACCAAACATGGGTTGATATCAGAATTTCAGCTCATATAAATTCTACCAAACATGATTTGGTTATTCAGCTTCACTTTTTCTCACACCAAAACTATCTGCACCAAACATGATTTTAGTTCAGAATAAAATCATATCAAATCCAACCCAAACCAAAACCAAAAATCAACATCACACCGATTGCCAAACAGACCCTAATAGTTTCAACTTGATAGAAACAAATCGAATCAAATTCTAGGATAGACAGTGTAGAGACAAATTATATGACCCTACACTGGTACATTAAAAGTAGGGTAATTTGCAGCCACACCCTCTGAGGTTTGGTTTTATTGCAGCCAGATGCAAGATTTGCCTTTTTCGATCCCATAGTCCCCTGAAGTTTCAATTTCGTTACAATGACATCCCTGAGCTAGTGAAATGACTATAATGCCCCTTTAATTGTTTCACTTATTATATTAGGGTAATATATAAAGTGTAAAATTACCCATATGCCCAAACACTTCACTCCTCCGAAATTACTAATTACACTTCCACCCCTTATTACAATATATATATATATATATATATATATATTACGAAAATTACAATTTAATTTTTTTTCTTTATAATATAATTTGTATATATAATTACGAAAATTAAAATTACGAAAATATATATAATTTATATAAAATATATAAAATTTTAAAAAACATATAAAATTTAAAAAAAAACATATAAAATTCAAAACAAATATATAAAATTCGTAAACAATATATAAAATTCGAAAAACATATAAGATTCTAAAAAATATATAAAATTCGAAACAAATATATAAAATTTGTAAACAATATATAAAATTCGAAAAACATATAAAATTCTAAAAAATATATAAAATTCAAATATATATATATAAAGTGTGACTGAAGTTTAACTGGACAAGCCTCGGAGTCATTAGTCAAGGTAACGGATCCTCTCCAGCTCTTTGCAGAGCTATTTCAATGGCCACGATGACGACACATACCCCACGATGGTGACCGAAATCGGAATCGAACCGATATTTTATTAAAATATTTTAATCAAAATTAAATATATTAATATTTGGATCAAAATTAACGGTTCGGTTCCGTTTCTCATTTTTAAAAGAACCAAAGTAAATTTTTATTTGGATCAAAATTAATATTTAGATCAAAATTAACGGTTCGGTTCCGATACTTTCGGTTCTTTAAAAATAAGAACCGGAACCGAATCGTTAAATTTGATTTAAATATTAATATATTCATGATGCGGTTCGCTTTTGATTCCGACCGAAATCGGAATCGAATCGATACTTTCGGTTATTTAAAAATGAGAATCATAACCGAACCGTTAATTTTGATCTAAATATTAATATATTTAATTTTGATTAAAATATTTTAATAAAGTATCGGTTCGATTCCGATTTCGGTCACCATCGTGGGGCATGTGTCGCCATCGTGACCATTGAAATAGCTTTGCAGAAAGCTGGAGAGGATCCGTTACCTTGGCTAATGACTCCGAGACTTGTCCACTTAAACTTTAGTCACACTTTATATATATATATATATTTGAATTTTATATATTTTTTAGAATTTTATATATTTGTTTCGAATTTTATATGTTTTTTTTAATTTTATATATTGTTTCAAATTTTATATATTTTTAAATTTTATATATATTTTTATAAATTATATATATTTTTTCGTAATTATATATACAAATTATATTATAAAGAAAAAAAATTAAATTGTAATTTTCGTAATATATATATATATTTTGTAATAAGGGGTGAAAGTGTAATTAGTAATTTCGGAGGGGTGAAGTGTTTGGGCATATGGGTAATTTCATACTTTATATATTACCCTAATGTGATAAGTGAAATAATTAAAAGGGCATTATAGTTATTTCACTAGCCCAGGGGGTGTCACAACGAAATTGAAACTTTAGAGGATTATGAGACCGAAAAAGACAAATCTTACATCTGGCTGCAATAAAGCCAACCCTCAGGGGGTGTGGCTGCAAATTACCCTTAAAAGTAAGTGAAAGATAAATAAATATATATATATATACATACATATACACATTACACACACGCGCACGCATATATGTACATTTTTTATTTTTTTTGTCACCCGATAAAGGAGAACCATGGTTTGCCGAACCGGCCGGTTCCACCGGTTCGCAACGGTAATGGGTTGAACCGAAATCGGTTCAGCCCGATATATCGCTGGGCATGCCAGTTCACATCCGAACCGGCCGGTTTTTAGCAATAATGGGTTGAACCGAAATCGGTTCAGCCCGATATATCACTGGGTATGCCGGTTCACATCCGAACCGGCCAGTTTTTAGCGAACAGTCCTATATATCGGTGAACCGGCCAATATATTTAAGAACCGGTTTTAAAACAAAAAAAAAAAAAAAAACGAAAGAATTGAGCAGCGTCATTGCCGTCGAACTGTTCTATCTCGCGGCCTTCCCCGTAGCGTCCTGCACGTTGGTATTGAGCAGCGTCACAGCCTTGCCCTTGTTCTTGTATCGTCATATATATATATATATACATGTATGTATATGTATTTGGCCAAATTCGCAGTCAAGAATTGTTTCCGCTGAGGTCGTCGGTGTGTTGCGTTGACGACAACGGTGGTTGGGGAAGAAGGGGTTGTGGGATGGTGGTGGGGCTACGATAGATACAGAAGTGATGGATAGGGTCAAATGGAATTTGGGTTGAAAAGAAACTGTTGGAGCCTGGAGGTGCAAAGAGGGCAATATAGTCATTGGGCAAGACTAGGGAATATTCATCAAATATAATAAACAGATTGAGGGTTAAGTCATTTTATACACAAATCTTTAAGTACCTTCATTTATCTATCAAAAACTCCCAATTATTTGTCTTTAACTACCTTCAGGAACATGAAATCCATGGATTAGTTTGAAAATAAATTATATCTTATATAATTTGAATATTTATTTGTTTAAAATTAATATTATGAATAGTCTCATAAGAAGATCGACAACATATTTAAATTCATTAATAAATTATTTTTGGTACTAAATATCTTTAAAAAATATATAAAATTTATTTAAGATTATCAAAGTTTAGTTATGTTGTCAAAAGTACCATATCAATATATTTTTACAATACATTTTTACCACCATGTGCGAGTTTTTAAAAAATTCACGCTTGCGATAACCGAAACCGTTACGTAACCTCGATACTGATCCGGTTCCGTTACACCGATACCAAAACCGTCACACCAACCGAAACCGTTTTTGCGAACCATGAGGAGAACAACAAACTACATTTAATGGGCACCTCTCCTATTTTTGAATTTGATCAACTACCCCCTGCAGTCAGTTTCACTTTGCGTCCTACACTATTATTATACCATTATTGTCGAGACTGTACTTCAGAACTTGTGGCATCTCCTGACCAGCTTATTTTCTTGACGAAACTACCCTTCAGTTCATATCTTCTCCTCAAATTAACCAGCAACGCAGCCCTACTTGGCAAGGAGAGAGTAAAAGGCTCTGTTTGGAACCCTTATTTTTTATTTTGTTCTGGAACCAAAAAACAAGAATCATTTATTGTTCTTATTCTTATTTTCATACCCAAAAAAATCAAGAATAAAATATATATTTGGGGCCAAAAAAAATACACATATTCTCACCCACAAACACAACATATACGAATGGATAGGGATTTCAGAGGTGAATTTTGGGTTTCGAATTGGGGATTGATTTGCAAGTATTTTATGGATTTCAGAGCTTCCATTGGGGTCGATTTTCGACTTCAATTTGCATATATATGTGTGTGTGTATATACCTGTTTGGGAGGGGTTTCGATTTTGGGCAACTAAGAACCGATTTGAGTTTCGATCGGAAGTAGGGGTTTCGATTTTGAGCAACTGGTGGTGTTGTTGAAGTGGTGGTGGTGTTGATTTGAGTTTGTGTGTATGCATATATATATGTGTGTGTGTGTGTGCCGATTGGTGCCGATTTGAGTTCGTGGTGGGTGTTGGTGATTGTGGGTGTTGGTGATTGTGGTGTGGGCGGAGGGTAATGACGTCATGGTGGTGGAGGAGAACGACGGTTTTTCTTATTTCTTATTTTATTTATTTATTTATTTGAAAATCCCAAAACAGAACAAGAAAACATGTTTTTTTTTTGTTCTTTTGTTTTTTCAACTATTCATGAAAACACTTTCCAATTTGAGAACAGAACAAACATTAAACAAGGCTTCCAAACATGTTTTTTTCCTATAAACAGTGCCAAAAAATAAAAAACAAAACAAAAACATAATTTCCAAACGCACCATGTACTTCTCTTATTCATTGTTCTTATCGTCGATTGGCAAACTTGTTTCAAGAAAACTGCAAAATCTTCCAACTTTCTTCTAGGGTCTGTTTGGCGACATGAAATTGGAGCCTTGGAATTGAATGAAATTGAATGAAACTGCAAAATATTTTGTTTGGATGCAACAAAATATCTTAAAATTGGAATCGAAATGCAATTCCAAAGACACCAATTCCACAGGAAAAGTTGTGATTTCCAATTCTATATCTTCTCCAAACCTTATGATCTTTTACATTCAAATTGTGTTTGAGATTGAAATTCAATTACATTTGAATTCTAAGACATATCCAAACAAGTATTTGGAATTGCATTTGTGGAATTGAAATACCATGAAATTTCAATTCCAAATCCGCGCAACCAAACGACTCTTAGAGCTTTTAAGCATACATTTTTTCCTGAGTAGTTTCAGAAATCAAAACGACAATATTAGTTATTATTTTCTTTTGGGAGGTCCAGATACATTATCAAATAGGGTGAATTGGAAGAAAGTGGAACGAAAATTGAAACATTTGCAAATTTTTTAGGGCTTTCAAGCAATATAATAATTTTTTGAGAGGTAACCATACCTAAATTGTATGAAATTGTTATTTTAATAGTAACTGAATTTTTATTTTTATTTTCCCCGGAAAAGTTGGTAAAACTGAAGTTCATATACAATGTAGGATGGTTTATGGGCCAACAAATCTGGACTAGGGACTAATTTTTTGTTTTTATTTTATCTGGACCCACTGCCATGTGCCCAAAGTGTAACTACATTTACAGTTTTCAAGTTTATCCTTGTTTTACATCCACGTTTGCCTTTAAATTTTACAGAAAAAGGATGATCAATCAGACAGTAATACTATGAAAATACAATGTGCCTATACTGTTTAGTGAGGTGTCTGAGTGTGTCATCCATTGTCTTCATCACTGATAACAAAACCCACATGGAAAAACTTTGACCATCATCAATGATTCCGAGCTCCCTCTCAGCATCAAACGCAGTCTCTTTTATATATATATATATAGATAGATAGATACACACACACAGAGAAAATATACTATGAAAATACAATGTGCCTATACTGTTTAAAGTGGCCAATTCCATAGAATATCAAAATTTTCAATCCACTAAATTAGATGTTCAATTTCTGCATCGTTCAGAGAAAATTTGCACACAACTCCTCAAATTCCGAAACAAAGAATGAGGAAAAAACAAAAGACCAGAAGTGATCCAAGTCGGACAACATTCTTCTTGCTAGCAATGACCAGACAAGTTGAGACAACTGAAGTACCGAAGATGGATATATATATATATATATATATATATATATGTATTATTGTATATATACATGTTTGTGTGTGTGTGTGTTCACTTTACCAGGAAAATATAGTATGGTGAATTCATGATTGATGGATGCAAAATTAGGTGACATAGATACCTGATGCGTAACAGATCCGGATGCAGAAGGTAGAGACGGTCGGGGAGCTACTAGGCCGAGTTGGCCAGCCTTCATGTGGAAATACATGGTTGGAATGAGCACAAATTATAGAAATGCCTATTATTATCAACCAAAATAGAGATTCAAACAAGAAATATGTATCTAAAAATAAAAAAGATTGCAAAACTAATTACTCAGTTAAGCATTCATAATAAATCAAGGGCAAATTACAATTTCATCCACCTAAACATGTCAGACTACACTTAACTCCCCTCTGTTTTGGTTAATCTCACTTTCCTCCTCTCCAAGGAACTGGCGTCCTAATCCGGTGATCAAAATACTAAAATTCTATGTTTTTTTCTATATTTTAGTACTTTAGTTACAACAAACTTCCTTTATGCCTATGGTACCATCCTTCCATATAAGATCCTGCCAATTCTGCCCTCCGCCCTCCCTTCATTGTCGATTTTTCCCCAGACATCGTTAATTTTCATTATTAATAGCCACTTCATTGGAGAGGACTCAGCCGTGTGATGGCATTAGCATTAACTACTTTGACAGTTTCGAAAGCTGACTAGAAGGGTGAATTTGTTACAAAAATATAAACTGTAGGGGAAGAAATTGAGATTATTCAAAAGACAGGGGGGGAAGGCAATTGTAAATTCGAAAATGTACAGGAGCAGAAACTGTAATTTACCCATAAATCAAATAAACGGGCAGGGAGTGGGGGGAGAGATGATATATACATGACATGAAGATATGCCCCAGGAAAGTAACGAAGAAATGTGGTAAGGCCCAGTACATATTGTTCTTTCTGTCTATTTGCTTATTTAAACTTAGTACGGAGTATGGAAGGAATCACTACTATCATTCACATACTTTTTCTAGCCACCACAGGACTGGCCTCTTATCATGAAAGATCATATCGACTTAGTAAGTTTAGCTCAAGACCAATTTCCATCACCTTCCACCACCTCCTCCTCAACCACTTCTTCGACAAATTTACACGCTCCAAACTCGTTTTCTAGCATAAACCAAAGCACAGACAGTACTTTGAATGAGAGCGAGGCCCAAAAATGCTCAAAAGAAGCTGAAGAAGAAGAAATTGGCAAACACCCCACAAGTATGCAGATGAAGGTAGGCAGCCGTAAGTATCACGGAGTTCGCATGCGTGAATGGGGCAAATGGGTAAGCGAAATTCGCGAGCCGAGGAAAAAATCAAGGATATGGCTTGGAACACACGCTACAGCTGAAATGGCGGCTCGAGCTCATGACGTAGCAGCGATGGCCATCAAAGGACCCTCGGCTTGTCTCAATTTTCCTCAACTGGCCCATGTACTTCCCCGCCCCATCTCCACGTCACCAAAGGACATCCAAGCAGCGGCTGCAGCTACGTTCCTGGAGCCAATGCTCTGTGACACTGATTCCGAGCCAAATCAACCCCAGCTTCCTCATTCCCATTCATCAACCACTTCATCATCTCACAACACTCAAAAAACACCCATTTCTCTATCAACTGATGAGCATGATGTGTTTTTTGGCCTACCAGATCTCTCCATTGATGACATGAACCGAGGAAACGAATATTGTATGTATTCTTTTTCATGGCAGCAGGCCGGAGCCGATACAGGATACTGTCTTGAGGAACCATTTCTATGGGAGCCCAATTAGTGTATTCCTCCTGTCAAGCGCTAGTACTAATTTCCAAATTCATTGCAAATCAAAGTACACTGTATTTTTTCATGGGAAAGAAAGAAATCTAACAAGGAAAGTAATGATAAAACCTTCAATTGTGTATTCGGTTCCTTTCTCCTTAATGTGCTTCAGTTTCCATTTGCAGCTTCAAACGAGGCAGTGACATCCTTTATTTGCAAGAGTGTGCCTCTAATGTCCAGCTTCATTTTCAGGACCAATATAAAAAAAGAATGCAAATCTATATGATAAAGTTACTAGCTTCTCTCTATATGTAATTCTAGTAAATAACACATGGAATAAGATCCAGAACCAGATTTGTGCTTTATCTCTGTGTGCAGTACCTTTTGTCCCTTAACTTACACTACTTTGCCATTTTAAAACACCCATTTTGACCATTTTATTCAAAGTCCAGTAGCAATTTTTCCCAATACCCACCTTGATAAATTTAGAATTCTTCTCTTTTGGTATAAAAGGCATCTTTCTTTAAATGGTTATTAAGACAGGCTCTTTTATATTTCTGTCCAACCAATCACAAAGATAATCTTTTCATATATGGGTGGGCCCAATATAGAAACTGTCTGCCAAGTAACCTAACTTATGTGGACCAGGATATAAGTACTCAAGCATATGACAGCATCTTAAAACTAAATAAATTTGAGATGAAAAAGTATGTCAATTGAGTGATAGATTATGTCCATTGACAGATTTAGGAGGGAAAAAAAAGAAGAAAAGATTATGTCTATTGACAGAGTAAACTATGTAGCAAATATTTGTTGCTGCCATGCAATTGAATCATTGGTTACTTCATGGTATATGGGCCAAAGTCTATTTTCAATCACTTCGGACACATTCCAATGTCTATTTCAATCATTGTCAACACTTACCACTTAGCAACTGGCCAAAGTAGCAAGAACAGAAACCAGGGACAATGTTCTTGCAACTGGCCAAAGTAGCAAGAACAGAAACCAGGGACAATGTCTTGCTTCACAAATTTTTTTGCTTAATTAGTATGAAGTCTCTTTTATTATGGCCCCACGCGCAAGTAAAACTTATTTTGGTACCCTTTATTTTTCATGAAACTAGTTAGGATCCAAATAAGTTCGAAAGGAGTGTCATGGATCCAAGAGGAATACAGTAATTTGGAATCCATTGACTATTAGTGGTTGATCCTCCATGTGGTTCATATGTTTAGGAGCTAAAAATCAAAGAAACAATAGTAGTAGGATGGATGACTTTGATCGAATGTCAGAATTTTTTTTTTTTTATCTTTATGACACTCCACTCCATCAAAATCAGCATATTACCCGAGAAATGGTCATCATGAAATATGTGTATAGTTGTGTGCGTGTGTGTATATATAGGTATGGAATTGCTTTTACAGAATAATTCATTTGTAATGTTATTAGCAAATAAAGCTATGTATACTTGCGCTTTCAGCTTGAAGTAGAGTTATAGGGTAAATATTTGTTAGTTCTTACTAATAGCTGATCAGCTAGAATAGGCTTGAAACATGGGTCGGCACTGTTACGAGATACTGGGAGAGAGGGATACTTGTGAATGAGCCTATAAAAAAGAATTTTATGAAAAGTACTTCAATCACCGACACTGGCATTTTCATTAACATCTCTAAAAAAAATCTGCCATTACTCTCCGCCAATCTAAAAACTCAATGTGTAAGACGACTAATAGCACCAACCTTTTTCTAGCACACAGGTTATTAGACATTGCATCCATAGAAAGAGGAGAGAAGAAGAAATGGAAATAGACTTAACAATGTTGTCCTTTGAGGTTGTCTTAGATTCTTAAGTAGGAACTATCTATTTCTTCACATGAACATGCTAATTACTGTAGATACAAAGAGATCATTGGATCCTAACTGAGAGATTGCTATTTAATCTTGGTCCCTAATCCTCAAAAGTCATGAAGAAACACAATCTAACACGTTTTTATGTTTGTGTGCATCCGATATATATACTCGTATATATTTCTCAATTGGGTAAATTACACAAACCACCCCTCAACTTTGACCTAATAACAGGCACTACCCCTAACGTTTCATTAATATCAGTTACCACCCTTAACTTTTGCTCCGTTGTAACATTTCCCCCCCTCCGGTAGAAGTCAACGCCAGAAAACTCAAATATTGGTCAAAGTTGAATTTTTTGGAACTGAAAACCCTATTTTACCCTTACTACCCATACATTTACATTTTAACCATTACTTTTGTAATGATAATTACTAGAATACCCCTACTTAATTTGTTAATTTGATAAAACAAAAATAATGTATAAAAATATATAAAATTATATATTTATAATTCTGAAAAAATATTTTGTATATACTTTTTATAAAAATATATAATTTCGGAAAAAAATATAAAAATATAAAAGTATTTTTATATATTCGGAATATTTCCGATTTTTTTTTCGGAATATATAAATTCCAAAAATTTCCGATTTTTTTTTCCCAATATATAAAAATATATAATTTCGGAAAAAACATATAAATTCCGGAAAAAAATATAAAATTATAAAAATATATATAAATTCGTAAAAAAATATAAAAATATAAAAGTATTTTTTGAATTTATATATTTTTCCGAATTTTATATATTTTTTATAATTTTATATTTTTTTTTCGAATTTATATTTTTTTTTCCAAAATTATATATTTTCGAAATTTTAAATACTTTTTATAATTTTATATTTTTTTCCGAATTTATATATATTTTTATATTTTTTCCGAAATTATATATTTTTATATATTCGGAAATTTCCGGAATTTATATATTTGGAAAAAAAAATATTCGGAAATATTCCGAATATTTTTTTCCGAAATTATATATTTTTATAAAAAGTATATAAAAAGTATTTTTTTTTTCCGAATTATAAATATATAATTTTATATATATTTATACATTATTTTTGTTTTTTAATTTGAGGGTAATTATGTAAATTCACATGACTCTAGAAACTCTTGAAATATCTCCATATATGTGAGGGTATATTAGTCATTTCCTTATTACTAACAACTGAATCACTGTTCCGATTCTGTTCAGGGGGATAACTGATATTAATGAAACATTAGGGGTAGTGACTGTTATTAGATCAAAGTTGAGGGATGGTTTGTGTAATTTACCCTTCTCAATTTAACCAACCCACTTTCCTTTTCTCTCACTCTCTTCCACCCTCCCATGAACCAATTTCATTTATTCCTCTTCTCTTACCTCTATCTAATTTATTCCTTAGACCAATCAATACATTCACCAATTCATCATCAAGGTTATGGAGCCCAAATCACAAGCCCTATTTATTTTACCGCTTCGCAAACTAGAATCAGCTACCCTTTGTAATAAAACTCCCCCTTATTTTCCCATGTTGTGTGTATAATAATTGTTTTGAGAGGCAGCGAAATTTATGACGTTTTGTGTTAGAGCTCTAAAATTTCATTCTATGAATTTTTTCTTGTTGATTGTTTTCTATTTTCAATGGTATATGTATAATATATCTATATATATTTATCATATATATAAATACATCGCTCAACCTTGTAAATCATTTGTTTCACCTTGTGTGATTGTTCCTCTTGATTGTTTTCTATTCTCAAAGGGTATATGTGTGTATATCTATATATATATATATATATATTATATGTGACTAGATTTGAATCCAAAAACGAAGAACTGAAAGGAATGAAATTTCATAAAAATCAAGAAGACGTCAACTAACTTTCATATTATTCAATCAAAATCCACAAGAAGATGTATATAATGTAGGTATGGAATAAGATGAATGTAACATACCGTTTCTGCTTAAAAAATTAGTTCCTCAATCTCCAAATAAACTTAAACCCTAACCCTAGCTTGTACAACACCATCATTAGAGCA
This sequence comes from Cornus suecica, assembly GCA_963922005.1. Classification (NCBI taxonomy): domain Eukaryota; kingdom Viridiplantae; phylum Streptophyta; class Magnoliopsida; order Cornales; family Cornaceae; genus Cornus; species Cornus suecica. The sequence continues at coordinate 17,290,048 of OY998240.1, read as the reverse complement.
CGCCAGGTATGTCTTCTGTATATAGAAACCAAAAACATAAAAAATATAAACAAAAAAAAAATTAATTATTGATTTAGAAGATGTTGCAAAATAACGAGCATATAAATCAAATATAATAATAAATCATTTCCTATTTAATGAATCACCTCGAAAGCAGATAATGAAAATGGCGAGACTTTCGCAGAGATGGCCGATGGCGATTTGTGATCGAAAGGTTTAGGGTGAGGATTTAAATTTGGGGATTTTATCAAGTAGTAACGGTAATAAGGGTAACTCTGTCATTTTGAAATTATAGCCTGGGTCACGTGTTTATCATATGCCTTTTAACATCAATAAATAAATGGAATAATTACGTGGATATTTTCCCCCGAATAAACCAATAGATCACGGACTTAATTAGTATAGGGAGTAAACCAATACATACTTAATAATGTTGCTTTTTTTTTTTCGTTTTCTATAAGTATTTATTGGTAATTTTGTATTTACTGATTCTTGGAGAATAAGAAAAATCTAAATTTATTTATTGATATTTGTATTTTCATATTTTTTTTAATTAGATAATTGAATCGGAGTATCGGATCAGATATCAGATAATGAAGAAATTTGAATATGATTTAACTAAATAAAAAACAGTTGATTTATCGAATTCATATCGCAGATAGGGGATTTTTGCCATCCTTATCGCAAACATGTCAATAATCCGATTATGATCCGAATCCAATTAGCCGGATATGAATTGAAAATAAAATGTGATAAATCGATTAGGATCCAAATCCGATAATCAAATTTTTTAACAAACTGAATTTGAATTAAACTAATCTGATCCGTTGACAGGTCTACCCGCAATGAGCCACAAGCTAATTGAGAATTCCCTCAACACACCCAGTTCTCATTTTACATACCCTATTAAGCTCTCCCAATAATCCGGATCCCCATATCTAATATTTTAAAAAATTAAAAAAAAAAAATCCCGTATTCTATAGTTCAAGGATTTGTCAGAACTAAAATAAATGATAAAAGTAAATATATATATATATCTTAGGAAAGGGAGTCGAAGCACTTCTTTTCTATTTCCCCAAATTTTCATGAGAAAGCCTTTTCAGTTGAAATCTGTTGGCACAAGTACAAAAACTAAAGCCTTTAAATGTGTAATTCCCAGAAATCCTTCTTTCACCCATGGGCCAAATTATTTTTATTCCTCCAATAACCATGAACACTAAAATTTCTAAAAATAGAACAGAAAATTTAAATTTAAAGATCAACAGATATGTATCAACCCAGTCTCCTACGTGAAAAATTGCTAGAAAAACCAAATGATATAGAGAATACAATACGCTTATATACTCTCCGAAGGGCAGAATATAACCAACCAACTACACCAAAGAATGATACAAGCTTTCATACTTCTTTGGATGCCAAATATCAACAGACCTCTGACTCCGGCGGGTGTCAATTGAACCATCGAGACTGCCAACAAAACAATAATGACCATGTTCCTCCAATATATACAGTCAAAAACCAATCCAAAAACTCCCAACTCAAATGTAATAAATACAATTTAAATTTAAAAAAGGAAAAAAAAAAAAAACAAAGAAAACTATTCCTATTACAATATAAAAATATCCATGAGTTTGATACACAAGGGCATCTTTTTTAGGATTAGCATCAAAAAATTTCTTATTCATTTCTTGGTCTCTCACTGCCTAGCACTGGATTGATTATAACTAAAAAAAATGCAAATAATAAATCGAAAGATCCACATTCTCCAACCATTTACAACCAACAAAAGAAAAAAAAAAAAAAACAAGAAACACAATAAATACATTAAAGGAGCTATGTGAAATCAACCCTAAAACATAATATTTGAATTGGACTAACCGGGGACTTCACTAATACAAGAATACATGTGAACCTGTGGGCCGATAAACCACGTGTCCTGGACCAGATGCCAGAGGCTGTCCATGTCCTCCTTGACATGCAGAAGAAAAGGTTTATCCAGATTCTGATCATATGTAAACAGGTTTGACATCATTAGACCCGAAACTTGCTGCACAAGCTGGGCACTTGCGATGGCGACTTTCGAGAATTTTTTGAACACAAGGATTGCAAAAGAGGTGGTAGCATTTTGTGATAACGACCTGAAAAAATAGACATTTCTAAGCACAAAAGACGGGATTCAAAAGCAGAGAATAGAAAATGTATGCAATAACTACATAAAACACATTCTACCTTTCTTTTTTCTTTTTTTTGAAAGGTAAGGATTTTTTGGTTTTTTTTTTTCCACACGCACCCATTGTCTCCAAGGAGACTCGAACCCCTCATCTTCCCTATTGGAAGGAGAGGCTATACTGTTGGGCCAAGTGGTCCTTCGGTACCTTCTTTCCTTTTTCATACTAAATAATTTACATGGGAACCTAATTATAGCAAAGCACCACTTGTAATACAAGGAAATTATTTTCAGTGGTATCCTGTTCATAGGCCAAGCCTCAAAGAGAACACAATTCCTTGTGAGATATCAGTCTGGCAACCGAAGTCCAGATATTAGTCTCAATCATCGGCAACAGAGTTTGCCCAAATCAATCTCTACTAATATAAGGATTAATGTGAGGAAGTCTATAGCAACAAGATAACAGAATATTCTTCCATAAAATTAGGTAAACAAAAGGAAGTTCATTTTCCTTTCTTGTGAATGTATACAATTAAAGTACAAGTACAGAAAATATAAATATGCATAAAGTACAGAAAATAGAGATTTTTTAATCTTCCTATATCTCCGAAGAATTTGATCCACGGACAGAATATTTGTGGTAATAATAGAAATCTTTTGCAAAATCTTAGAACCAATTTTTATTTGTCTATACTTTCTTAAAATGAAGCTTTTTATGTGGACTATTTGTTAGAAATAGGTACCATCACAGCACTCCAGTCATGGCAAAATTAAAACAAACTAGATCTCTAGCTGCTCCACTGATTTCCTCTATTTTGTACTACGTTATTCACATATTCCACTCTAAACAGATAATATTGCAAAAAAGAACCATCTGCTGAAGTAAAATATTGCAAAAAATTTATAATACAATAGAAATTGAATTTTACCTCTTTCGGCTTGTCAAGGCAGATACTGCACTTAAGTATTTCCCTGTACTCGTTGACTTCCTGCTGAAGCTTTTCCACTATTGATGACCCCTCAGTCTGTGTTCTTAGTCGTGAAGCCTTTCTACGCACAACTTCCAATTCCTCCTCTATTCTTTTCTTCTCAAATCTAGTTTAATACAAAATGATAGGTTTATTTTCATTGTATTGTAGATAATAGATGCCAAAAAGAAAAAGAAGGAACAACAACAGCAGCAGCAACAACAACAAAGAAAAAAGAGGAGTGTGTTTGCCACTACCTCTCTTTCTCCAACTCTATCTGTATCTCCGCAAGTCTTACTCGATTTTTATCGACTTTGGACTGTGATTCCTCCAATGACAATCTCAGCCGCTGAGATGATTTTCTAACATCCAATAATTTTTTTTGGGTATTCTCCAAAGTAGCTGAGTTTTGAAACCGATCTTCTGCAAGTTTCTGGACTTGGTCGGAGCACATTTTTAACTGCAAAGCAAATCCTGCTAGTCAATATCGTTCTCTGAGGGATAAAACAGCTGAGAAACTTAATAGAAATTAAAAAACCTGATCTTCAATTCTTGCAGCTTTCATGTCATAGAAAAGCAAAGATTCATTGGTCTGCTGAATTGCCTTCTCCAAGTTTTGTTTGTCCATGAGAAGAGAATCACGTAGATGTCTTGCTTGCACTCCTTCCAGAACAAGCTTAAACAGAATGGCAGATACACAGGATCAGTTTCTAAGAATACTAATATTTTAATTCACAAACCAGCATGTATCAAACATGAAAATTTAAAAAGCAAGAAGAAGTTTCATAAGATTAAGTATACTCATTATACAATTGCAGCAGTAGTTTTGAGATTGTAATAAACAAACACTTGAATAAAGACCTGAAAGAATTATGCAAGACACTAATCATGTTGATTATTCCTCTGTGCAGAGAGCTTGGTGAATATTACCAGTTTCATACATTTCAATACTTTCCAAGTGTTAATGAATCACATTTGTCACCATTAACCATAGAGAAGTTCAGAAACAGATGCATATTGAACATATATCAAGTTGATAAACATTGTATACTGGCCGAATGTCCTAACAAAATATTTGAACAAGTAAAAGTTGAGAAAATATTTTACCACAAACAGAAAAGTTCCACATTCTGCAGTCCAGAGCATAAATAAGCGAACACAATGGCCACCGGCCATATGGGTGTTTTGTTGTTGCAAATTCCAAAGGATATGATCAAATTAAGAGACCATACAAACTTCAAAACTATCATGATCCAATCAAAATGGACCACGTAACTCAAAAATAACTCAACCAGATGACTTTTATAACTATGAAGATGCTCTGCCCTTGCAGTTGCTAAATAGAAATCTAATGCTCATTACTTTTTACTTTTTCCAGTTACGCAGCCATATTAATGAATAATAGATGATTATTAAACATTTGTCTGACAAGTCCTGTCAAAAGGCGTCAGTAGAGTTTAATTACTACAAACATGCATCTTACGATATTATGATGCCTCAGAAAAGGTTTGCATAAAATACAATAAAGTACAACGAACACTGAACATATGCTTGGGAGTAAAATAGTGAAATAAATGGAAGAAGAAACTTAAGAGTGCTCATGGCAATCAAATAACGCCTCTAGGTGCTGTCAACAAACTAACCATCACAGGAAAAACCACTTGAGGCGCAAGCATGCTACAAGAAAAGAAGAATATAGAACATCTGAGAACTTCGGAAAGGAGGGAGTGATGCTACTAACTAGTCACCTTGATGTTATAATCATCTCTCTCAGTGATTTGCTGCAAAAGGTGCTGGTTTTGAGTTTGCATATCATCGTATGCCTGCCCAATAGCCTGGGAGGAAAAAAAGAGAGAGAACCGGAAACAAAACAAATAATCTTAGGACTACCGGGAGTATACAAGTCGGAAAGCCAGTCACAAAATAGCCAGAACTTAACCTCTATCTCAGATAGGTAGGCTTCATTTTCCTCGTGTTTGGATTTCAGAGAATCAGAAAGTCTCGACTTCTCCCTGAAATAGCAACGAATATTCATCGTTCAAAAGTTTTCTTCTATAATAACGAGTGCAAAAATGTTACAGCCTCTATGAAATTTATTAACTGTATAATGCAAATACCCAGTAACTTTTAAACATTATCTACCAGAATATAAAGCTAAACCAACATATGAAACAATCAACGTGTCAAATGAGGCATAAAAGAACGAATTCAACAAAAAAAAATGCAACTCAAAATCCTATATCCCCAGAAGAAAGTTTAAACATCTGGAATTAGCTAAATGAGTACATATCCCACTTAGCTGCAGTACAGGACGTGTTATATATCCAAGCTGGATCAAAAGAATGAGCAGTCAATATATGCTTAACACATCCCCAGGAATCCCAAACACAGGCCACAAGCAAATCTTTTATTAGAGGGATAACTGCGGAAAAGCATAGAGCGTGGAGGCTGACCATCTCTTTTCTTCTTAGTTTTCTTTTTTCTGTAGGAGTTTTCTTTCTACGGGGGATGTGGGGTTAGGGCATGCATGAGTTGTGTAAGTAATTTCTTGGTTTTTCACAGAGAATGATCATGTAGCATTCCTTTTGCAAGATTCAAGAGCAAAACTGCAAATTTTATCGATAGTGGCAGAGACGAGAGGAAGTCGGATGGAAAAGCAATAATGAAAATGAAAGAAGATGCTGTAATTAGTAGGCAATGATGACTCTAGATAAGCATCAACAAAATATAAAATAAACCTTTTAGAAGCTTCCAGTTTCTGTCTCAGGTTGGCAATCTCTGCTTCTGCCGCAGCCAGCCTTTGCTGGGAAACAGCCTCGGCTTCAATTGCTGATTTAACTCGTAATTCCAAGTTGTGTTCATCGAGAGAAGACTTTAAGCTCTGAACATGGGCCCAGGCTTTGCATTCAGAATCCCTAGCTTCTACGACATCCCTGCAGTGTCCACATTAATTTTCAGGACAAAGAAAGTATATCAAGCCATATGTCAACATTTAAATTTCATCATTTCAACAGCATCAGTAACAGGATTATATTGGAAAACCATATCCAGGCTATATATAGTCGGGGTGAAAGCCCGGATACCCCAGTTATCAAAAAAAAAAGTATGTCCATGGTGCACTGCTTAATAGGTGTTAAGAGCCAGAGACAGCAACAAGTAATTACTTTACAAGAAACGGCATAGGTACAGCTTTCAAGTTGAAGATTTGTCAAAGAACTAATGTGTGGTAGGAATCCAGAAAGTCAACCCATCCACCACATGGAATATGTATGAATGATTGAGCCAAAAGAATGCATTTTATTTGACAATTAGACCAAGTCAAAAACACATTTATAGTACTTTCCGGCGAAATGCAAATACTCCTATTTGGGAATTAGACCAAGTCAAAAAACAAATATTTATAGTACTTTCCGGCGAAATGCAAATATTCCTATTAATGCTGGCAAGAGATCTGTGTTTTGTTGAAGAAAACTTCATATACCTCTAGTAAATAGATCACATGCTTTTGAAATGACAGCTCCTACAATAACAACAAAATTACAAACAACAGACAAAATTACAATATGCTTAACAGCACAAAAAATGACTATTCCCAGGCACTGTTTGGAATAGTTTTAGTAGCCATTTTTAGCTTTCTAAATGTCAAAGACTAAAATTTAATGCATTTTGCTTGCTCGGGGCAAAGAGACCTTCTATAAGTGTGATTCCTGGCGCCGCTGGTCTCCAGGCAAGGGGAACTAGTGGACCTTCCTAAAAACACGGCAAGCTAATTCCCTTTAATGAAACCTTTATGATTCCACTCCTACACTTAGAATTAAAGCTACACAGTGTTAAAGGATGAAAAATAACATTCCAACTCTATCCTGTTTATGTTCTGTAGACTCCCAAAAAAGAGCCAACACCTCTCTTCTCTGTTTGTTTGTGACTGCCATTGACTCTGTTAACACATTAGGTTCGACTGTGGCAATCTCATGTCCTATTCTAGGCCCTTTATAAACGACCATATAGAGCAATCTAAACCCTCTTTGAAAAGAAAAACCTAAAAGTTAGTGTTATATTTGTGTTTCCAGTCTAGATAAACTTATGCCAATTAGTGGAAATTTAGTTTAATCTCTTTTACCTCCCTCCCTCCACCTCTGCTTAGGTAAATGTTTTGATGTCATAAACCTGCTAAATAATTTACATCAATATTTTAATGTGACAAACACTACCTCTAGGAGAAACTAGTTATCTAATTATTAGAAGGGTCTAAGGAAACATTTTACCACAAAGATAAAACCTCTTCTAACATCGAGAGTTGTTCTAACATAGAATTTGGATCACTAATCATGTGTCCTAACAGAAAAAATATGAATGTGTATGCTTTTTCCCTTCTATGCAAAAGCAAAAGTTACACCAGATAACTTCTCCAGTAGAAAATAATTGCAACATTTTTCCATATCTAATGTTAGATAAATCTAACAAAAAAAGGGTATGGAAGAGTGCACTAGAATGGAAAGAAGAATACACGCCATAACCACCCAAAACCTTACTAATGCACCCACCAATCGTGGGCCTACTACTCACCTCCGACTAATTCCTCTGACCCTTGCATTAAGAAAGGGAAAAACTAAAAATTATATGGTGCGACTTCCAAGAGGTTAATATCGCTTATGCATTGATCAAGGAACAAAAAGTTGGTGAAAGAACAGCCTACCAACCAAGCAAATCTTTTCTCTCTTTTTTCCCCAGTAAGTGGCAAAATATGTTTTAATCCTTAATGATACCCAAAACCCCCTGCAATGCTGTACGACAAAGTTCACACATTTTTTATCGTCCTTTCACATTATACCTTTATAAACCAATTTAAAATCGACTTCTTTCTCCAAATAAGACAGTTTAATCAAGTATTTTGCCATGCCTGCATAAGCGTTACACAGGGTTGCAAAAAGTTCGCCAGAAACTCAATAATTTACTCATTCCAGGACCTAGAAAATCACTCAAAAATACACTTTCCAAAATAATATAAACAAGGAAACTGTGTACTCCATGTAGGTTTCAATCTGGATATCTTATTTTAGCTCAAAAATCCTAATTTTAAAAATATGTTCCCAAGTACATAAAAGATCATAAACAATTTTTCTTTATAGTCCCATATTTCACTTGGGCCACTGAAGTCTCTATTAAATACCTTAATTAGAAAGCCCGCATATTTTATTATATTTATAGAGAAGTAAGATTGTTAGAAAGCTTATCTTATTTTTTGAAAAGTAAGATTGATTTATAAAGCCAAAAGGTGAGGAATCTACTTAATTTCTAATCATTAAACGGAAGGACAATTACATTAATTGGCCATTCAAGAAGCTGTCTGTAAAACGACTTGACTAACCACATTTTAAGATCACACAAGGTTCACTACCCATGTCCAGCAAGTGTTCCTCCATAACCCAAGCAAACTATATTAACAAATTCCATTTAAATTCACACCCCCAAAGATTTTTCTGCCTATTAAAATTCCTTAATGCACCAAAAGCACAATGGGAGCTTTATCCACCACATAAATGCATTTATAAAGGGATGATACAAACCACCTTTCTCCTCTGCCTTACCCCTCTGTACAGCTCCGTACAGCTTCTTCTCCCCAGAAACTCAAACCACCTTTCTTCTTTTCAAGTAACAAAAGGATGGCATCAGAACTTCTTAATTTTAAATTCCAACAGATAGACTACACCCTCCAATACATTCCCCTCTCCAACCTAAAAACAGATTTACATAGGGAAAGAGCAGAGGAGACAAAAATAACACACACATGGACGAAAAAAATGTTTCAGCTATCCTAGTAAATTAAGCTCCTTAAGATGCCCACGTTCACAATCCTTTAGAAATAAAACTTGATCACTTATAAAATGTTGCAATCAACAGATATAACACTCAATTTATAAGAATAATAACATCCCCCCACAAGAAAAGTGATAACAAGAGAGATCAGAATCATTTAATTCAAATGTAAGCAGTATACTTTCTTGTATTGATTATCTGACCTTGAATCAGTGGATTCACGTCTGTACATTTCAAGAATGAGCTTCAACTCCAGATCACTCTCCTTCAAATCGTTAACCTGAACAAGAATAAGGAGCATCACTTAAAAAAATATTGCCCAACTATTGTTAACTATTCACCAAAAAAAGGGGGGAAACCCAAAAAGGAAAATTTATTTAGGAACAATGAAAGAAAGAAAGAAAGAAAGAGAATGATGTATGAAAAACAGAGAACACAGGAATCAATAGAAGGCATGCCACTAATAGCGTGGTTCTAGATTTTTTTCATTATATATCAAAAATACATATACATATATACAAGTAAGTTCTTGGGTTCTCTTGGTCCCTAGGGGATTTTTGTAAATGGGATGCACTCCCTGCTTGGGTGCTTTTTCTTCTATAATATACTTATCAAAAAAAAAAAGTGTAGCACTTGAATTAGGAGGTATTCCACCTATATACATTTATTCACATGAGTAGTGCTACATAAAAAATACGATAACTCTTCAATGATGACCCCCAATTGAAAAGTTGTTCAATTAACTTCTTTGTTTCTTTTTTTGATAAGTAAATTATATACAAAGAAAGGTGCTCAAAAAGGGAACGCATCCCATATACAAAGCAAAGAGCAAAGGCCCTACGGGCCTGATAGTTAATTAACTTCTTAAGGACATCACTAGGAAAATTGCTTAATAGAAGATAAAGTCACTTATGACTCAACAATGCACGCCCAAAATATAAAACTAGATTGGTAACCCCAAACACGAAAACTCCGAAAGAGCAAACCAAATATCTGCCCATTTAAATTTAGTTACTGCTGAATGAGATCTCGTAACCCCTTTTTCACCTCCATATAGAACATAATCAGACGATGAATGTTGCAGTTACGTGTATGACATGCAAGTCTGGATATATACTATAGCTTCTAAAATTCAAGCACCCCAGATGGCCTTTCACTCCACTATAAAGCATGAAAAGCCAGATATAGGTCCACCACAATCACCTACTACACCTCCACTTAATTGTTACTTGTTAGTGACAAAAACATGTGCACTAACCAATAGGAGATAACAAAGGCACAGTCAAAACCATAGCTTTCATTCTAGCTTCCGTACTTAATATCAAAACAAGGGTTCACCATTTATATACAAAACTAGATTGGTAACCACAACTTAAACTTCACTTACTAATATATAAATCGAAAAATTAGAGTTTTTGGGCTCTCTTGGCTTATAGGCCAAGCTCCTTTGTTTTGGGACGCACTCCCCTCTTGAGTGCTTTTTCTAATATACTTCACTCACTTATCAAAAAAAAAACCACAACATAAACAATAGCTCTAAAATCTAGACTAAACCAGATATCTGGCCTTTAAATTTAGATACTGCTGAATGGGATCTCCTCACCCCTCTCACTTCATCTCCGCCATATAGGACATGATCAGTTGAAAAAAGTTGTAGTTGCATGTCTGACATGCAAGTTAGAATATATAATATAGCTTCTAAGATCCAAGCACCCCATATGGCCCTCCCACTCCACAATCAAGCATAGGTCCACCACAATCAGCTACTAAACCTCCACTTGATTGTTAGTGACAAAAACATGTGAACTAACCGATGACAAAGCCACAGTAAAAAAACCATAGCTTTAGTTCTACCTTTCATATTTATAAAACAAGGGTTCACCATATAGTAGTTCAGGAAGGGAGCACACATACACCTTGAATAACCAAGTTTGTGGGATTCTACCAAAAAAATATATTCCTCCACCAAAACATGTTTGATGGAAATCAACAATTTAATGAAAAAATTCTACCCTCTAAATGAGGTAGACTACTAAAGTTGTAGCCTAGCGGTATCTCTACCTCCAAAAGTGAAAAGTGAGGGTTCAAGTCGCTACATGAAAGTCTAGTCAGTTCCCTGAATGACCGAATGACTCAGTAAGTCACTCCTACAGGTAGGAACTAAATAAAGAAGATCAAGTACATGTAAGAATTAGATCAATTCTCGGCAAATGCAAGGCAAAAATGGCTGCATTTCTATATTGGGACGTGAGAATTGGCAACATGAGCTCAGAGGTCCAACCATGGTAACCTAAGCCAGTAAGCACTCAATTAAGCTTTACAAAGCAGATTAGAAACACAATTGATAGCAACTACTTGCAAAACCTTTATTAGAATCTTATGAAATATTAAATACATTAAAGATAGGCACGTCAAACCAAACAAATTCTGCAAAAAGATTAACAGGTCAAAAATAGAGGAATAAATATACTCATGGGGGACATGCCAGGAAAAGTATGCCTAGGCACTTCTCAACAGGAAAGCAGAAGCGAGTGTAAAATTAATTTTACATTGCTCCAACGATGGTTTACCCCAGTGACTATTACTAGCAAAGTGGTACCTTCTGAAAAAATAATAGCAATTAATTAAAAGAAAATTAATACCACAGCATGCAACTTTTTTGTTTCAGCAACTTGGTCAGATGATCTAGCAGATAGAGTTTCCAACTCTTTAGCCTGTTTGAAAAAGCAACAAATTTAGACCTTCAACTGTGTGCAAGAATATACTGCATGATAACCTTCAACTGTGTGCAAGAGTGTGCTGCATCTGTATCAAGGTTACCCACCTTCCTATCAAGAACACTGGAAAGAGACTCAACATCAGCCCGCAGAGAATGAACGTCTGAAGCAGTGTCTTTGTATTTACTTAGTTGACTTTGCATACTGCTCATATCCTCCGGAAATGAAGAGACCAAGGCTTTAAACTCCGCAATGATTTCCTTCCTACCTGAAATGAAAAACATTTCTGAAGATTGCAGTAGATAACATGATAGCAGAAAACATCTAAAAGGATTCAATGAAGGAACAGAAAAAGGAGGGGCGGAGGGGGGTGTTTGGAAATCATATCTCTTCATACCAGGTTCTTTTGATGCTTGTTCCAACTTAGTTTCAATAAGATTTCTTTCGCTAATTTGTTTTTGTATCTCTAAACCCAGATCAGTAATTCTAGAATCAGCTACTGCAGCAGATCTATGAAAAACGTCAACTAAATCATTTTTCATATTGATTTCTTTTTCTCGCCAGGCAAGGTTATCTTTCTCAACCTACAATTTCAGTGAAAACAAAACAGTCAGCATTAAAACCAGATCATCTCAAGAAAGTGACAAAAAAGGCACAAATGAAACTACCAACCAGTTACAACCTGTAGTTTCTCGAAGAGGGCTTGATACTGGACAATATGAGCTTTTGACTTTGAAAGTTGATCTCTAACCATGATATAGGCTTGCGAAGAGGACACACACTTCACATTCTTCAAGGTGTTCTGCAGGCAGATATCACCATATAAAAATGGGTGAAAAGGCAGGCTTTTATTATGGAGGAGGAATTTTATTGAGAACAAAACAAGTATTCCTAAAACAAAAAACAGGAAAGTCAACCTGCAAATTAGATAACTGTTTCAATATCCCTATTCTTTCTTCATGAAGGCGCTTGAGTTCCAATAGTCGACATGAAGCTTGATCCTGGGGATAAATTTGTGTTGTTTAATACAATCAGTAAGAGAACCATAAAAGGAAAAAGGAATTGCAGATAAATTACCTGTAACTTTTTCAATAGAGACTCCATATCTTGCAAATCTTTTTGTTTATCTATGACTTTAGCTTTATCACTAGCGACATGCTTGCTCCCTAAATTTAAGAAAGGAAATACTGCCCCTTTGGCTGCATCTCTCTCTGCTTTTAGAGTTGCCAATTTACAGTTACTTTCTTCTAATTCTGCAATGGTAATCTCCAATTCCCCTTCAAAAGAAAAACGAAATGTGAAGAGTCAAACTTGCAGACAATTTATCTCTCATAAGGGGGAAATGTAAAATCTTTCAGACCATCCATTCCCTTAGTTGATCTTTTTTTCTTGTTAGCTCAGCTGTTTTGTTTTTCCTCATTGGATCTTTTTCTGTAGACTAGTAGATATGCCCCCCAAATAGTTGTAATTCATTCTAAGATGCAATTTACTTCATGAAAAATATGTACATAAATTATAGCTCATCGAAACAAAAGAGGAGCACACAAAAACTTCAATAAGAGTAAAGAATGGTAAATCAATTGTCCATCTTCTCTATCTACTTCACAAACAATTCTGTTGGACCAATGACAAGTATATAACCAGCTTTACAAGAACTACTTCAAATAGATACAATCACTGATCCATCGAACTGTACGTTCATAAGCACCTAGTCTTCAATTACTATAAACAGAAGTCTACCAAAGAAAAACTGTAAAAAAGTCAAAAGAGTAACAAAATTTGTATGCAAATATGACTTGGAAGAGCATAAATACATCAAGGCTAATATCAAATGTTCCAGAAATGTATTATAAGCAGCATTTTGGCAGCATATAGTGCTTATGGAAGACAGTTCACGGAATCATAGATACAAGAATAAACAACAAAGCAGTAGAATCCATAAGCAAGCAACAGTATTATGACATGTCCATCTAACACACTAAGAAATTAAAATGATTTGCATGAAAAACTGCAGAACTAAGCAAAGGAACTGCTATGACATGTATAGTATTGGTTCTTCTTCTCTATGCCCTTTAATTGTTATTATTAGTTTGGAAGGGAGTGTCGGTATTTGGTGTTGCATATGCTAAAAAAATTATCTACAAAATTATGGAGTGAAGAAATGGATGTACTTACATCCATTTTGACACAAAGCCTATAGTAAACGTATCCTCTAGAATAGAAATTGTGATCATGTGAGCATACAAAAGTATAAAATGTTCCCCAAAAGCCATAAATCATCAAGGCAGTCAAGTCAACATTGCATCATAATAACAATAAGTGCTTAAAACCAAAATATCCTGTTAGTGCAAGTTCTACATTTGCTGATTTCAGCTAAAACATTTTCCTCATGTACAACCATCACGGCATGCATTTTTCTGTTGTGACCAGATTTTTAAGATTTAATAGATTGTATTTTTCCCTTCTCATTCTCTTGACTAGTAAAGAATACATTGTATGTTACCCTTTGGAAAGCTTACTAGAGCATGCGTATATGCATGCTTGCTTACATAGATGGCATGAAACTTCATTTCATAAACAATGGTTTGGAGGTACTGCAATAATTAAAACGAAGGAAGCATCATGCATCTTTGCAGCTCCCAGAAGCTGATTTATGGAGATTGTTGCACCTAATCAGCCATATTAATAGACAAATAATATAAGCAAGCATACCCTGAGCATGTGTTGGGAAACGTATCAATACAACAACAAATGCACAAAAAAGAACATGTAAGAAGACAACAGGACACTTCTTTACCCACTTTCTGGAATTAAAATGCAGAATTATACCAATCCAACTCCCAGGCTTCCATATATACCTTAAGAATTCCATCTACATATGCTCATGTACCTAAACAAAATAACTCTTACTGATCTGCATTATTTTGGGACAAACAGATCAAGGATTATCGCACCAATATTAAATGGCATTAAGCCCCAACTCATGCCTTCAGTCTCTTAGATGAGAAGTAAAGATAGTGAATTGTCAAAATATAGCAATTAATGCCCACTCTCCCCTGGGAGAAAAAACCAGCACATTGTAGCCAAAGCAATACTCCATTTCAGAAATGTGCTAGAGTGCCTAACCTCACCCTCATTACTTGGCCATGCAATTTTAAGAAAATTAAATCACTAAATCATGCATGCCTACAAGCGCCGCACTGACAAATTTAACTTTCAGATGGTGTTACATGTTAAGCATGCTTTACACTTCAAACAAATAATGGCTTGGTTTAGGTAAAGGACTCACCTCTTAAACGTTTAAGCTCAGCTGTGTCCTTTGCGTCTGTGTCTCGGCAGCTCTGCACTTCCCTTGCTATTGATTTGTGCTTCAAATGAAGGTCGCCTAGTGCCACTCTCAGATTCTTAACTTCTGCCGTCAAATCAGTGGACATCTTTTGCTTGCATGAGCCTAGACAGAGAAGAGCAGCATGCACAAAAAGACTGAGGAAAAAACTCAAAATAAACTAGGTGACAATGGATATCAAAAGTACCTATCCATTAATCTTACCATCCTCCGGAAGAGACTTCAGAGCTGCGGCATATAATCCATCTTTCAAATGCCATAGTTCATCAATGGCAGATATTACATTGCTTAATATGTTCTTTGACTTTTCACCAGTTGTCTGTCCATCTTCTTCCATCTGGTTCACAGAGTTATTTGTAGAGCTACAGTCAGTTGCACCTGTGTCTAAAAGTCGGCTAAGAAAAGCATCCTCCAAGTGAGATGATCCACCATCTAACAAGCAATAAAAAATAAAAATGGAAAACACCAAATCAGCTAGTACATCATAATGCAACTGTCACTTCCCAATCAATACAAGGCTAAAATTCCAACAAAAGTTTTAGAAATAAACATTCTATTCAACACCACCAGCAACAAGTATCAAGGAGTATGTGAAACAATAGTAGAATCAGTGTGTTTATAAACAGAAGGCACGTGAAAAAACACGGTCACGTATCTCTAGTACATAATAATATTACCCATGAGTACTGCAAAATAAAAATAGTCATAAGTAATAGTGTAGGTGGAGCTCATTATTGGAATGTACACAATACAGTTTATGCATACAAAAAATATCACAGTAACAGAGTGTTGACAAGATGCTATAAGAAATCCACGAGCAACGATACCTGTTTCATTAAATTTTAGTTGCAATGGAGGCTAATTGACTAAAGCACGAAGAATATACATATGAAACCACAATGCCAACTCGAAAATTCTCCAAGACTCCACACTTACATGCTCGCATTTTCTTGAGCAATTAGTATGAACTATGAAGCATGGTAAGATAAAGATAATTAGTCTTGTAGTTGCTCCTAAAGCTGCAAAAGTATCAAAAAGTGTTTGCTATGGACTCAGAGACATGGATCATTCTCTTTATAGCTGAGAATACAATTGAACAGCCTCAATGAGCAAAAGGGACAACTAGGACAAAGGACTACCAATCTGATAATGCTATTAAAACAGTGGAAATGGTGGCTGGTTAGGAGATCCCAATCAGAAAAGTATCTTTGCGATTAGATTTAAATAAGAAGGGTAATGAGGACTTGGCGGGAGGAGGTAATGGTCATCCTGACCTTAGAATCCACTGCGGACCGATCCTTTTTACTTGAAGCTAAAATTCCGGGTACTATACATCCCGAAAGAACAATAAGCTGCAGAGAGTACCTTTAAACAATAAAACTACTGGATGATAAAGTTGAAATACCCCACTCGAGATAAGTTATTAGAGATCGACATTCTAATTAATTGAATAAATCAGTAACCCAAAAACCATTTGGCTTCGTTCAAAGAATAAAGAATTGTTCTTTATCAAAAGGTGACATTTGTTTAAATGCTACAAAGACAAGAACGGCATAAACCTTCCAAAACTTGCCTCAATATCAACACCACCATTCAAATAGACTCAAACTGCTCCAAATATTAAGTGACTAGACAAAGTAATAGTTCTAATAAACCCACAATTAAAAGAACAAATGGAACTAAGAAATTATAATAGACGGAAGCCGCAAAGCTGGCCTGGTTCCAGGAAAATTCATAATGTAATCCTGATAGAATAAGATAGGGACTATATAATAAGAAACTAATGAGCAATAATTATGGACTTCTCTTGCTGTTTAAGCTGTCCCGGCATCAAAGTCTCAAAAAACAACTCATGTAGATGTAAAGACGAGAAAGAAACAATATGTACACCTATGTTAAATGTCTTATGCTTTAATTTATTATCAAGAACCTGTTTTAACATGATCAACGATTTCAAAAAAACACCATCGTTTCTAAAACTTTATACAAATCATAAATAAACATATTTACTCTGTCCATCACTTACTCCTTTTGGATGTACCAAAATCAATGCCTGTTTCTAAGACCCATATCCATTTTTACAGTATTCCTAATAGAGCCAAAAGTTGGCACTCAAATCAATATGATAAAACCAAAATCAAGCGAGGGCAAATTGAAAACATCTTTGTCCCCAAACAATGTGATTGCATTGAATTCAGCTTTCTTAAAAAGCAAGAACCCAAGACAGTGATATTAAAATTATTATTTACACAGTGTGCCTTTTGCATAGGTATCACAACCTACTACGATCAAATTATTTAATTTTTTAAACAATTAAATCTCTCAAAATAAGAACTGATCTAAGAACTCGTAGAATTACCTTATATCAACTGAACTCCTAAAAAATGTAAAATGACATGGCACATTTTTTTGTGGATCTAATGTCCAATAGAGCGCATTAAACACCTCCTGCGACCTTTGCTGGTTCCGGAATTTAAATGTCTCTTTTTGAATGGTCAATCTGATGAATATCTTCCAGAATAATAGAAATTACTTGAAGATATTTTTCGTCTCATTTCTGTTTCATTTCAGGCCACAGTATAATAATGCAGCAAATATGGAATCACCTAAATAAGTAAGGGCTGAAAAAGTCAAAATTACTAAATGCAAATTTTTGTTTCACATCTGATGATGAATAAAGACAGTCCAAGTTACGGTACTTATAGTCGAGTGGGCTGTAACATTAAATAATAAAGAAATTTTGGAATGATTATAAAAAGAAATACATGGCAAGTACAAGTGACCAAATCCTCACCCTCTATAACCGATTGATGTGTAACATTTTGTGCACAGCTCACTGGGCGTCTTGTGCAGATGGAACATGATTCCAAATCTTCCACAAGCTAGAAAAAATATGAAGTTAAATACCTGTCAAGCAATATAGAAAGCATATGGAAAATGGAGAGACGGTGAGTCACTGACATTCCAGGTTACTACCTCTTCCCAGGACTTATTGACCACAGCTAAGGTGTTATCATATGTCTTCTGTTTCTCCCTCAGTTGACTAAATTTATTCTCAAGAGCAACACATTCAACCTTCTGAACTTCTAGCTTCTGAACAAGCTTTTGATTTTGAAATTGAAGTACCGCTGTGCCCAGCTACACCATGAAAAAAAGGAGAAAAAATATTAACCTTCAATATAGTGAACTTGGAGCCAAAAAAATAATAACACCCAGAAAGTTACGATAGCAATATATGCCTAAATCTTTCAATAGGTATTCATATTCCTACTTAATCCAGGAAAACAAAATTTAGAACCATAATTCTTTGTAAAATATATAAAATTACAGCAGTAACTTAAACGCGAAAGTGACTACCAAACAACATGCTAACACCAACTTTCCAACTTTGAGATGTAGATAAGTTTCAGTTAAAATAACTTCCTCAACCCAAGGCTACAACCTAAAACAATCAATTGGAAATTTCCGATAATCAAACAGTCAAATTTTCAGCTAGATGAACGGTTTTCTTTTATAAGTAACTAGATGAATGGTTTTGAAGCAAAGTCGGTGATGGCTGGCTGCAAATCTGTTTAATGTATCTACTTATGGTCTTATCTCCTCGGAAATGTGTGAAACAATTTGACGCAGGCAGGGAAACGAGAAGGAAAAAATTGGAATTGGACTGTAGACAGATCCTTTAATGAAACAATGTTTCAAATCCGCTACAAAGTCAGGGGAAAACTTGTATTTTGATGTCATATAAACTAGTAAAATTATGTACATTCGCTAATCACATTTTAAACAGCTATAAACATCAGGGATATCTGATCAAAAAATGTACATAAATCTCACTCTTTCAACCAAAACGACAAAAATCTATGTGGTAAGTTGGAGGCTTGGAGCAGGAAACTGCACGCGAAAGGGAAGTGTACAGCATGGTTCAAGACTATAGATAATAAGAAGCAGGAAATTGATCTGTAAGTACTCCATAGAAGTTTATATTGAAGTTTGGCTGAACAAATATAAGTGGTAGAAAAATCGGGCACCAGAATTTAGATTAGGAACAACTAATCACAAAAAAATATATATTTACTACCCAAGGGAAGGGACCAAGCATGAGAGCAGACATTGCTTCCCAACTGGTAAATTCCTTTCTCTCAAGCATGAGAACAAGGGTATAAGTCCTGCTCTTTGATAGCACACATTGTGCAAATAATGACAAAAAGGTTGCGCCAGGATCCAATCCACTCCTTGGTCCTCTCTGTCGAAAAAGAAGTATACTAGGAAATGACCCTTCACATTGTACTACATAAATGGTTTAAACTTATAGTAATATATGAATATGTTAATATAACTCTGTGGTGGGCAAACACTAGTACAAAAAACTTTCCAGTATTGTACACTTTCCAAAAAAACTTAAAATCCCACTGAGCTTCGTAAACCTCGCCTTGTCATTGTCCCTCACTGACAGTAGTGAGTGTGTTGCAACAAATGCCTACGAACAGATAACCAATCATGAATCACTGTAGAAAAAGTAAACATGCCACACAAAAAGAACAAAAAGAACAAAAAAAATTATCTAGCACAACATAAGCCTACCTCATCGATGAAGATCCGGCAAAAGATTTTACTTCACGAAATCAAAAGATGACAACTTGCATCCCCAAAACCGAAGTGCTCTCTCTCTCTCTCTCTCTCTCTATATATATATATATCACATTGCACGCCCCAACCCCTCAATGCCCTAATGAATTGGGCTACAAAAGAGATGTAAAACCAGGTCCATGACCCGCAAGAGGAAAAAATAGAAATATAATAATTAAGAACAAGACACAACAAAACGGGCGAACCGGGTCACGCGATTGGAACAAAATTTGGGCCACAACTTCATAGTGGGACCAGTGTTGTTAAAGGCGCGCGGCTAGGCTCCAAGCTCCTTGAGGCGCAAGACTTGCACCTCTTGTGTGCACAGGTTCGCCTTTGATGACATTTGCGTCTTTTTTGTGGATTGCTTTAGTAATAGTTATTTTATTTTATTGCATTTTCCATTGTGTGTCTCACTTAACTAAGGCACGCGCCTTGCCTTGCGCCTCGCGCCTAGAGAAAAGAGGACCTCTAGCGCCTTGAACCTTAAATAACGAGTGGGACCACAAGAAATGTAACCACCAACCATAAGAACCCACTGGTAGACATACTCTCTAGCACTAAAGATTGGTACTACCTCACAGCATTAGGGGAAGCCTGTGGACTACAAGCCATTCTCTTAATACTTACCGAGTCATTGACAATTATCTAGTCCTTTCTATATTTCCATAATGAAGTTCCCACCCTATGACCCTATTGGTAAAAAGGTTACCAGTCATTAAGGCTGGCAAACTTTTGACACTTGCCACTAACCATCCATTAATGCTAGCAATTCGTCAAGACAAGAAAGTTCTCAATAGCTCAAGCGATCATTAATTAATTCCAAAAATATAAAGAGAAATTATGCAGAAATTAGAAGTGATTTCTACCAGAGTTCCATCAATACATAAATAGTTTCTTCTTCCAACCAACACTCTTGAACTTTGAAGATCTTTACAATGCACTGTGAGAATTTTGACATGTTCCCCTATAATACCCAGAACATTTGAGTGGTTACTAGAAGGCTCCCGATCTCCATATCTCCCATTAAACGGTTTTACCTCCATAGTCTGCCCAGAACTGACTAGTAAACCTATCCATCTATCAATACTTCACTTATAACAAGATTACTTAATACAATCATATAAGGATATTTCTTCAACAATATTTCTGTATAAACCTCAACTAATTATAAGTTTCCAGCCACTACTACCAAATACAGGATTTATTTACGGCCCGAAATATTAATAAACAATTTTTTCCCTTCACTTACTCAAAATAGTCCTGTCAAGAATCCACTGATTGTAAGAAAGTAATCCCACTATAAAAGTACATTCAGGCCAAATTTACATACAATCACCATAAGTGATGAAACAATCGAAAAGTGGTCAATAATCAAACTGGTTAACCATGAAAATAAAAATAAAATAAAATAAAATAAATGACAACCCAGTTAGCAAATTCTAGAACTGATTCAGCATACCATATAAATAAATAAATTCATCAATATGCAAATGCCTAAATTTACAGAGAACAAAGATCTCACCTTTTTGTCCTCGGATGTGGGCAAAAAGGGCTGTTTTTTAGGAGTCGCAGCAGTGGGGGAGATGGAGCTGATGTGACGTCGTTTGCGGTCCGGTTCACCTGTGCTCCCCATGAGAGACCAGACAAACCCTAGACCACCTGTATACTCACTAACATCAAA
The DNA here is from genome assembly GCA_963922005.1 of Cornus suecica. Classification (NCBI taxonomy): domain Eukaryota; kingdom Viridiplantae; phylum Streptophyta; class Magnoliopsida; order Cornales; family Cornaceae; genus Cornus; species Cornus suecica. Next base: position 17,268,723 of record OY998240.1, on the reverse strand, counting down.
GCACACGTCAATTGTGCCTTAATCGGTCATACATCAGAATCTAATCGCAAAACTCTGCTTGTGGATAGATATATGTGGTTATCGAACCCTAATTCGAGAGAAAAACGAAATTAACCTATCTGCTTCGAAACCCTAATTATACAGATATTCAAAGGAACATAGTACAATTTGCATAAGTTATGGCCTATACATATATATAAATATATATCGCTCTTCTCTCTCTAGTCTGCACTCTCTCGTCTCTGTTTTCTTCTCCTCACTCTCTTTCTCTCTCTAGAGTTACGAACTATCTGGTATACCTGTGTGTTTCTCTCTCTAGCCTGAAGAGGAGAGAGAAAATATAATTCGCATGATGATTAAAAAAACAAATAAAAAGGAATTTGAGAAATTATCTGGGTAAATTTGTAATTTTAACCTTCAAAGTGCGCACTTGCAGTTTTACGGGTATCTATGGTCCACAATCACGTCACGTGGACCGTAGAGATGTGACTCTGGCAGATCTCATTGGATCATGTGAAAAGACGATTGAACCCCAACATCTGTTTTGTTATTTCGTCCGGAGACTCGGGTATTTCAGAGGGGAAAAATAAAATATAAAATTGGGTTTGAAAAGGAAAATTTGTGTGTGTGAATATATTTAAATTTGGGAGAATTGTTATAAGTTCTCTCTGCAGCTTCATTGGTCAAAACAATGATGTGAATTTATTTGGATTCTTTGCTAGTATTTCTTTTTTTTTATATTTTTTTTCAGTGTTTACTCACTCTTAATATGATAATTCTAATTGGTAGTAAATTATATGTACATTTATGCAAAAATCATCTACTCTTTTTAATTTACAATCTTTATGTTACAATGTTACACGTGTAAATAAAATTTGCTCACACAACAATTAAGTATATTTTTATTTAGTCTCACTACTTTATATCATTACAATTTCGTATATACTTGCTTCAGTATGTTCCTTTTTTAATATTTACAACCCTAACTAGTGAAGTGACTTGAATTTGAAATTTATACCGTTATATATACAATTGTAATGATGTTCACGGATCAAATAATCTGCCTCGTATTCAGATCGGGTTAATTTCAGTAAATTTTTTGTAATTTCAAAAAAATCACTTTCCCATCTCATATATTCTCATATATAAAAAATACTTTTATATTTATCAAATTGTAGCAATTTGTTCTCTTTCTTATAATTTTGGACAAAAATACTCCAATAATTTAATGAAAATTAATTTAAAATTAAAATATATATATATAATTCGAAAAAAATATATAAAATTCGAAATATATATATGATTCAAAAAAAACATAGAAAATTAGGTGGGGGAATATATAAAATTAATAAAATAATATATAAAATTTGAAAAAAAACATATTAAATTTGAAAAAACAATATAAAATTCGAAACAATATATATAAAATTTGTAAAAATGATTTAAAATTCGAAAAATAATTTAATGATTTAAAACACCCCTGAGATTTTATGAAAAATGATTTAAAATTCAAAAAAACATATAAAATTCGAAAATATATATATATAATACGAAAAATATATATATAAAAAAAAACATATAAAATTAGAATATATATATATAATTCATAAAAATATATATAAAATTCGAAACAGATATATAAAATTAGAAATTTAAATATTCTTACTTGTATTCTCATGTAACCTTAATATATTATCTTTTTTTTTCAAATTTTATATCTATTTTCGAATTTTATATATTGTTTTATGAATTTTATATATTATTTTTACAAATTTTATATATATTTTTATGAATTTTATATATTTGTTTCTAATTATATATATATTTTTTCAAATTTTATATATATTTTTTGAAATTTATCTAATTTTTACGAATTTTATATATATATTTCACAAATTTTATATATACTTTTCGAATTTTATATATATTTTTTAATTTTAAATCATTTTTCAATAAATTTGGGGGGTATTTTGGTCCAAAATTATATAAAAGGGGCAAGCTAATACAATTTGATAAATACATGAGAGTTTTCTGTATAGAAGATGGACAAAGTGATTTTTTTGAAACCACATTAATTTACTAAAATTAACTCATTCAGATTTTATTAAAAACTACTATGCATAGTTTTAGTTTTAACAATTTTACGATTTGGTTGGTTTCCGTTAAGTTATAATGAAATTAGAAATAGAATCACAACCATAAAGTTAATAGTTTAAAAGCGAAACAGGCCCATTTCATTTGATTCCAACAATTTTACTGTTTTTTTAGCAAACTTAATGAAACGATAAGAAAATCAAATTTAATAAATTACACCTAATTTAGAAATAATAATTTATTATAGAGGTATTCATAAATGAGGTCAAAATTTCTTTTTTTTCCCCACAAAATAAGGTCAAACTTCAAGAGGCTAGAATGATACTAATGAGGATGCCTATGATTTTTTAAAATTAGAAATGAGTATAGTTTAATGCCAACTCTTCGTGTTTATTTATTCCCATTTTGATAAGATAATAAAACTTGCTATCATGCCTAATTTGTATTAGTAGATTGTTATTTTTAAGGGAAAATTAGATTTAAGGACTAAAATCAAACTTAATAGTTGAAAAGGACCAATTTTAAAATTTAATTATTTTTTAGGGATCATTGGAGGGTAAATTTACAAAACTACCATTAAGTAATTCTCTCCCTCACTAAAAAAAAGAGTTATTTACACTAACACCCCCTGATATTTGAAAAAATTACAACTAAATGCAATATTTGACAAGTGTGGTTCAATATCCCCTGAGGTTTGAAGAAGTTGACAAAGACACCCCAACACCCGAAAAATATCCATAATACCCCTTGACTTTGGACTTGCAATATAAACTATTTTCTTTCTTTTCTTACTTTTTTTCCTCAAGTTGAATTTACTAAAATAATCATGCATACACTTTAATTTTTCAAACTTTTTTGTTGTAGCATTATTAATCCTCAAGTTGACTATTTTTTTATTTATCATAAGTACTTTTTAACATATTCAATATATACCCCTGACACAATTTTTTTGTTTGCCCCAGTGTGTCTAGATTTTAGTTTTTTTAACTATTAACGATTACTTCTAAATATAATTGTAATACTTGTTAATTATCTTTATTTATAAAAATATTTTGAAAATAACAGTGTCCACTTATAATAGTAATCTCTATTTATATTTAGTAGAGTTGTTAGACAAATCTCAACTAACTAAATTTCAATAATAGTAATATATATATTTCATTCTATGATTAGTAATGATTTTTACAAATTTTATATATTTGTCACACTTAAAAATAATTAATTTGCAATGAATACTTTGGGCATGTTTGGTAAGGGTCCGTTTGGATACCTGTTTTTTGTTTTTGTTTTTTTACTGTTCACAAGACTAAAAAAAAAAACACGTTTGGCAAACGCGTTTACTGTTCACTGTTTTTTCCCCAAGAAAACTGTTTTCTGTGAATAGTGTGTAAAAGTGATGAAAACACCAAATACAACTTTTAGTTGTTTTTTGAGTTTTTTCACTGTTTAGGTGGTAAAAACAATGAAAACACCAAATTCATAAAATACAATTTTCACCAAATAAAAGTGGTGAAAACACCTTCATCCAAACGCTTTTTTGTTTTTAGTTTTTTCCTGAAAAAACAAAGACAAATACAAAAACAGTTTTTATATCTGAAGACATAAAACAAATACAAAAAACAGGCTTTCCAAACGCACCCTAAGTGTTTTATGTTTTTTTGTTTTTTGTTGTAAAAAACAGAAAACACGTTTTTTGTTTTTCAGTTTTTTCATCCGAGAACAAAAGTATGTTTGGTAGTGATGTTTTTTGTGTGAAAATTAAAAATTGAAAAATCAAAAACAAAAAACACGTTTGGAGGAATCCTGTTTTTTCAGGAATTTACGAAACATAAATAGAAAACACACGTTTGGCAGAGTCTGTTTTTTCTAAATTTCTGATAATAAAAACAGAAAAATACGTTTAGTGACTTCAAATGTTTTTTTTTTTTAATTTTAAGTACAAAAATTAATGAAGACAAATCTTTAGCAATTAAAAGGCACTTCTGTACCAAATGTCTTCTTCCACAAGTTGGTATTGTTCATCATGAACTCATTGAAGTCAACAATATTATTGAGTCGTTGGTCTGTATTGGAAATGAAAAAAAAAATCAACAACACCTCCCTATAAAAATGACAAGTCCAAATTTTTTTTCACCTGATAGCAAGAAATGTCACAAGACATATCCAAAAAATAACTCAATTTCAAAGTCATCCAATATCACATGACATATCCAAAACATTGTCCTCCAACATATATTACATGATAAAAACTTAATAATATTTTACAATCATTCAATGTAAAAACATATGTGAATATAGTTATTACAGGCCCAAAAAAAATGAGTAAATGGAATATCATTAGTTAATTACAATAACAATAACAATAACCACAAGAAGCACGATAAAACACATAAGTAGGAACAAACAACTTAGACAAATGCAACCACCATATATAATGATGATGTTCATGTTGAATAACAGCAACTACGTTGTCCAAATCATTTTCCTCCTGCTGTTCAATTCCTTGAACACCTGCGGTGACGTCATCCAATCATATAAAACTTTTATAGTGTTTCTACAATTTCAGAATAAAGTAATTATGATTACTTCCAAACAACTATTTTATTAATCCCTGCGTATTAAAAATCATACATTCCATTTTGGACATCTATAAAAGTAGCGTCCCTCGTTTTGTTTTGTCTCATCCCAATAAAGAATCATAGGACCCCTGCCACAGAAACATTGTGGGTCGCTCCCCAAAACCTGATACAGTTCTATTTTCAAACCACAAACTAGCAATAGAAAGTTAGAAAACAGCAGAATTATGAAAATATTAGTTATTACAATTATTCCGAACTTAGATAATATAAGTTATTACAGTTATCCAGAATTAAGAAAAGCCATAACACATGCACCAAAACAGTTATTCAATTTGACATAAATAAAACATCTATTGTTCGGCCCAAATTTGGTTAGCTATTGCATCGCGAGTATCATTCATTGTACCCCCCACATGTGTAACATGTTCATCATCGTCATATCCATCATCAACCCCATTCCTTTCACCCGAGGTCTCACCCTCTTTACTGTCAAATATATCATTTGTCTGTCTGTACATCCTAATGAAGTTGTGTAGTGCACAACAAACTATTACAATGTTCACCTGTGTATGAAACTTGTAGCAATGCATTTGCTTAATTATTGGAAAACACATCTTCAACATGCCAAAACACCTTTCAATCACATTCCGTAATGAAGAATACTTAAAATTATGTAACTTCTCACGGCTGCGAACTTGGTTACCTCCAGTACGAAATTCTGTCAAATGATATCTTTGTCCTCAATACGGGGCCAAAAATCCCGGTTGATTGGCATACCGAGAATCAACCAAATAATACTTCCCTAGTAAAAGTAAAATCTGTTATAGACTGGACTTAAGGAAATATGTATAAGTTAATATCCAATTATATTTTTCCTAATATATACCTTCAGGAGCCTTAGGAAAGTGTAAATCCTCCCTCGCAAGACAGTAATTTAATATTCTTGAATCATTGGCTGACCATTTCCATCCAGCTAGGACGTACGTGGATTTCATGTCAAATGAACATACGACCATCACATTCTGAGTGGTATACAATTTCCTTCCCCAGTATGAAACTTGTTTATTTGCTTCGATATTGGCATCGACATGGGTGTCGTCTATTGCACCCACGCAATTTTCAAAGAAAGGAAAGTACTTTTTATTTGTCAAGATTTTAGTTGGCACGACATTGAAGTCAGGAGGAACAATTATTTCAGTTGCAAGAAGTCCAATAACATCTAAAACACGGTGGAAATGAGTGAATATTGTCCATGTTGAGTGCTAAAATCTTTCAACTACCAGCCGATGCCTCACATTATGGCTCGAAGTTAGGAGGAATATCGCTAATTGTTCCTGTGTCGTTAATCGTTTGGAGTCCCTTAACTCTAATGCCTTCAATCGCTCACATAAATTTATAAAGGCACTAGGGTGCATCCTCAGGTTTTCATAACACCTAGTTTGATTCCCGCGGAGTAACTCAATAACATATTGTTGGCCACGTAAAGCCGAAGTCCTACATGACAATTTGTTTCTATATATCGTATGTTGTTCCAATAACGCACATATTGCAGCAATGCATGACTGCTCATCCGAGTCATCACCGAGGGATTTAAGTAAAATGTTGATGGTATCCTGTAAAAGCGTTTCACTACTCATGGTGCAGAATTCCTAGTAACATGCATATAGAATAGAAAATGTTGAGCCAAAACATAAATAGTGTAGCATAACAGTCATCAACATACAATCATCCAAATTTAAAAGTACAACATACAGTCATCCAAATTTAAAAAGTACAACATATAGTCATCCAAATTAAAGATAGACAGAGTAGAAAACAATCACATCACATCTACAAATGCATCACCCATGTCACTTTCTTGTCATCTGAAAGCTTAAGAAAGAAACGTCGGAATATCTCAGATTTCTCGAGTTTCTCAATGGCCTAGCAAAATGCTCATCATCAACTCCATCCAGCTTCCCTAAGATATCAACACATTGTTCAAAGTGTTGGTAACATTTCTCAGTTTTAATGGGGGAGTTAACCTCATCGTTGTTTACAGGGCAGGGAGTCACATTGGGAGATGATTGTTACCTTTTTTCATAGGCAGATACGACACTACCCGCGCTTTAACCCATGGACTCAACTTTAGCAGCATTAGTCTTTTTCATAACGACAATCAAATCATAAATTGCACGGGACACTGGATGTTGCTTCTTTTTCTTTCTGGCATGGACTGGTTCAGGAGTCTCGAGCACATCATCCTCATCATCAATATCTAAGTCAACAGAACTACGAGACGAGGACCCTGAAAAGAATGAGGGTAGCCTAGTGGAAGGTCGGACATGTTCACCCACAGCTGCACTACCTCCCATTATGAGACTCATTTGCTTAAAGTACATATAAAGCTTATCCTGGAATTTTGCATTCGAACCCTTATGCACCTACAACATAATCATGTTAATTATTTCTAAATGATATTACTAAATTGTAATTGATACCTACAACATAATCAAATAGACATTCAACCTTTTAGGGAAGATATAGATAAAATAAAAGTACTTTACAAACCAACAACATACATTTCTTTCATCAAAGATAAACAAAATTTGTGACAAAACTTCAAGCTTTTCATCAACTAATCATGTCTCATTCTGTTATAACAATATATATATATACAATATATATATATATTTCTCTCCAGGATTGAACAATTTTTTTATTTTCAGTAATTTAAATTTTATTAATGAAAAGGGAAGAAAAGAACAAGCCTTAGAAGGCAAACAAAAGAATACATCACCAGGAGCCTAAGCAAGAACAAGGTTCTAAGAAGGCAAAAAGAGCATCAACTCAAAGAGAAAAAGTAGACAAAGAAAACTCTCAGTATTCCAAAGTGGAAAACTTTCTTCTCATCAGTATCATCACTAATTAAATCTATCTCATCATCTAAGAGAGACACATACACAAACGCGCACACACAATGTCAAGCCCCAAAAACCACAACAAACGAAAAACTTTCCATTAATACAAATTTTTGGCATGATCAATATAGCATAACCCAACACTCAACACTTCTCACATTAAACAAAGTGTTAGCAATAACAACTAAAAATTATTTTCAAATAGCATCATTATTACATCAAATTACGCACTAAAAGTCAGTGACATGTAAGTTTATTACAATGCTCTCAAATAAATACTAAAAATAACTTCAGAATAATGATCGTAAAATCTGACGACCTTCGAGTGTCCTCACCACAAGCTAATCAACGTGTAACTGAAATAATAATAGAGTGAGCACACAAGCTCATCATGTAATGCTAAACACAATAATTGTTCAACAAATTAATCAGACTTTATGGCCCTGTTTGGTTCGCGGTCCGGTCCCATGTGGTCCGGTCTCATAATGGCTTTTTTGGGACCGGACACTGTTCCAAAAAAATGGTTCCAAAAAAACAAGGACTACTTGGGACCAAAAGGGGTAATTTGAGACAACAAAAAATGATGGTCTCAAGTGGTCTTATATACAATTGTCTTAACACATGAGACCATAAATTTTGAAAAATATATATACAATTAAAAAATATATATAATTTGAAAATAATATATAAAATTAAAAAAATAATATAAAAAATTTAAAATAATGTATAAAATTTGAAATATATATATAAAATTCAAAATTAATATATAAAATGCAAAAAATATATTTAAAATTTGGGAAAATAAAAAAATTCCAAAATAATAGAAAAAATAAAAATATGTATAAAATTCGAAAATAATATATAAATTTTGAAAAATAATATAATTTTTTTAAAATAATGTATTAAATTCAAAAAAAATATATAAAAATCAAAATTAATATATAAAATTTTAAATATATATATAAAATTTAAAAAATAATATATAAGTTTTGAAAAATAATATAAAACATTTGAAATAATGTATAAAATTTGAAAAAAATATAAAATTCAAAAATAATATATAAAATTAGATATATATATATATTTGAGAAAATATAAAAAATTTGAAAATAATATGAAAAATCAAAAATAATTTATAAAATTTGAAATATATATTATTTTTGAATTTCTTATATTATTTTCAAATTTTTTATATTTTTTCAAATTTTATATATTTTTCATACTTAATATATTTTTTGAATTTTATATATATATATTTTTATTTTTTGTATTATTTTCCAAACATAAGACCAAACAGCTTGAATAAGACCATAAGACCAAACTGCTTTACCAAACAGACTTTCAAAACACCACCCAGATAAGACCAGACCAGACCAGAAAAGACCAGACCGGACCGCCTACCAAACGGGCCCTATATATCCGTATATAAAAATGATTCAGGCAAGTTATAAAACATAATCTCAATTAAAATTCGTGGACCACTTAAATAATTTATTAAAGAACAAACCTTGTCAACTGATCTCACTTGAGCCCTAGGCTCCCCTCCTTCAATGATACGGTGTACAATGAATAGTCTCTGACTACCGATAACACACAAGTGGCTGGGTAGATGTCACGCCCCGAATTTCTAGGACTCCGAAACCCGAGTCTAAAAGCTAAGAGAGTGATTGCGGAAGTAAAAAGAAACGAGAACCAAAAGACATTCAGTCATCGAACACCCACAAAGGGTTGTAATGAATGCCCAGATACCATGCTGTCACGCCCCTAAAGGGTGACGCAAACCAAGCGACTACTAGAGTCAATAATAACAAAGATGTACATGGAATAACAATAAGAATATACTCCATGCCAACACGAATACTAAAAACACAAGAGTATCCTCAGATACCAACAGACACGCTCCTAAATCCCTAAGACTCCCGAACTGGGACATCCAAGGAATCCAAGATGTGATCCTTAATACGAATGACCAATTAAGACATCATTAACCAAGAAAACATATGGGTTAATGGTAGAAATTGTATATTTAATACCCAAATGGATAATAAACAAAGCAGCGGAATCTAACGAAAATCCGGCAGAGTTCCGTTTGTAAATGGAACATCCGGACAATAACCACAACACAAGAACCTGCCAATAACAATTCAATAATCACAATGGCTTCCAAGCCCCACATTCATCAATCCTACTAGGGCCGAGGTAATGGAAAGAAACCAAAACCCCTCCAAACCCTTTAATAATCAACAGAGCCACAAATGCTCGAATAAGATACAGTAAAGCACCTAGCTATGCAGAATATATACAATAACCATCAGAAAGAATAAATACAGGAACTAAAGAATACATCAACAGGAATATGCCAACAGACTGGCTCCCAAAAGAAAATACATAACAATGGGTAGAGAAACTGAAAGTGGATACCTATCGTCCCCAAACCCAGTCGTGTTGCAACCGTAACCGCATCACCCAACGCAACTCCAAAACCTGTAACAAGGAAACAAAAGAAAGCTGCCGTTGCATTGCATCCTGCTCATAGCCGTATATTTCCTGCAACCTGGCGTGGAATACCAGAGGGCGAATGAAATTCCCCTGTGAGCAAATAAGCTCAGTGGGAAAGAATACTCTAACTACCACATCCTCTGGCAGTTTAGGTAATGCTAAACTATCTAGCAAGATATATATATATAGCCCAACTAATCTCATCCACGCAAAACTCAAGGCACGCTTATATACTACCGTACGTAAGTATATAATGGAAATATATATATATATACAAGTATACATGTATAAGTATGCCACCTGAATCTACAAGGTACAACTAAGGCTCATACTCCAAGTAACCATACCGGTAGCCTACACTACTCTCACCAACGTACACTAGGTACACGATACTAAGGTCCAGTCTAACAAATCACCAAATTACTCACAACACAATTCAGAAGATCCAACCGAGGAGATCACACTCACCTCTAATATCCACAAGGAAACAAAATCCACCAATAGTACCAAGGAAGGCTCAAATCCTACACCCCGATAACACAGGAAGGAGAATACCCACGTCCTTACGTACTAACACAACCATCATCAATATATATATATATATATATATATAACAAACCTCATTCCATTTCTAGAGAAAATACACCTCTCAAGTACTGGGTCACTTCAATTATATCACTTCCTCAATACCATGAATCACATCACCACATTAACCTCATAACACTATCATCAATGGGTCAATCACATCACTAACACTCTCACTGTAGGTGAGGAAAACCACACAATCAAGTCACTATGAGTAGACGAACTCAACTCACGAGAACGACCACCTAAAGGTCACCAAAACAAGGCAAAGGGAAGGAATTCCCAATGCTAACCAACAGCTAACCAAGATAACAACGTCAAGGTTAAGAATACCCGAACAAGGAAGAACACCACAAGTGAACAAGGAAAGAACACCAAAAGTGAACAAGGAAACCAAAAACGAATGGCCGAGAATGGGAGTAATAAAAAGATGAATCCCAGAGATTCAATAGTTTTTAAGAAAAAAGTTTTCAAACTCGAACCAATCCATTCGGTATCCATGCCCCTAACGTAAGAAAAACTCCTATCACCTAGGTGGTGACATCAACAACCAAGAAGAAGTGAGAGGCAACACTATATGTGTGCACTGAACAACACCAAGCCTCGTAACCGAGACTTAGAATGATCCGAAGAAAAGGAGAAACATGAAATCCCCTTTCAAAACACTACAGGTCGAGATTTTGAGAAAGAAGTCTCAAAATCTCAGAATCATCAAGACAAGTAATAAAAATAGTTTTCTTTTAGGAAACCACACATTAAAAATGACCGTCTTGCCCCCGGTCTCCGTCAGTTGCCATCACTGGCTTTTACAAGTTGAAAATCATCTGAAAGGAGATCTCAAGATCATTTTATAAGTATTAAAACTTTTCATTTTTTACGGGGGTAGGCGAAAATGGGTTTTTCCTTTTAAATACAAAGAGTTTATTTTAAAACTTTGAAAACACCGTTTTCGAAATGACAGCCACATAAGAATGAACACCACTACAAGGATTCCTATAACGTCCCGAAAGGACAATAAAGGAAGAACAACATGTTGGACTCACGGAAGACAACCATCCGTTTCCAACTCCACGAAATCAATGATGACACAAGGAAGAGGTTCAGCACCACGCCGTAATCAACAACTCAAGGAGTGACATAGAAGTCAACGACATGTACTAGCGTACAAGTACAATACAAGAAATGCTTAGGAGAATGAACTAAGCACGAGGAGCAACCCTACCGTACTCCAAGTACTTAATGAAATCGCCTCAACTACAACCTCTTCTAACCAAACCAAAATCTCACATACAATTTCATCACCCACCTTCTCTAAGGCCTCAATTCATAACTGATACTAAAATCAATCTCGAACAAGGTCACACGGCTAACCAAAATCCCCAAACTACTAACCACAATCACAAGGCTACTAATCACAATCACAAGGCTACTAACCACAATTACAAAACTATTAACCACATTCTCTAAGGCATTACTCCACATCAACTCAACCTCAATTCTACAATCCATCTCTAACTTCAACTAACCACAGAAGTCGCCAGACCAATATACTTAACCTCCCCTACGGGCACAAAAGTATACAACACAAGTATAAGGATATACGTCTCGTTTATACTTTAATAATTTATGCTTTTAATTCACGTTTTCACATTTATCACTTTCTACTGAGCATTTTATAAAATGAATTCATTTTGCATATTCATAAATAATCATGCTCCAACATATATATACATATCAATAAATCACATGATGATATGCAACGCACCGTACTCACAGACCGCCTGTAGTACACACACACAAAAACACACCCTTCCCAAGGGTACTGGATCATTCTCTACCATTCCTCTGAGGATACAAGCTCACTAAGGAATGTAGACTTATCGTACCGTTCTTCCCAAGTGCTTTTGACACTTCACACTTTTAACCAAGGAAGACGTCCACCACGGCCCAGCTGTGAACATAGGGCCTTGGACTATGTGTCCTCCCTCTATATCGTCTCAGTTTCTCAGAAGATTAGTTCCGCGGGAAGCGAGAAGCACCCCCTGGCCAGTTGTTTCGACGATCCAAACACAAACGTCTACTCGTGCCCCACGCACAAAGGAAGTAGACCACACCAAATGAATCTCTCTGCAAATGGTGAAATCATGCAATACATGCACCAACACCCATGTCTCACAATACATGGTGTACACAAATAAATCATGTCCAACATAAATATGTCATGCATCATATTTATGAAAATACCCACATGGTAATATATAAATCTCATAATCTCTGTACATGCTTTTAAAAATATATTAAAGCATTTAAATCATATGAAAATAATTTCATATACCATTCATGTTCTCCAAAAATATATTTTCTTTAATTCTTTAGAAAATATTTCATTTTCAATTAACATGCCTTTTTAAAATAATTTAAACAATTATTTCACGTATACCAGAAGGATCCTAGCATATCGTCTAAGCTTTTCGAATCTCTAATAACCCATTTAAATTCGTAAGGATTTCTAAGCCATCCATTCTTATTTAATTTAAATAAGAATATTATTTAACCATATAGGAATAATTTAATAAATTTTCTTAAATTAAATCCTAAGTCTCATTCTGATCCTAAACGATTTATAGATATTTAAACTAGCAATTTAATATATCTATAATAAATTAAATAAGGGTTTTGCACCCCTAAACTACTTCAATAATGCGGAGTGAGAAATATAATTTCCCACCTAATTATACGTTACCGAACAACCCGAAACAGCACAGTACCGGCGCCCGAATATGAAGCCCACCGACCAAAATTGTCCAAAAACTATTTCGAATATATCGAAATGTCCGTCTCGACAACCTATACGATATATATGAAGCCCATTAATAATCGGTTAATTAATTGGGTTAAATCTAAAATACCCCAAACGAAAACTATAACCTATCAATGAGATTTCCGGGAAAACCGTTCATCGTAAATTCACGAAATTAATATATGATGAATACTACGTAGGTACGAAACTACTCACCGAAAATTGGCTCAAACCGATCACCGGAAGGTCGCCGAAAAATTAGCCGAAGCTCAGCCGACTCGCCCCTGTCCACGCGCTGCTACGCGAACCAGTGCACCTCCCGTTCCGGCAACTCACGCCGCTCGCGCCGCCGCCTCTCGCCACCAGCGCCGCCGCCGTCCACAGCCCAGCAGCCCCTCGCCGTCGCTGCTCCCGACCAGCTGCAACCGCCGGTCATTCCTCAGCCGACTCCGCTCTTTATCCCTCGCCATGACCGACGACTCTCTCTCTCAGTCGACCCTCTTGCTCTCTCTCTCTGCAAATGGTCGACCATGGTGAAGAAGAGGAGCTATGGCGTGTGAAGGAGAGGAAGCGTGAAGATGGAGCAGACGGTTGCGTGTAGAGAATGTGAGAGCAGGTCGTCCGTCTTTCACACTATACAGATATACATATATGTGCAGAAATTGCGAAAGTAACTCCCCAAACATCCGAAATTACGAAATAACCCCAACTTCAATATATATATATATATATTTAAATATATATATATATATATATATATATATATAATAAGTCCCAACAATTACCGGAAGCCTCCAATTAATATTGCGTCAACCCGTAAGTCCACAGGACGCCCAATAACCAAATTAGTCCGAAAGAATTACACCGGGTTAGGAACCCAACAATCGGAACACTGAGATAGTAAATTAATACGCTTCACACCGGTTCCGTAAAAGTACTAATACCGTAACCGAAATAATCGAAACGATATCGTGTAGTCGAGAATAAGAATTCGCGTAGTCGTTAAAGAGAAACCGTATAGTCATACAGTCGACTTTAAAACTAAACGCGAAAAATTTACAGGTATCAAATACCAAGAATAAATAATACGTCACGAACAAGTGACGTCATTATTGAAATTAAATTAAAATTAATTTCAGGAAAAAGGAATATAACACGGGGTGTTACAGTAGACGTCTAAACACCCAGATGGTTCCGGACCACGTCCACATAAGGGCACATTAAGCCTAATGGTCATAATAACAGGTAGTGCACTCCTTTAAGGCAGGGGCCAGACCATGCCTGACAACCTATTCTAATCTTGTACTAACATATATATTCATATCACATCTTTTTAAGTTTAACTAACCAATAATGACACATTCTAAAAATTAACACATAAAACTAAAAGATATCACTAAATAAATTAGTAATATTTCCACGCTTTCACAAATGCTTTTCAACAAACTTAAATCATCCAAAATAGTATACCAAAATATTTTATAACATTCTAAATAGTTTTAGGTTTGTTTCATTTACTTCTTTCATGCTATACAAACTCTTGTCTTTAGTATTATTCAACAATCACGCTTACGAATATGTTATTTTAAATATAAAGTATTTCCTAATTCAATTTATAAATTAATCACGTAAACATACAGATTATAAATGGAATAGGAATTTATATATTAATCATATACTTAAACAGTTTTATGATGGTATAAAGTAATAACATCTCAAAATATTATTTACACAAACGACTAAGTATACATACTTACACTTACATCAACGATAATTGATAACAATAACCCTACTGCATAACAATGTACATCCACTACGCAACAAACTAATATACAAGCACTACTACAATAACCTTATAGGTTATTATTATGATATTTAATAGCGATAAAATATGTATTGTTTAGCAATGTACTAACAATAACCTACTGTAATAAACACGCCATGTTAATCAATAACCTACACTAACTTATTGTATTCAACAACGTGAATACAACCATCCTACAATAACCAATTGAATTCAACAACGAATGTAATCACATATACTATAATAATGACGGAATCGTAAATTTTCTATTTAATCGCCACTATACAAATTCTATCAAATTTGGTATAATCAATTATGTTAGGTTTATTATCGACACAAATATATAAAATCAGATTACATGTATACAGACAACGTACTACAATCAATTACATTTCACAAATCATATATATAATTTCATACTCTTGTAACAACTCATAAATCCTAGTTCTATATAGACATATACGACAATGTTAACTTGTCAGGCAACATGTATGACCCGGTAGACATCAATCACCTCATGGCTACACCAACGAATCACATACACCCTCTGCAACTCTTCTCTCCTCTGTAAACGCAAATAATAGGTATAGACGCCTTTTAAAATAATAATGATTGCCGATATTTATAAAATATAGTATATAATTTTATAAGTTGTTGAGATAACACAACTTATCCTCTTGAAACAAATTCAATTTAAAAAATCTGATGACGTATTTATTTATCTACTAAAATTTAAAATACTGATATATATATATATATATACACACACACATAATAAAAACACGGTTGCTACACATAAACGCACACACAGAGACAAACACATACACCGACATATATACAAACACACACACACACACTTATACAAATAAACACACACACACACATATACACACAGAAAGAATAAATAACTGAACCTGATATGAGCTTGAGGATGAAGATCTACGATTCCCAAATTGAAGCTCTAGGTGTCGCGAAATGGCCCCAAATTGAATCCCTAGGTGTCGCGAGCTTGAAAAGGAAGATAATGAATACAATCGAACAATAAAAACCCTAGAAGGGGATCGAGAAAACCTTAGAAGTGGATGGAGGAAACCCTAGACGCGAATCACTAGTGTATCACCTGCCTCCTTTTTTCTCCAGCACAAACCCTAGAACGAGCGAATATATGAATGGTTTTTTTCTTGTTTTTTTGGTTTTTTTTTTTTTTAGTTTATGAAAGTTGTCTGTGTTTTGGAGAAAGTTGGGAAAAACACCAAAAACGTGTTTTTAGAATAAGCCTGAAAATGGGCAAAGTTGGGCTCCATGTTTTTTTACCGTGCATAAGCAACTTGGGCCATAAACACTAAGCCAAACAGGTTTAAAAAACAATAATGGTTCGGATAACACAAACACAAACACATACAGGCCTTTCCAAACATGCCCTTTGTTGCTAAAACTTATTTTTTTTGGCACAAATTGCCAAATGCAAATATTCTGTAACCAAATGAAACATTTTCATAAAAAATATATTTTTAAGCAACAAATATTCAAATTTGTTTCTAAAAATTATATTTTACGCTATAAATCAAAAAGTTATTACAAAAAATTAATTATCTAAAAAAGAAATTATCACTAAAAGTTAATTAATTTGCAACAAATAGTTTGTAGCTATTTTTTTTTGGTAAAAATTATACTTTTGTACAAATTATATTTTTGTTGTTAAGTTCAAATTTTTTACAACTAATTGGAATTTTGTTGCAAAAAAAATGCAATTTTAGACAACAAACATACAAGTTTGTAGCTAAAAATTAAATTTTAGGCAACAAACCCAATTTATTACAAAAAATTAATTATCTATAACAAAATATCATGTTATTACACAGAAGGATATGTGCGTCATTTCATTATTCAAATATTTTACTCATTTAATCAATTCTTTAATTGATGGGGCATATACGTCATTGGAGTGTCTTTCTTAACTTTTCCAAACCTTAGTGGCGATTGAAACACACTTACGTTGCATCTAGGTGTAATTTCCCTTAACCTCAAGGGGTGTCAGTATAAATAACCCAAAAAAAAACTCTCATTCTTCATCCCCTTCACAAAGGACCCGGATCCTCTGCAATTAATTGCGCTGCAATCACCAAAAACGGCAGCGTTTTTTGTATTTTTTTTCTTCTCAACTTTGGCTTTCTTATTAGCCGCAATTGTGCCTTTGCCAAGCCAGTAAGCCATCAACTCCAAAAAATCTATTCTCCCGCCCAAACACGTCACATCATCTCCTTACTTTCAAATTTCCCGCGCACACAAACACTTTAGATTTTCATTGTTCCCTCTGTTTCTTGATCTAACTAAGCTCTTCCTCTCCATCAACACTTCAGCACACAAACATTTTCAGATCAATAATAAACCTTAAACACATTCTCTATACTTTCATTTGATCTCTCATTTTCTCTCTACCCTCCTAATTTTGAAGTCTCTTGGTCTCCATCCGTTTAAGTTTGGTCTCTATCCACTCAAGTTTAGTTCAGAAACCGGAAATGAACATATTACTGTAGAAATTTCAGGTATGCAACAACTTTTTTCACTGTTTTCCATTGAAATTGTGTATATATTAATTGCATATTTTTGTTGGTTTGTAGATATTAATTTCTTATCCATCTTCATCATGAAACCCAATCAAAAACACAATATTCATTTGAAATACAAATTTAATCAACTTAGAGGATTTATACATTTTTTTTAGTAAAAGTAGTGGATTGGAAATTGAAGTAGAAGACTGTGTGTTAAATACTAGTGGACTGAATTCATTTTCAGAAGACTGATAATTAAATAATTGTAGATGATACCGAATTCTATTTTCTTCTAGGTGATTTAATTTAATTTTATTACTATTTTCATGCCCAATATACTTTTACAACTTCTAAAAAAATGACTAATTTGTATGACTATTTTAAATAAATTACACTAAAATATTTGATTATTTTTATTATTGTTTGTGAATGGATACCAGATGTGCTGTTACATCTCCAATAGAGCCTCTTGAATTTAAACCCATGATCGGGATGGAGTTTTCAATCCTTGAGAGTGCTTATGACTTTTACAATGCATATGGCCGAATTGTTGGGTTTGGCATAAGGAAATTTAATACCAATAGATATCATAAAGTTGGGCATGTCACCAGTGCAAAAATTGTTTGTTGTAAGCAAGGTAAAAGACTTGAGGATAAGAGGGATTGTTTGGTCAATGAACACAGGGCAGAGACGAGTACGGGATGTCTTGCTTCATTTCATGTCAAATATGATAGACAAGGAAATAAATTGGTGGTAGATGGTTTTATTGAAGAACACAATCATGAGTTGGTCAGGGGTGATTGCACTGAATTCTTGCGATCACAATGAAGAATATCTGAAATTCAAGAAGCTGAGATAACGTTGGCTGATAATTGTGGGATACCTGTTAGCTCATCTTTTGATATTATGGCAAAAGAAGCAGGTGCAACAGATGCTCTAGGTTTTACAAAATTGGACCTTAAAAATTTGTTGAGAACAAAGCGACAAAAACAACAACAACATGGAGAGGCAGCATGCATATTGAGTTATTTTAATACTCAACTTTTAGAAAACCCCTTTTTCTTTTATGACACCCAACTAGACTGTGATAATTTGATGACCAATATATTTTGGGCGGATGCTAGAATGATAATAGACTATTATTTGTTTGGGGATGTTGTAACTTTTGACACAACATACAAGGTGAATAATGCTCATCGACCATTCGGAGTTTTTGTTGGCCTGAATCATCATAGAGAAACTGTGGTATTTGGTGGTGCCTTGATGTATGATGAGACAGTGGAGTCATTCATTTGGTTATTTGAGACTTTTTTACAAGCAATGTCTCTCAAAGCTCCAAAGACAATTCTAACCGACCAAGATGCTGCGATGAGCAGAGCACTAGAAATTGTCATGCCAAAGACAACACATTATCTGTGTATATGGCACATCATGCAAAATGCTTTGAAACACATGTAGTTCGTGATGAGGTTGGTATAAAAAAATATTTATTTCGATTCATGAAGTGTGTCGATAAAGAAGAAATTTTTTTGTTCGAGTGGAATGATATGCTGATGTACTTTGATGTTATTGACAATAAATGGTTAGGTAATTTGTTTCAATTAAAGAGAAAATGGGCGAAGGCTTATGTGAAACATCACTGGTGCGCTGGAATGAGAACCACGCAACTAAGTGAAAGCTTGAATTTTAATCTGAAACGTTTTTTGAAATCTGATAACTGCATTCCTGACTTTTTTAAGCATTTTGAAAGGTTAGTAAGTCACTTACGGCATAAAGAAAGGCATGCTGAATTTGATTTGTGTAACAAGCTACCGAAGATAAAAGTGGAGTCCTCGATGATTAAGCAATGTGAAAAAATTTATACCAAAACAATATTTGAGCGATTTCAAAAGCACTTTTTAAGGTCGATTAATGCGTATATTAGCCACAATATTGCTGATAATGGTGGAGACTTGGTATATACTGTTTTTGTGAATGATGGACATAGATTCCAACGATCTGTTAGGAGGATGAAATGGAGTAACTTATTGACATGCCAGTGTGGGAAGTTTCAAATGGAAGGCGTTCTATGTTGTCACCAAATAAAGATATTAAGAGAGGTCTTCCATGCAAGCGAAGTTCCAAATGAATACATTCTTAAGCGGTGGACGCGAGATGCAAGAGATGAAACAACGGAGAATCTCATAGGTCCTAGGATTGAGGCAGATCCAAATTCGCAAGAAGTGGTTCACTATAAAAGATTGTGTTACCTATCAACTCGGCTAAATATCGTTGCTGCAAAAAGTGAGGCAGATTACAATTTTGTTATCAGCAATTTTGAAAACATGCTGAATGTGGTTGAAAAACGGAGAAAAACACACATACTTCCAACTTCAAATGATGAAAATCCTCATTGTAACCAAAATGAGGTGGCAAAGGGTTTCAAAAAGAAGGATGCTTGGCGAGGACAGAAGAAACGTAGGGATAAACCCGGGTACGAGGCTGCTTCTGAGAAGAAGAAAAAAACATATACAAAAAGGGCGAAAATGGAGAATAATGTAAGTGAAAATATATGTCAGTGCATTTTAAAGTTTATAAAACAAATTGTCCAACTAATATGTTATTGCATTTTGTTTAGGGTGACACATTTGGTACCAAAGACTCAATGATGAAGGAATCATCGAGTACGCCCGCAAGCAACTATTGCCAGAGTCAATCTAAAGCGATAAATTCTGATTTACTTGAACACATCGCCCACTTAACAAACACTCCATCATCCCATTGTCATTTTAATCTCATTCCGGTTGGTGCTCAATTTTAATATTTCACATGTATCCAAATTAATAAATAATAATAATAATAATAATCCAACCTCACAATATTCCTTTGCAGGTGAGTGATTTCGTAAAACATGAGAATGTCAGAAACACGGCCAAAAGAAGCCTTTTTGAATGAGTAAGTAAAGTTGTATTTGGTGTCAAAATTGATTAGTTTGTTATTTACTCTACTAAAGCTTATCATTTTATTTGTTTAATACAGGACCTCAATGAAAATTGAATTGAAGCTTAAAGGAGTTGTGTGATTGTATCCATTTTGAACCAAGTTATCTAGTTGCCGTAAATTTTGTATTATGACTTTAGGTGTGATTAGATTTTGAGTGGGGTAGTATCGAGTCCTAAAAAGCTTGCTATATGTTTCATAATGTTGAAAGCTTTCTTTTGTTTTCGGGATTGGTTTCTGGTTATTGTGAGTTTCCTTTGCAGACTCGTTGCTCTGAGGTTGCTGACAAGGAAACTTGCTCTGAAAATGGAAATCATGGGATGGATTCAGTGCCTAGGTGTTTTGGTTACAAAGAGATGATTCTTTGCGCTGAGATGTTATAGATATATTTGGTTGTATGTTATGCCATGTAATAACTATTTTTGCTCGGCCTTGCCTATATGAATTCATAGGTTAATTTTAATTTGTGTCTTTGAAATTGTACTGCAGAATTATAGTTATTTATGAACGTTTGAACTTTAAAAGCAAGCAGTGTGACTTTGAATTTAAGTCTCATTTATGTTTCAGAGTACTAATAAAATGTTGGTTCATACCACACGGTATTGCCTTGAATGACTAAGTTAACTTTGTGAAAAAACCAGCATACAAAACCACAATGATTGAATCCACTTTGCATATGACTAATATGCTTGAATCCAAGGACGATCAAGTTGATCAAGTTTGCAAAAGACTAAATGAAGTTTGCAAAAGACTGAATCCAATTTGCATATGAGTATTCTAGAGGACTAATATGCTTTGAATCAATTATACAAATGGTGATGAAATATTAAGTTTGCTATTTGAAGCCTTCGTGAACCATAGATGAATTATTTCAATTTTTTGGATGTTTTTTCAGAATTTTATCCTAAGGGCATGTTTGAGTCTATGTGGAGTGACATAAAAGTGCTTAAAATGGTTATTTGAGTCTTGTTTCGTGATGAAATGTAAGTTTGCTATTTGAAGCCTTAGTGAACCTCAAATAGATGAATTTTTTCTATTTTTTGGATATTTTTTCAGAATTTTATCCTTAGGACATGTTTGGGTCTATGTGGAGTGGCATAAAAGTGCTTGAAATGGTTATTTGAGTCTTCTTTGGTGATGAAATGTAAGTATGCTATTTGAACCCTTCGTGAACCTCAAATAGATGAATTTTTTCTATTTTTTGGATATTTTTTCAGAATTTTATCCTTAGGCCATGTTTGTGTCTATGTGTAGTGGCACAAAAGTGCTTAAAATGGTTATTTGAGTCTTGTTTCGTGATGAAATGTAAGTCTGCTATTTGAAACCTTCATGAACCTCAAATAGATGATTTTTTTCTATTTTTTGGATATGTTTTCAGAATTTTATCCTTAGGCCATGTTTGAGTCTATGTGTAGTGGCACAAAAGTGCTTAAAATGGTTACTTGAGTCTTGTTTTGTGTTGAAATATAAGTATGATATTTGAACCCTTAATGAACCTCAAATAGATGAATTTTTTCTAATTTTTGGATATTTTTTCAGAATTTTATCCTTAGGCCATGTTTGGGTCTATGTGTAGTGGCACAAAAGTGCTTAAAATGGTTATTTGAGTCTTGTTTCGTGTTGAAATATAAGTCTGATATTTGAACCCTTAGTGAACCTCAAATAGATGATTTTTTTCTATTTTTTGGATATTTTTTCAGAATTTTATCCTTAGGCCATGTTTGGGTCAATGTGTAGTGGCACAAAAGTGCTTAAAATGGTTATTTGAGTCTTGTTTTGTGTTGAAATATAAGTCTGATATTTGAAGCCCTAGGGAACCTCAAATAGATGAATTGTTTCTATTTTTTGGATATTTTTTCAGAATTTTATCCTTAGGCCATGTTTGGGTCTATGTGTAGTGGCACAAAAGTGCTTAAAATGGTTATTTGAGTCTTGTTTCGTGATGAAATGTAAGTCTGCTATTTGAACCCTTCGTGAACCTCAAATAGATGAATTTTTTTATATTTTTTGGATATTTTTTCAGAATTTTATCCTTAGGCCATGTTTGGGTCTATGTGTAACAAAAGTGCTTAAAATGGTTATTTGAGTCTTGTTTTGTGTTGAAATATAAGTTTGATATTTGAACCCTTAGTGAACCTCAAATAGATGAATTATTTCTATTTTTTGGATATGTTTTCAGAATGTTATCCTTAGGGCATGTTTGAATCTATGTGTAGTGACATAAAAGTGCTTAAAATGGTAATTTGAGTATTGTTTGGTGATGAAATGTTAGTCTGCTATTTGAATGAGATGAATTTTTTACAAGTTGATCAAGTTTGCAAAAGACTAAATAAAGTTTGCAGAAGACTAAATCCAGTTTGTATATGAGTAATGTAGAGGACTAATATGCTTTGAATAAAGTTTGCAGAAGACTGAATCCAGTTTGCATATGAGTAATGTAGAGGACTAATATGATTTGAATCAAGTTTGCAGAAGACTAATTGAATCCAACACATGCATACAACTCCACAAACTGCAATTTAAATCCAGTTCCATCCAAATCAATTTTTGCCTGCATCCATACATACATACATACAACTCCATAAACTGCAGTTTCAAATGAATCCAAAGCAATTCTTAGCCTACATCCAAAAATGAATCCAAACCAATTTTCCGCCAGCATCCAAACACACATACAACTACACAAACTGTAATTTTAAATTAATCCATAATGTTCTTAGCCTCCATCCAAACATACATACAACTCCACAAACTGCAGATTCATACACTTGCACATAAATCCAAACATAATACTTCACTACCAACCATACCAATTCTATCAACTATAGCATCACTTAAGCAAACATACTAGAATTATACATTTAAAATATAGAAGAAATTTCAAAAAACAAAGTAGTTTAAACACATGTTCAAGAGTAATCCAAAATACACATTATGCAATCCCGACATCTACTGCTTCCAACTTCCATTGCATACCATCACATTTACTATTCTTCAAGATTGATGGGGTGGGAAACCAAGTTGTGTTCGAATATCGGCTACATTATTGTTGAGGCTAGATATATTGGAGTTCATAGCATTAATGGTCCCTTCTAAACGATCAAACTTTGCATTATAAGCACCAATTTGGTCAATGAGATCACGCAACAATCTATTCTGCTCATTCTCAGTAGCAGGAGTGGGAGCAGGACCCTGAGCAACAGTGGGAGTAGGAGCGGGAGCGGAAGCATCAGCAATATCCTGCGCATTATCCTCAGCAATTGGAAGCGTATCAAACATATGAACATCAACATTAATAAGATCAGAACCCGAACCCTCAGCTTCTGTTATATTTGTGCTGGATGCTTTTTTTTCCCATTGCCCATTAATCTATTTATAACCCATGAGGCTAAGTGTCTTGTTAGCCACACAATATGTTTTCTTATCAACTTTCCTCACCTTCTCACCCTTCAAATCCACAAAATTGGCCTTAAATATTTTAGTGAGTGCACTGGTATAATAACATTTGTTCGTCTTCTTAGCACAACGTAGCATATGATTATAGATAATGTGTGCAAGATCGAGGCGCTTCCCATTCAAAACACACCAAATTATAAACACTTCCATATTTGTAACATCAGAATGGCTGCCCGCTTTTAGCATGATGGTATTTACGATGATATTATGAATCAATCGTGCATCGAAAGTCATACATGATGCTAACATCTTGATAGCAGATCAAATAGACGGTTCCCCGTATATTTGACGAAGCGCTTCAATAGGCTCAAAATCCGGAAAATTTACCGGCCACTTGTTGCTGCCGTAATATTCAAAGTCTCCTTTTTCAATATTCAATTCTTCCCTAATCAAGAATTTAGTAATGAAGATGTCTTTCTTTTTGACATATGATGTGAGTTTTTCACGATCTTCATCTTTTTCTAGGTGAGCATAAAACAATTGAGCCAGTTTTGGATATTGGGGAAGATCGAGGTTGACAAACTTACCCCAACCTATCTTATCAAATAAATCATAAGTATTGACGCCCAATTCACTGCATTCATTCCCTGCACATATTTTGCCCATTGCGACATCACGGTTTTGGAATGAACTTTCAAAAATTGCCTTGTGATTTGGAGTCTTGAAATACACAAACACGGGGAATTCGTCCTTAGAACTAGACGCATGTTTATTACCAGACACTTTTGTCTTTGAAGTATTTTTCTTAGGAGGCATCATATAATATATCTGTGGACATGAGAAAAAAATCATATTAAATGCATATTATGAGGTTGTACAACAAACAAATAATTTTATAGCAATATGAAGTTGTTTACTAGGTACATGCTGAATTTAGAAAAGATTGTGAAGTTTTAATTTAGAAAAGACTGTGAAGTTGGTACATTAATTCCTGAAACACAAAAATATAGGTGGGTACAAGTTAGAAAACACTACCATAGACCCAAATGGCAGAAAAATAAATGAGATGCTATAGAAAATAAGGAAAATTGGATTGAGAGTTTTAATTGTCAAAAACATATGTTAATTGTTTATCATACTCTGTCATAGTGAAAGCAGGGATGGAGCTTCACTTTGCCGTGTAGGGAAGTCCACTCTCACCGTTTATCTTGCTTTTTTTAATATGGCATAACTATAATTTTGTTACAATCTATAAAAATGCTGCCACTAGATGAGGTCAAAACGCCTCTATATTTACCAACACTAGATTTTTTAGGCCCTAATTGACTTTCTCCAACCCTCTCTCGTTTTCTTGCTCTTCTCCCTTCCCTCATATCCAATCAATAACTAGAGAAGGAATAGTCTCCGGTGAAGGAGACAAGGGCAAGACACCACAGTCTGCAATCACATAATAATAATACAGATTTACCTATTATTTTCGAAAACCCCCAATTTTCCTCACTCAATTACACATGCAATTTCAGAATTTCTATTTTTTCACAATCGACTACATTTTTCACTCGGGTGTTCTTCAATTCGTCTATTATACATAAAAGAACATAAATTTTAAGTTTTCTACCCATATTAGTTGAAAACTATTAAAGGAAAACACCGAAGAAGAAAATATATGAACTGTAACACCCCGTGTTATTTTCATTTTTCCTGAAATTATTTCTGATTTAATTTCAGTTGTGACGTCACTTATTCTTGACGTCTTGTGTATTCTTGATGCGTGTAAATTTTTCGCGCTTACTTTTAAAGTCGACTGGGCGACATTACGGTTTCGCTTTGACGAGTTCGCGTGTGATACGTTGCGAGTCGATTCAGGATTTATTTTAGTTTATATCCGACTATATAGTTGAATTATTTATTCCGGACATTATTATTTATTCGGAGTACCGTGGGGTTTTCGGTGATTTAATTGGTTGAAGAGTTTCGTACCCGGAGTACTTATTTAAGCTCGTATTATTTATTTGGAGTCCAGTGAATTTTTATGATCCACGTGGTATTATTTGGGAGTTCTTAGTATATTTTCGGGGTTTATTGTACACGTATATACTATAATTAAAATTATATATATATACGTGTGAGTATTTATTGGGAATATATATATATATATATATATATATATATATGGAGGACACATGTGTTGGGATTATACTGTAAATTGGGAAAACATGAGAGTCATTAGTGCAATTATGGAGAATTGGAGAGTTGGTTTTGCAATTTACATATATGTATATTGTATCAGATTGTTGTAGAGGAAGCTTCGGCATTGACCACAATCAAACGACTTTATCCTCTTCCTCATCTCTCGACCAGCGACCATGGGCTCTACTCCAGTCAACCTCTCGCCGGCGGCGAGGAGAGAGAGAGAGAAACGGATCAGGGGAGAGACCGGGAGGTCGCACCTAGAGGCGCGCGACCTGGTGGAAGGTTTCGGTCGCCGGACATGGCGACCTAGGTGCGGGTTAGCTCGCCGGAGTAACGGCGAGCTGGAGGCAGAAGTGGCGTGCAGCAGCGAGCTCGCCGGAGCTGGTAGTGACGGCCAGCAGTGGAACAACTCATTGGTAGTGACGATGAACAGTAGCGAGTCGGACTGAGTCGGGCTGACTCAGTGGCGAGTTGGGTTGTGTTTGGGCTGATTTTCGGAGGATAGCTCGGCCTCGGTACCGTGTACGATATATCCAAAATTGATGCGAAACCGTTGAGCGGTTTGCCGGGAATTTCAGAATTTCGGTATGAATTTCAGTTTCGTTTTCTGTAGATTTGTCCCGAATTAATTATCGATTACTAATGAATTTTAATTATATTGAATAGGGCGGTAAGGCGTTTGTTTCGATATATGTGAAATATTTTTCGGACGACTTTGGTCGGTGGGCGTTATATTCGGGCGCCGGTACTGTTCACAGCGGGTCCGAAACAGCTGTTCTGTAAGCGTATTCATGTGGGAAATTTTATTTCTCACTCCGCATTATTGAAGTAGTTTAGTGTGCAAACCCTTAGTTAATTTAATATAGATATATTAAATGGTTAATTTAAATATCTATAATTGGCTTAGAAGCGATGTAGGACTTGGGATTAATTTAAGAAAATTAATTAAATTATTTCCTACGAGATTAAATATATTCCTAATTGAATTGAATAGGAATAGGCGGCTTAGAAATTACCTTGAGAATTAAATGAGCTAGAGGATTATGTGAACGTGAGAGACGTGAAACTTAGACGCTATGCTAGGTTCCTCTCATTATACGTGGATTATCTGTTTAAATTATTTTAAAGGCATGTCAAGAGAAATTGAAATATTTTCTAAGGAATTAAAGAAAATATATTTGTGAAAACATGAATTGTATATGAATTTGTTTTCATATGATTTAAATGCTTTATTGTATTTTAAAGCATGCAAAGTGATTTTGAGATTTATGTTGATATTACCATGTGGATATTTTCATAAATGTGGTGCAAGACATATTTATGTTGATGCACGATTATTATTGAGGCCCTGGATGCATATTGAGTTGATATATGTGGGGTGTAATTATGTACGGATGTCTTTGTGTCGAACCGTCGCAACAACTGGCCAGGTATAGGTGTCTCCCACCTCCGGACTAGTAATCTGGGAATTGGGGATATAGGGTTGGTTGCTGCCCCATCGTGGTGGTACGCGCCACTCTCGGATCTTCGTAGCATGGGAGGCCCCTGTGGGGGCTCTCATGCGACCGTCTTCCTTGTTGAAGTGAGAAGTTTCAAAATCACTTGGGAAGAATCGGTGCGGTGCTCGTTACTCATAGTATGAGTGAGTGCGTGTTCGTTAACCCCGAATTGGGGCAAAGAAGGTTTCATGGGGTTTCTGCCATGAGGTTTATGAGTCATATTGCCTTGTATAGCATTATGTGATTTCATTTGATATGTATATATGATATTGTTACATGTGATGTTGGAACAGGTTTATATGTGTTATTATTACCTGTGGATTGTGGAGCATGTTAATTATGTATTTTATTAAATGCTCAACTGATAGTGATTAATGTGAAGGAAAATGATTACATGTTGTAATTAATAAAGTAATAAAGTATAAAGAAATGTATATTTTATACTTGTGATTTTATATACTTTTGTACCCTTGGGGGAGGCTATGTATATTTGTGTAGTGACCTTTGTGGTTAGTTGCGGTTAGGGATGGACTGCATAGTTGATTTTTGAGTTGATACATTGGAGAAGGCGGGGTTAACAGTTTTGTGGTGGTCATTAGTTGTGTGACCTCTTTGGAGATTTGAGGTTATGGATTTATTTTAGTCACTCTTATCTGGTTGTCTGTCGGAAACGGAGTTTTTCAAGTTTTGAAAACAAACTCATAGTATTTGAAAGGAAAAACCCGTTATCGCCTATCCCCGTAGTCAGGACAGGCAACAACGGAGACCGGGGGCAAGACGCTCATTTTTACTGTATAGTTTCTTAAAGAAAACTATTTTATTATTTCCTCGAGATTCTGAGATTCCGAGACTTCTTTCTCGAGATCTCGACATGTAGAATTTTGAAATGTGTTCCATTGTTTCACCTTTGTTTCCTATCATTTCTAAGTCTCGGGTATGAGGCTTGGTGTTGTTCATGGCACACATATAGTGTTGTCATTTCCTTTCTTCTTGGTTGTTGATGTCACCACCTAGGTGATTTGAGTAGTTACACATGTTAGGGGCATGGATGCCAAGTGGTGGATTTTGATCCTTGTTGATATTAGAAGTGAGTGTGATTCCCTCTGTTGGAGTTTCTGGTTAGCGTTGTAGGCGCTTGATGATTTGTTAGATTGGACCTTAGGGTCGTGTACTTAGTATACGTTTGTGAGAATAGGGTAGACTACCGGTGTTGGTACTTGAAGTATGAGCCTTAGTTGTATCTTGTAGATTCAGGTTGCATACTTATACATGTATACTTGTATATATATATATACATATATATATCCCCGTTATATACTTACGTACGGTAGTATGTGAGCACGTACCTTGGGTTTTCGTGGCTGGGTTATGTTGTGGGCTATG
Organism: Cornus suecica; assembly: GCA_963922005.1. Taxonomy (NCBI): domain Eukaryota; kingdom Viridiplantae; phylum Streptophyta; class Magnoliopsida; order Cornales; family Cornaceae; genus Cornus; species Cornus suecica. The sequence goes on along the minus strand of OY998240.1, from coordinate 17,239,460 downwards.
TGTCTCACTGGGTAGTTTAGCATTACCTAAACTGCCAGAGGATGTGGTAGTTAGGATATCTTTTCCCACTGAGCTTATTTGCTCACAGGGGAATTTCATTTGCCCCCTGGTATTCCACGCCAGGTTGCAGGAAACAGACGACTATGAGCAGGATGCAGTGCAACGGCAGTTTTCTTTAGTTTCTTGTTACAGGTTTTGGAGTTGCGTTGGGTGATGCGGTTACGGATGCAGCACGACTGGTTTTGGGGACGGTAGTTGTCTTCTGTTAGCTTCCTTACCCATGTTTTGTGGGATTGTCATTTATTTCTTTTGGGAGCCAGTCTGTTGGCATATCCCTATTTGATGTATCTTCTATTTCCTGTATTTATTCTTTCAGGAGGTTATTGTATCTGTTCTGCACATCTAGGTGCTTTCCTGTACTCTTATTCGAGCAATTGTGGCTCTGTTGATTTTAGAGGGTTTGGAGAGGTCTTGGTTTCTTTCCACTACCTCGGCCCTAGTAGGATTGATGAATGTGGGGCTTGGAAGCCATTGTTATTATCGAAATGTTATTGGCAGGTACTTGTGTTGTGGTTGTGTATCCGGATGTTCCATTTACAAACGGAACTCTGCCGGATTTTCGTTAGATTTCGCTGCTTTGTTTATTATTCATTTGGGTATGAAATATACCGTTCCATCATTATTCCATACGTTTTCATGGCTAATGATATCTTAGTTGGTTGCTCATCATAATGATCACATCCTGGATCCCTTGGATATCCCAGTTCGGGAGTCTTAGGAATTTAGGGACGTGTCAGCATGATATTAGAGCATTTTACCCTTTTGTGGGTGTTTGATGACCTTGAGTCATTGGTTTTCATTTGTTTTCGTTTCTTTTTACTTCCGCATTCACTCCCTTAACTCTTAGGCTGGGGTTTCGGAGTCCTAGGAATTTGGGGCGTGACATGAACGGATCATACCTATGAGAAGACACTCCAGATCCGTCCGAAATTCTTCAATAAAAGGTGAGAATATGTGTATCAAGTTCTTGCCCGAGAGAGAGAGAAAAAAAGAAAGAAAGAGAAATATGGTTCAGTCTGGGAAAAAAGACTTAGGGTTCAAAACTATAAATTAGAATATAGCATATGAAACTATTAAAATACTATATATATACAAATTTATTTAATTTTTACTTTCACAACATAAATATTTGGGTTAAGTACACAAAACTCCCTACAATTTCATACTAGGTGCGAAAAACCCCTCATAGAATGAAAATGTGTGTATTAGCATGCATAAGTTTAAAAAATGTGCGAATACACCCCTGTCAACCTCTTAAATACCCATTTTACCCTTTTGCAAAGACTATTATACCCTTATAATCAAATTAGCATTATACCCTTATAATTAAAAATTTATAAAATTTAAATAAATTTTGAAAATAATATATAAAATTCAAAAGAAATATATAAAATACAAAAAAAATATATAAAAATTTAATAAATATTTAAAATTCAAAAAAATATATAAAATTCGAAACAAGTATATAAAATTCGAAATAATATATAAAATTTGAAAATATATATAAAATTTGAAAAAATATATAAAATTCAAAACAAATATATAAAATTCGAAATATACATATAAATTTTGAAAACAATATATAAAATTTGAAATAAATATATAAAATTTGAAACAAATATATAAAATTTGGAAATAATATATAAATTTTGAAAATAATATATAAAATTCAAAACAAAAAATATAAAATTCGAATTATATATATTGTTTCAAATTTTAAATAATTCTTTCGTCTTATATATATATATTTATAGTTTTATATATGTTTTTCGAATTTTATATATGTTTTCGAGTTTTATATATATTTTTGAATTTTATATATTGTTTTGAATTTTATATATTTTTTTGAATTTTATATATTGTTTTGAATTTATATATATTGTTTGAATTTTATAAATAGTTTTTGAATTATATATATATATGTTTTTTAATTTTATATATAGTTTTAGAATTATATATATATTTTCAAAAGTTATATATTCTTTTCGAATTTTATATATATTTTTTCGAATTTTGTATGTTTTTTTAAAATTATATATATATTTTGAATTTTATATGTTTTTTTCGAAAATATATTTTTTTTACATATTTTCCATTTTTTAAATTTATATACTAAGGGCATATATGTCATTTTATACAAAATGAGGTCAATTCGCATGCAAATGAAAGGTTTGGGTGAAATCAAACCATAGGGTGTTATACGCACAATATGCATAGTATAGAGGTGTTAAAGGCTCGTCACCCTAAATATTTTTGCTGATATTGGTAATTTTACTATTGTCTATAGTAGAAACTATGTCAACATTAGTACAAATTGTGTGGCCTAAGTATTGAATAAATATAAGTTATAATACATATTGTATTAAAAGAACACATAAATTGTAAAATATGACTTCTCAAATCATAAGAAATCACCAAGGGTTGATGTTAATCGACACTGATAAAAGACAAAGGAAATAATTAATTCAAGTAGTTCTAAAATAAAAAGTAAATTAAAAAAATTATTTATTTTTAATCAAAATATTAAATTATTATTTTGGAAAACAATGACACAAATAACTTTCTTAATAGAAACTTAATAATATTAAGTTATTTAGAAGTATAACTTAATCCACATTCTAATTTTGAAATTTATTAATCAAAATGTTAAAAATACTAATTAGAAAAATGTTGTCATACTAATTAGAAAAATGATGATAAAAGTAGTTTTCTTAAAGTATTTCTGATCAATATTAGATATAAGAATTATTTATCCTTTACTTCTATAATAGAATTATTTTGTTCATAGTGTTGTCTGTAGTAGAAAAGACGCCAAGATTAGTAGATATCGTGTTGTCCAAGTGTGGAACATCATATAAACTACTAGGGTTTCAATAATCCACATTCTAATTTTTAAATTTATCAATATTTACTTTTTTAATATATTTTTTATTTGTTGACATTAGTACTATCAGTGTTGTGTGTAGTAGAAATTATGTCAACATTGGTAGGAATTATGTTGCCTAAATATGGATCACCATTAAAATTACACAATTAATATTGTATTAAAATTTTACTTAATTAATTTGTATCTCAAAACACAAAAATTATGCGGGGTTCAACCTAATCCTCATTCTCATTCAAAAATTAGTAAAGGAAACAATTAGTTATCGTATTAGTAGATAAAAGAGTTTCACCTTATAAAAGACTAAATTAAAAAAAATAGTTATCCCCATTTTATATTACAAAAGATGTCAAGATTAGTAGATATTGTCTTGTCCAAGTGTGAAAAACCTTATAAACTACTCGGGTTTCAATAATCCACATTCTAATTTTTAAATTTATCAATATTTACTTTTTAAAATTTATTCATATTTACTTTTTTAATAGATTTTTTATTTGTTTACATTAGTACTATCAGTGTTGTCTATAGTAGAAACTATGTCGACATTGGTAGAAATTATGTTGCCTAAATATGGATCACCATTAAAATTACACAATTAAAATTTTACTTAATTAATTTGTATCTCAAAACACTAAAAATTATGCTGGATTCAACCAAATTCTCATTTTATTAAAAAATTAGTAAAGGAAACAATTAGTTATCGTATTAGTAGATAAAAAAGTATCACCTTATAAAAGACTAAATTAAAAAAATAATTATCCTCATTTTGTATTACAAAATATGCTAAGATTAGTAGATATTGTCTTGTCCAAATGTGGAACACCTTATAAACTACTCGCTTTTCAACTTAATCCACATTCTAATTTTTAAATTTATTAATCTTTACTTTTGTAATAGATTTTTTATTTGTTGACATTAGTACTATCAGTGTTGTCTGTAGTAGAAACTATGTCGACATTGGTAGAAATTATGTTGCCTAAATATGGATCACCATTAAAATTATACAATTAAAATTTTACTTAATTAATTTGTATCTCAAAACATTAAAAATTATGCGGGGTTCAACCTAATTCTCATTCCATTAAAAAATTAGTAAATGAAACAATTAGTTATCGTATTAGTAGATAAAAGAGTATCACCTTATAAAAGACTAAATTTAAAAAGTAGTTATCCTCATTTTGTATTACAAAAGATGTTATAGATTAGTAGATAGTGTTGTCCAAGTGTGGAACACCTTATAAACTACTCGGGTTTCAATAATCCACATTCTAATTTTTAAATTTATCAATATTTACTTTTTAAAATTTATTCATATTTACTTTTTTAATACATTTTTTATTTGTTGACATTAGTACTATCAGTGTTGTCTATAGTATAAACTATGTCGACATTGGTAAAAATTATGTTGCCTAAATATGGATCACCATTAAAATTACACAATTAAAATTTTACTTAATTAATTTGTATCTCAAAACACTAAAAATTATGCGGGATTCAACCTAATTCTCATTCTATTAAAAAATTAGTAAATGAAACAATTAGTTATCGTATTAGTAGATAAAAGAGTATCACCTTATAAAAGACTAAATTAAAAAAATAATTATCCTCATTTAGTATTACAAAAGATGCTAAGATTAGTAGATATTGTCTTGTCCAAATGTGGAACACCTTATAAACTACTCGTTTTTCAACTTAATCCACATTCTAATTTTTAAATTTATTAATCTTTACTTTTGTAATAGATTTTTTATTTGTTGACATTAGTACTATCAGTGTTGTCTGTAGTAGAAACTATGTTGACATTGGTAAAAATTATGTTGCCTAAATATGGATCACCATTAAAATTATACAATTAAAATTTTACTTAATTAATTTGTATCTCAAAACACTAAAAATTATGCGGGGTTCAACCTAATTCTCATTCCATTAAAAAATTAGTAAATGAAACAATTAGTTATCGTATTAGTAGATAAAAGAGTTTCACCTTATAAAAGACTAAATTAAAAAAGTAGTTATCCTCATTTTGTATTACAAAAGATGCTATAGATTAGTAGATAGTGTTGTCCAAGTGTGGAACACCTTATAAACTACTCGGGTTTCAATAATCCACATTCTAATTTTTAAATTTATCAATATTTACTTTTTAAAATTTATTCATATTTACTTTTTTAATACATTTTTTATTTGTTGACATTAGTACTATCAGTGTTGTCTATAGTAGAAACTATGTCGACATTGGTAAAAATTATGTTGCCTAAATATGGATCATCATTAAAATTACACAATTAAAATTTTACTTAATTAATTTGTATCTCAAAACACTAAAAATTATGCGGGATTCAACTTAATTCTCATTCTATTAAAAAATTAGTAAAGGAAACAATTAGTTATCGTATTAGTAGATAAAAGAGTATCACCTTATAAAAGACTAAATTAAAAAAATAATTATCCTCATTTTGTATTACAAAAGATGCTAAGATTAGTAGATATTGTCTTGTCCAAATGTGGAACACCTTATAAACTACTCTCTTTTCAACTTAATCCACATTCTAATTTTTAAATTTATTAATCTTTACTTTTGTAATAGATTTTTTATTTGTTGACATTAGTACTATCAGTGTTGTCTGTAGTAGAAACTAAATATGGATCACCATTAAAATTACACAATTAAAGTTTTACTTAATTAATTTGTCTCTCAAATTATGCGGGGTTCAACCTAATTCTCATTCTATTAAAAAATTAGTAAAAGAAACAATTAGTTATCGTATTAGTAAATAAAAGAGTATCACCTTATAAAAGACTAAATTAAATAAATAGTTATCGTCATTTTGTATTACAAAAGATGCTAAGATTTGTAGATATTGTCTTGTCCAAGTGTAGAACACCTTATAAACTTCTCGGGTTTCAATAATCCACATTCTAATTTTTAAATTTATCAATATTTACTTTTTAAAATTTATTCATATTTACTTTTTTAATACATTTTTTATTTTATGACATTAGTACTATCAGTGTTGTCTGTAGTAGAAACTATGTCGACATTGGTAGAAATTATGTTGCCTAAATATGGATCACCATTAAAATTACACAATTAAAATTTTACTTAATTAATTTGTATCTCAGAACACTAAAAATTATACGGAGTTTAACATAATTCTCATTCTATTAAAAAATTAGTAAATGAAACAATTAGTTATCGTATTAGTAGATAAAAGAGTATCACCTTATAAAAGACTAAATTAAAAAAATAGTTATCCTCATTTTGTATTACAAAAGATGCCAAGATTAGTAGATATTGTGTTGTCCAAGTATGGAACACCTTATAAACTACTCGGGTTTCAATAATCCATATTCTAATTTTAAATTTATTAATAAATTTACTTTTTTAATAGATTTTTTATTTGTTGACATTAGTACTATCAGTATCGTCTGTAGTACAAAATATGCCAACATTAGTAGATATTGTGTTGCCTAAGTGTGGAATACCTTATAGATTAGAATTAATCTTATATCAAAATTTTACTTAATTAAATTATATGACTTCTCAAAAACACCAAAAATCACTCGGGTTCAACTTATTATATATACAAATTTATTAATCTTTACTTTCATCATTGGTATTATTAGTGTTCTCTGTATTACAAAATATGTATTGCCTAAGTATGTAACAACGTATAAATTACAAATTAAAGTTACAATTGTTTGTAAATATTAGAAGACTAGTAAAGAGCATAAGGCTAGTATGAGTAATAAATATTAGAAGACTAGTATGAGTATTAAATATTAGCAGAATGCTAGTATGAATAGTAAATATTAGAAGAGCATAAGGCTAGTATGAGTAGTAAATATTATAAGAGCAGAAGGCTAGTAAATATTAGAAGACTAGTAAATATTATTGGTAAACATATTGTAAAGAGCAGAAGGCTAGTAAATATTAGAAGACTAGTAAATATTATTGGTAAACATATTGTAAAGAGCAGAAGGCTAGTAATTTGTAAACAACATAAGAAGTGCAGAATTGACAATATTGTTTGTATGGCTATACATCAGATTCATTACTTGAATGGAAACAACTAATTGCGTAGTATTTGGTTTCCTAATAATAACATTCAAATTTAACAAAAAACATTGTTTTTCATAAGTATATGTTGACCATAGTACAAAATATGTTGCCGCTGTTATCACATAATTACAGGAAGTTACATATTACAAAAAAATACTGTTATCCCAATACTATTTCTTTTAGTCCCTTTGTGATATACCTGCACAAAAATTAGCCATATACAAAGCAACTAGCTAATAACATCCTACATATTTTTCACTTAATTACAAAAAAGTTGCTACCTCAATGCTTCTTATCTTCACATATCCACAAAAAAATACCTACGAGCATCGCAAATCCACAATGAGGCGTCAAACCCAATTCCCTTTAGTCCCTTGTGACATATCTGCACAAAAATTAGCCATATACAAAGCAACTAGCTAACCACATCGTACATATTTTTCCCTTAATCACAAAAGAGTTGTTACCCCCATGCTTCTTATCTTCATACATCCACAACAAAATACCTTCTACCACTGCAAATTCATAATGATGGTGTCAAACGATATCCCTAAAATCATAGATTTCTCTCATTATATTGCATTTATGGGACAAGAGTTCAAGTGTTATTTGCCTACGCATGTCTGTTGGATTAACCTGGACACAATTTTAATTTTATAATTTAGCATATTCAATATCTACTAAGAAACCATAATGTTCAATAAACTTTGAGAAAGTATGTCACTCACTGTTGGCAAAATAATACATTCTTGGCCATTAAATGTTTGCATGAACCGGATGGAAAATACCCCACAACTAATTCTATAATGCAAGTGTCAGAATTTGTATGAAAAATAACTTTAGAATCATTCCTCCAAAATTTTCCAAAGATAAAAGACATACATACCCGTCCTTTTGTTTTGGAACATCGACTTCAACAACATTGAAGTTCTCATATTGGAGACGTGAATTGGGAAGTCCCAACATAGTAAAAACATAACCCAGAAATTTAACCTGTACAGAGAAATTGTCAAAAAAAACTTTAGTCCACTTATTATAGGTTTCAGCTTTCTGAAATTAAGTTCAGCCTTCTGAAATTGACATTTTTGTTGGAAAAATAAAAATAAACGATGCAATTTCATTTACCATCTTATCTCCAGCTTCAGAGATGTTAGAAAGTTCAAGGGAGTCTAAATAATACAGAGTCATATTATCAAGATCAACTACAAAAAGGTTCCAATGCAGCTTGAAACACACCGGAAAGAAGAACTGTAATACAAAATAAAAATGCATTAAAACACTAAATATATTTCATGAATGTTCAACAAAATTGAAAAGCTAGATATACCCTTCTGTATTGGACAAAGGGAGCCTCTTTCATCAACCAGTCTTTTCCATACATTTCCAGTATCGGTTTAAAGCCATTTTCTGTTATTTGGGGATCATTGAAATGCCCCTCAACCAGCTTATGCTATGATGATCAAAAACTTAGTTGGTTGAGTTAGAATATACTATTAATAGACCAATAATTAACATTTTACAACTACACATAACTTATTGAAACATAGGATGTCGGATATCAATCCCTCTTATTCTTCCAATTGTCACAATTCAACATACGAACAATAAAATCCATAATATGATTAATAAAAAATATATATATCAATATTTTTAATGTACCATACTTATTGATAATGTTAATAAGAACCAACATACATTAGAATCTATCCATTCCTTGCTAAGCAGCCTTCGAAAGTCTTTCCTATCAAGATGCCACTTGTGCATATCGACTAAGACTTCCCTGTGAAAATAGTGAGGAAATTGAACAAAAAATTGTAAAACAGTGAAATTAACTTTAAATATGGACTTACTTCTCATCATCATTCAAACTGGGACCGATTGCAATTTCCAAAGCTCGTTTTTGTTTATCTTTCAAATTTGAAACCTTCTTAATCACCCCCACCCAGGGTGATCTCATTTGTTCCCCGAGTTTTTTTTGTCGCATAGGTCTTTTGTATTTCGGTGGGGTCACTAGATTGTTGTATGCAAAGATTAACCCATCAACCAATTTTTTTTGAACTTTCTGCTCATTCATTCCCCATGTATCATCTACTACATCATTCCACCTCTCATCGTGGTAGCTCTTATATTCTGGTGACATGTATTTTTTATTAGTCATTTCTTCTTCATCGAATTCTAATTTTCCTTCAACCACATACTTCAACCTCTCCTCCTCCTGGTGGCTCTTGTATTCACGTGACATGTATGTGGGAGGCGGAGACTTCGGTTTCCAATTTATGCCTTGCATTCCTTTGCAACTCTCAAACCACTTTTTTATTTTCTTATGGCATTCTTGCATTTTTTCCCAACACCGCATGTATTCCTAAGAATTATAGTTTTTTTGTTATCATATCAATAATTTATTATATTTCAACTAACAAATTAATAAAAATAATGTATCAAACCTAAGTACCTCAAAATCATTTTCAAAGCTGGACTGTGATTCGGTCATTAGTTCACCATCCATGTTCTGAGTCTTGCTCTCAGTTGAGTACGAAATACGTTTAATGATCTGTAGATGGAGATATTCAATAATTAAATGCCTATAAACATTATGTATATTACATATGATATAAACACTTACCTTTCCGCTTCCGAAGCCGCCAAATATTTGCATTTCATACCTTAAATGCTCTTTCACCATCTTGTCAGTCCAAGATGAGATTAGATGGATGTCTGTTTTCGGTCTTGGTCCATCAACCTCAAAATGAACAAGATACAAAAGCTGGTCATAGAAAAGAAAACCCTCACTTTTATCAAACAACATAAATCACCTTAATTGTAAAAAAAATTAAATCTATAAATTTTTATTAGTGTTCAAACCTGTAGGAGATATAAACTTCCAGTGCAGATCCTTAAAGCCTTTTTTTTATTCTGATATTTTTTAATGCCGGCTATTAAGTCATCAAGCACTAATTGTGCCCAGTTGTAGTTTTTAATTAGAGACACATTGTCAACAGCCTCTAAGAATTTTTGGTGTGTGTGATGCTTGGTGAGTGGACTCAATACAGATCCACATGTATACAATACAAACAACCTCACAAAATCATCGTTCCGCTCCACTCCTTCACACCACTCACCAATCTTGGCTCCTAATATTTTGAGTTTCAGTCCACCAGTTTCCAAGTAACCAGCTTGTTTTGCCCATTCAAAATCTATTTTGTAATCCCCTGTTTTCGAGTCTAGCACTTGAATAGGACCGTTGGGTAACCCGAAGATCTCGACCACATCATTTGCTGTAATGCTCACAAACTTTGAATCTATGTGCATACGGCATAATATGATATCGAAATTTCTTGCCAAGTCTTCGCAAAGCCACTGGTTTAAGTGTTGAACCTTTAAGTCCAGAAGTTTACCGAATCCAGCCCTACATATAGTGTTCTTTTGCACTTCTGTCAATTTAGACACTATAGAGAAAAAAGTAGGTATTGGCATGCATGAAATACGACAGTCCTGTAATTACAAAATTAACAAAATTAAATCATTCAATATGCATATACATTAGCTAATAGAATTATAAAAAAAAAAAATACAATTTGAGACATACTACCTCTTGGATTTTCTTTTGAACCACATTTTTCTTCCCGCAGGCCATACCTCTTGCTTTAAATTTAGTCATCAACTTATTGTATTCATCAATATATGGTTTCCTCTCAACATCACTCATGGCGTGCCATATGATTGAGGCGTCTGTGCTTGTCTTTCTACTATGAATGAAAGTGGCTTTATTTTCCTTTTGATATTCATTTCTAATGAAAATAATGAAACTTAGCACCAATTTGAATAATCAATCATATTTTTAATATCCAAGTAAAAACAAATTTATTTCATAAATTAAAAGCTTACTTAAATAGTAGGAATGTTGAGCCGGGCTTGAGCCCTGTAAATTCAACTTCTGATGAACTTATTACACACACATCTTCCTTTAGATTTACTTCTGCTCTTTTTCGCTTCGAAAGCGGGGCCATAGTTTTCTTAATTTAACACAAATATGAAAAAAAAATCAAGTAAAAATATGGACTGAGCAACTGAAAAACATAAGTCATGAGAATTGTTTTTCATTAGGGACAATCCATGACAGTAGGCATTTTTTTTAGAAGTTGTAAGAGTATATTGGGCATAAAAATAGTAATAAAATAAAATTAAATCACCGAGAGAAAATAGAATTCGACATCATCTACAATTATTTAATTATCAGTCTTCTGAAAATGAATTCAGTCCACTAGTATTTAATACACAGTCTTCTACTTCAATTTACAGTCCACTACTTTTACTAAAAAAATGTATAAATCCTCTAAGTTGATTGAATTTGTATTTCTAATGAATATTGGGTTTTTGATTGGGTTTCATGGTGAAGATGGATAAGAAATTAATATCTACAAACCAACAAAAATATGCAATTAATATATACACAATTTCAATGGAAAACAGTGCATACCTGAAATTTATGCAGTAATACAGGTTTCTGAACTAAACCTGAGTGGATAGAGACCAAGAGTGAGTGAGCGGATGGAGACCAAGAGACTTCAAAATTAGGAGGGTAGAGAGGAAATGAGAGATCAAATGAAAATATAGAAATATTGATTTGAAGTGTTTGTGCGCGGGAAAGTTGAAAATAAGGAGATGATGTGACGTGTTTGGGCGGGAGAATAGATTTTTTGGAGCTGATGGCTTACTGGCTTGGCAAAGGCACAGTTGCAGCTAATAAGAAAGCCAAAGTTGAAAAGAAAAAAAATACCAAAAACGTTGCCGTTTTTGGTGATTGGAGCAGCAATTAATTGCAGAGGATCCGGTCCCTTCACAAAACCTTAACCTTATTTTTTTTCATCTATACACAAATACATACAATTATACGGACCTCCCCTCTAGTTTGTCCTAATTTATGGGACCTCCCCTCTGGTTTCATAAATGACTAGGACTTTCCTGAAAATATCTCTGTTATATCACTGACCTCCCTTGATGGTGAAACGTCGTGAGCTAACAATAGTGAGTAAATTACATTCTTGTCCTTAACTTGTTTTGCTAAAAGCTTCTGATTTGATTGGTGCTGACGTCACTATGTCAGTTGCTTACTTTATTAATTTGGAGGGAAAGTATGTGATCCTTCTCATTCCTTATTTACTTTTTCTCTCATCCATTATCTACAGCAGAGGTAAGGTGCAACATTAGGGTTTTCAGAAAACCCTAATCTTTAGGATCATTCTCTACCGAATGACATAAAGGGTTAATCGGACACGACGAGAATGGGATTTTTTTGCTTTCTGGTACTCTGATTCGCCGGTAATGAGGTATGAATCATTTCTGGGAATGTTACTTTAAAATTTTATTTTTGAGGTTTTAATGCTTTGGCAGCCTATGTTTTTTTTTGGAATGTTTTTTGGCAACCTATGCTTTTTGCTGCAATGTGACTGGTGATTTGAATGTTTTTTAGCAGAAATGTTTTTGGACATAGAAAACTGCATGGTAATGGTCACTATTATGTATGGTGGAAATACTTTTGAACAATGAATTCAAATTTTCAAACCGTTGTGTATTGTCATTTTGGACTTGTAAATTGTTTTGAGATTTTACAATGCAAACATTACAATCACATTAATGAGCATTTTCATGACTCCTTTCTCTTTCACAACCATATCAACTTTTGACCTCAACTCCTCAATTTCAGTCTTTGACTCATCAATGTATGCCATCATCCCTTCCAAAACTTTATTTTCTGGACCAAACATATCAACTTCTTCTTCTCCTTCATTGCTTGGTTTGCACCATTCCCATAAACCACATTGTCTAAGTGCACAAACATAATATAATCTTCCTTTATTGTTATGATAATCTGATCCGGTAACCTTGATCACTGCTTTTTTTCCAACCTTTGCAATTATAGAACATATCCTTGTACCTCATATCATCAAACCCAACAAATTTGGAGCTTGAAGACATTGTTGGAGATGACGTTCTTGATCTTCTTTTTGGACTCGAACACTTGCTCTTCTTCTGCAAAATCAAAGCAATCACAAATGGAGGGACTTCAACCTTGGGTCTCAAAGCAGCAAGGCATTAGACACGATATTGAAGCTTGCAGAGTATCAAAATGGGTCTCTATTTGAAAGCAAATCTCCAACGGTCATATTTTGGAGGGGATGATGGCAAATTGGTCATTTCATTCACTAAAGGGTAGAGTGGGGTATATTTGAAATTAATTACATGACATCAGCCTTTTAATATCATTGACCAACTTTGATCGTTAATAAAGGAGGTCAGTGATATGACAGAGATATTTAAGGGAGGTCCTAGTCATTTCTGAAACCAGAGGGGAGGTCCCATGAATTAGGGCAAACCACAGGGGAGGTCGGTGTAATTTTCCCCATTTTTTTTTTAGTGAGAGATAGAATTTAAAAATGGTAGTTTTGTAACTTTACCGTTACCTATTTAGACCACGAGCATATGTAGGCTTGGTAACACAACCGAATAGGCCTTGTATTGTGCCATTTGCCTTGAAAACAAATTTATTAGTATTATAAGTAGTATTAATTATGTTAAATATGTTCTAAATTACATTAGTATTCACAAGAATCAGTGAATCACCAAAAATTCAATCAAAGAGAGTTTTAATAGGGTCTACTTGATTAATATTTTTAAAAACAGTTCTCCATAACTTAAAAAGTATAAACTATTTTCTAGGACAATAAACAACAGTTTTATAAAAATTGGTATTTTTATATTCTTAAAAATTAGTTTTTAGAATTTTGTTATATAGTTTTTTTTATTTTCCCTTGTCACAAATATAACAAATGTTTTCAAATTACAGACCAGACATATACTGAGGTTTTTTTCTAATTGAATTATAATTGTGGGTTACTAAAAAAAGAAAGTGCGATAAATATAAATACCAATTAAAAAAGATTGCCAATAGAGTCTTTTCTATTGTTGTATTTATAATATCAGACTCAACAATTGCCATTTTTAAAAATATATTTATAAAGTACAAGAACGTTTAAAATGCATGGATAAATATGTATACTTTGTAAATAATAAATTCTCTTACACATCAATTTTTCCGTATTGTAAGTCATTTACACAACTTTCTGAAACGAAGAGTTAGAGGATGAATTCAAATGAGTTCTCACTGTTTATTATAGAAATGTAATAATATATTGGAAAAAACAGAAAATAAACATGGTTAACATAAGCTTATGTTGAACCTCCAAAAAAAATAACTTCCACTTTTGATGAATTTTAATAAAAATCATTGTAGTCGCAAGAGTTGTAAAATAAATAAACATCGTTTAAATGAATAAACATGTATAAAAAAATGTTTAGAAATAATATGCTCCCACACTTTATACGTAGTATAGAGAGTTTAGTAATAATCATTAGAGCTAAAAATAAGTGTTTAATAATGGGCATTTAAAAGAATTATAACAGTTAAATCTATGATAAACAAAAATTAGATCGTTTAAATGAATAAAAAAAGTTACATGAAAAATACAATTTATAGGTAAAAAGGGTATGGATAAAGTTTGTTTGGTTTATATTTTTGAAAATAATTTTTTATTTTTTGAAAATTAAAAATCACAAAATTATACAAAAATTTACTCGGTTCGGTATTTTGAAAATTATTTTATTAAAATTCAGTTATAAAAATATTTTTTTTAAGAAAATTCATTTTTATTGTTTTCAAAAAACAGATATCTCAAGTACCTATATATATGCGTATATTTATTAGAGACTGATCATCAAAACGGCGCCGTTCGACCCACGAACTAAATACTATAAGCTTATAGTTACAGCCCTAGTCTTTCTCCTTCTGTAAATTATCATATATCGCAGGGTGTGTATACTCTTCAGAGTTTGTGTTCATCATCGACATGGCGATGCAAACTGGCATGGGCGTTACCAAGATCATAATCTTGGCTGGAGCAGGTATATACACATCTACTGTATCTATATACATATACCCACACAGACACGCATATATATATATATATATATATATATATATACTCATATAGGTGTTTTATGTATAGACACCTTACGCGATCGTTTTCGTTGTCGATTCCTCTTGTTTCTTCATATTCGAACTGATTCTATATCTGATTGTGTATATGTATTTGCACAGGTACTATTCTGCTCAAGAACACCAAGTTATCTGAGATTTTGGGCGAACTTGAGGTACTACTTTATTATCTTTCAGTGCTTTGGTTTAACCCTATGTTGTTCAATTTGATCCCCAATTAGATAATTCGAATTTTACGTGTGTATTAGCTGAGAAACAAATTGGTATGGTTTTGTATTCATAGTAAATTTGGAAACATGCGTAGTTAAGTATGTGTTCTGAGTGTTGGTTTTTCTTTTTTAGAACTGGTATGATGCGGATTTTGGTACAAATTGATGCAATTTGATATTGGAATTGAGAAATATTTAGGTTTTTGTTTGCTGATTATCTTGATCTATATAAACCCTTAATATATTGTAGTCATTTTGTATGTTTTATCTGTTAATCTGTTTTACTGGCAGTCACTAATTAGGGGTTCGAAAAGTTCTGGGAATCCGTCAGATGCTGACTCTGCTGCCTCTGAAGCAATCGCTGCACAGGTATGTTAACAGTAAAAGCAGGTTATGAAATTATTGTAATTTTGGTACATTCTCTTTACTTTTTGTTTCTGATTTTTTTTCAAAGTTTTGGGAATAATTACATATCAGTTATAAATATAGCCTCCTCATATAGTGTGCATATATGTCCTCTGCGGCTTATAATATGTTTTTATCTTTTGGCAGATGCTTATTTTGGAAATATCAGTTGTAAACCACATATTTTTTCAGCATTTAAGCAGCTTTAATCAAATTCTGAATGGGGATAACAGTTCCTCTCTTTTATTATTGGTTGTCTATCGTTTTCACTATATTTCATGCAGAACAAGCATAGCATTAGTTTCCTGTTACATGCTTAGTTGGGGATGATTGTTTTGCTTTCTCCACTGGATTTGAATTTTTTTTTTTTATATTTTTAATCTTATGGTCTAGCATGTTCCTTCAGTTACCATGGTAGAGTTACAGTAGAAACAATTCATGATTCTTTATCTTACTATATTCCATCATAGTTACTCGTACCAATTAATAAAGATGTGTATCCTCCTGTGTTCTATTCTTTCTTGGCCATCTCATAGGTACGTCGACTAGCAATGGAGGTCCGACAAATCTCTGCAAGACCGATTACTGTTCTGAATGGGTCTAGCCAAAATGGTATTCCTGCCTGGATTTGAATTATTGTTTAAAATACTCTACTGCCATTTTTTTTTTACTTTTGATATCAGATCACGTGTTATCATGACCTATGAACTTCCCTCCCTTTTTTTTGAGGAAGGATCGTATCAGACGGGATTGTTCAGTCCCCATGGTACCTATCACTAAAATTTCCCTAGAGGGAGATAAAGGCTATTCCACGCAATTGTCGTACACACTTTTTGGAAATTTGTATCATGGATTTTAGGCTCCAGTTGAGGCATTTTTCTGTGATCATTTGCATATGATATTACATCTCTTATTTCTTTTTTTTCACAAAACAACAGGTAACATGACATCTCTTATAGTACCAGCTGCTGCCTTGGGCGCATTGGGTTACGGATACATGTGGTGGAAGGTAGGAGAGTTAATTGCTCATATGCTCCAACTGCCCCTCCATGTTTTATTGATCCTATTAAGCATTTTTGTTGAACTTATTTTGCTAGCTTTTATGATTAATATCTTTAAAGTTTCTGTCTCTCTCTCTCTGAATCTAGTTTCTCTTGCCTAAAATCTGTAGATACCATTACCAATCTATATATATATATTTTCAATTAATTTGCATTGTGAAAGAGACTAACACTTTTTTTATTGTCTGTTTTGTTCAATTTTTTCCTTTGAAAATTATCAGGGTATCTCATTCTCAGACCTTATGTATGTTACAAAGCAAAACATGGCAAATGCTGTTTCAAACCTGACAAAACATCTGGAGCATGTCTCTGATGTTCTTGCTGTAAGTTCCACTTTAACCAGCTATATTTCTTATTCGGTGTTCTCATATAGTGGTTTCTTTGTTGGTAGTGTGCATTAGGATGATAATGGAACCAACTGTAATAAAGTTATTTGTATGCCTATTGCTGCTACATTTTTGTGCATTTACATGCGTCATGTTCTATATATCTCCCATTTCCGCCTGTTGCTTGAGTTAAAAACACAAGTAACTACTGTTGTCTTATAAAAAAATGATGTAAAGAGAATCATTGCTTGTCACTTTAGAATTTTGTTCGTTTGTTTCAACATTAAGTCAGAACTATTACTTTTATATGTGGAAGGTACATCATTGTTTAGACTCTTTTGCATTGTTTTGTGGCAGCACTGCAGCAATCATCTCTTTGATGTGTTTTAGCTTCAGTAAGGTGTGAAAATGAAGTGAGGGTAAGCCTTGATGTGACAGCAAGGTTGCTTCATAGTGATCTGGAGATCACAGATTCGAAGCACGAGACCAGCCTCCGAACGTGGGGTTAAGCCTGTGCACAACCCCCCCCTCCCTGATTCTGCATTTATGGGGGCCTTATGCACTAGGCCTGCTCTCTTAGAGTTTAATGTTGAAGTCATTGCAGTTTGTTACATCTGCTCATCCGCTGATTTCATGCGAGAGCCAACAATAGGAAGAAGCTCACATCATTGTCCAATATTGTTGCAAGCCTTCATATTCCTGCACAATCCTTCTTGCATCTCCTCATATGATCCCTTGCATTGTCTAATTTTCATTCAGAGGAATCCATATCCTGAAAGTGGTCTAAATCTGGGTTGCTGCTTTGTATCTGATGACTCATATGAGGGAGGGAGAGTGGGTGGGAGGAAGGGATTTTGGCTGCGAGACTTGAGGGGCAACTACTGTTTGAATTTTTTTATTTTGTCTCCAAGCCTCCAGTTGGCCGTTCATCTTCTCTGCAAATAGTTCTTTTGGCTGAGATATTGTTTAGCTATTTATTTTCTTGCTTGAATCTTCTAATATCTTCGGCCATCTCTCTTTCTCTCTCCTTTTCCAAAACAAATCAACTAATTTATAAAGAAATAACTTTTCTATGAGAAGGCAGGAAAGGAACTAGAAGAAAGAAGGGAAGTGAATTAAAATGCATATATATATATATATATTTTTGTTTCAGAGATCCTCCTTAGTATGTTATTCTCAGGGCCTGATTGGTTATGATCTAGACATTAATTTTTGTGGCGTCCTGTAAGTTAAATTGCTAAGTGATCAGTGGAGCTTTACCTTATCTCACAACCAATCTTTGACATTGTTGCTCTTCTCAAAGGGCAGAGACACACTTCTTGGTTACCACCTCTAAATTTTTTAAATTTGCTTTGCTTTCAAGTAGCGTAGTTTTCCCAGGGTTGTCAGAATTAGGGGCTTTTCTTGGTGATTAGATTAAATTTTTTTACAATATTCATGAAACTGCTACAATAATTCTTTATCACCATGGTTTACTACCATTTTGTCCTTGTAGTCGAACATTGGGGATTAGAACCTAATTTCATCCTAAATTTTTCTTGTTCTATTTATTCATTTTTTTATTGATCAAAACAGATCTGTTCTGGTTTTCCAGTGTTAATTATTGTTGAAGAATATTATATTTTATATTGTTATAATAAATTAGGGTTTTGGCCAATAGATAAGCCCACCTATGTTTAGACTAGGGTTAGGGTTTTTAGCCGTCACACTCTAGTTGCCTATTTTATCTTGACTTGTTCTCCACTTCAATTTTCTCTTATTTATACATGTCATGTCTTCTATTATAATACACTGAATCAATATAATTATTCTATTCTCTTATTCTTTTATCTCTTTTGATTATATTTATATTTTACATGGTATTAGAGCCTACTGATTCTTGACACTTCTTTCCGCTTATCGCCGTCTCTGCTGGGGATGACACTCCATCTCGCATCCCCAACGGCAATCTTCAATTAAAATATTTATATATATATAGAATATATATTATATTCTTGGTGGGATTTGTCTTTCACCCCACCAAAATTCATTTGGATCTTCGGATCAAACTTGTTTTGGCTCTTCGGATCAACTTATTTTGGATCTTCGGATTAACTCGTTTCGCATCTCCGGATCATCTTGTTTTGGATCTTCGGATCAACTTGCCTTGGATCTTCGGATCAACTCGTTTCGGATATTCGAATCAACTCGTTTCAGATCTTCGGATCATCTCGTTTTGGATATTCTTATCAACTTGTCTTGAATCTTTGGATCAACTCGTTTCGATTTTTCGGATCAACTTGTGTTGGATCTTTGGATCAACTTTGAATCTTTCAATTTACTCTTCTCGTATTCCAAATATCGTTTTCAGTTTCAAGTTGGACAAGCTAAGATCTCCGTGTCCAACTTGAAGGGGGCTATTGAAGAATATTATATTTTATATTGTTATAATAAATTAGGGTTTTGCCCAATAAATAAGCCCACCTATGTTTAGATTAGGATTATGGTTTTTAGCCGTCACACCCTAGTTGCCTATTTTATCTTGACTTGTTCTCCACTCCAATTTTTTCTTATTTATACATGTCATGTCTTCTATTGTAATACACTGAATCATTATAATTCTTTTATTCTCTTCTTCTTTTATCTCTCTTGATTATATTTATATTTTACAATTATATCTGCAGGGATTTCAGTACTTTGGGGTTGACCTTTTACCAAGATATAATCTTTACCTTCTTAATACTTTCACAAAAATACCATTATACCATTAAATTAATTCCTAGGATTAATATTCTGTCACTGACTATTTGATTGAGAGACTAGGCAAATATGTCAGATTTGGTGGTTTCATAGAAAGAATAAAGAGATTATAATGATGATAAAACTATAACTTTGTTGTACCAACAATATAGACATGGTATTCACTGGAAAAAATAACATAAACATATTTATAATTGTTTGACACAGTTGATAAGGCCCACATAAGAGTGCCCTCTGACATACGTAAACATTTCTTTATTAAAAGAAATAGGATCCATATTTAGAAAGATGTAGCTAACTGGGTATATTATATTTAAGATGTACAACCTTTGCTACATTCAAGGAATATTTTTGGAACTTCTTGCCACTTCTTGATTGTTGTTATCTTCTTTCGGCCAGGCAACAAAAAAGCATTTGACGCAGCGAATTGAGAACTTGGATGGGAAAATGGATGAGCAGGTGGAGATATCAAAGTTAATTAGGAACGAGGTACATGCATGAAAAGGGGTTTCTCTTTCTGTGTTTTCTTTGTATCGCTTGCACAATTAAAATATTAATAATGTGATCATTTGATATACAATGGGATTGATTCAGGAAAAAAGAATTACAGTTTTGGGGAAAAAGTTAAGCTAGTTGTTTTGTGAATTATGGATCAAGTAATATCATTATGAGTTTAATCAGTCAGAAACAACTTCAGTGACTGTATCAAAATTATGAAACAGGTTACTGATGTTCGTGGGGACCTTTCTCAAATTGGCTTTGACTTAAGTGCACTACAGGCAACAGTTTCTGGTTTGGTAAGTTTTTTTTCTTTTCTTTATGAAGTATGTCAAAGATGCTTGATAATATTGGTCAAGAAAAACTTGGTAAATCTCATTTCATACAAGTTGCTGAACTCTACAAGTCATTGCATGGAACAAATAGGATAGATGAAGGGAACAACCAAAAAGGAATGGCATGACATTGTAAAACATTCAGACAACTTTAAAACCTAATGAAGCACTCCAATATTTGGGGGAGGTTGGACTGGTGTATAGGGACATCCTTAAAAATGGTGCTAAGGATTATTATCAGTTTTTCTGAATGAATTGATTAGCAGAAATTGAATTAGGCTGTTAACTACGTTTCTGATTTTGTGGGCTTCATCCGAAAAGACCAGCCAAGCATCAACTTGGGTAGGGATGGCAATTTGCCTACCTCTGTCAGGTACGTGTCCCACCCATTTAAACCTGTTTTGGGTGCTCATTTACAGAGTTTAAGTAAGAAAACCAGCGGGGGTCAGGGCAGGAATGGTTTGGGGCCACCCTGACCCGCCCCGCCCGGTTTAGACAACTAAATGTTTTATTTACTCTCGTATACGTGAAAACATAATGAATGTGGGTTCCTTTCTGCTGGCTTGATTATTTGGTTTTGTTCAAGCTTTGTTATGTTGAAATAGGAGACATTTCTAAGCTGCTGAATGAGATATAAGATATATCTAGTATAGTTTCTATTTTTCTTTGGACAAAATTTGGGAGTAAACGTGGTAGGGCGGGTGCCTGTGAGTTGGAAAAAATTAAATGGCCTTGGTTGGGGTGGAGTAAAACATGACCAAGGTGCGGGAGGGAGAGGGTCCCCCTGCTTGAAACTACCCCTATTGCAAGCTCTAAGCTTGGGTGATGTGAATTCTGTTCTCTGTCTCGCTGATGTGGAGGTGAGGTTACACCACATTTAGGATGATGTTTGATAGACCCACAAATGGAAGATGAGGTTCATTGCCCAAATGGAAGATGAGGTTTAATTATCTTTCACAAGTGTGTAAAGTTGATCATTTGCAAAATTGTAACCCAAATGCTTCTCTAGTTGAATACTTGTGCGCTTCAAATTGGGCACCTTTCTGTGAACCTATGTCTGAGGATCTGCGCTTCTCGCCTCTCCTTCGAACATAAAGATTATACTGGTGGTTGTAGAATAAAAGGGAAGGAAATCTCTCTTTGAAACTGAAATAATTGACCTTCAAATCACTATATGATGTGGCATCCTGAAAAACAGGCCTTTGGTGAGTCGAACAAAGTACATAAGGTGCTTTTTCAAGAGTGGCTTTGTTGCTTTGGCAATTGACTTAGGAATTTGCATATTGCTTTTGTATGAAATCCTCGGCATATACTGAAGATACTTTATTTGATTTGGGTTTATTTTCTATTTTGGTATGTGCTATATATTTATTCTTCTAGAAGTAGTCCTTGCTGTTTGCTTACTGTTTGTAACTTTTTCTATGTTTTCAGGATGGGAAGATTGGTTCATTGGAATATAAACAGGTGAGCATCTTCCCTATTTTATCTAATCTGAAATCACAAATGAGTTATTAGTGCATCCCATTTGGTGTGGACATACGACTTTCAACCCTTGTCATATGGTTTTAGTTCACGGGTTAATACCTTAAAGGGGATAATAATTGTTCGCCCTGAAGGTGAGTTCCATTTAGTAAATTGGAGAAAAGGTTTGGTAGTATTCATCAATTGATGTGCAGTGGAAAAATTAGCATTAATGTTACCAAATAATTTCTCTCGTCACTTATCAAAAATAAATAAATTTCTCTCGACATACAAATAGATCTAGTTTTTTATCATTCAAAAAGCCTGAAATAAGGAGTCCCCCATAGACACTGAGGCACAACTACATTAAACCTTCTGATTGAGTCAATCTCCATTTCCAGGATAACCAATAATAGATTATTTATGGTCTAATCATTACCTTGACTGTTGCTCTTAAATACGTGTTTTTTTTTGAAAGATTTAAATAATTAACTTTTACCCTTTCTAACAGCTTTAAGCATTTACAGTAATTTGTTGTTAATATAGTACCAGAGCCAAATTTCAGGAGTTCAAACCTGGTGTCACCCTAAAAATTAAAAATAAAGAACTCGTGTTGGACCAAAGAAGGCCACACATGGAGGTAGTGTTGAAGGATTTAAATGTTAAAAGCTACACCTCTCTGGTAGTTTAAGCTATTAGAGTAGATCGTTGTTAACACACGTCTTGCCTGGTTATATTAGATACTTTTTAAAACTGGGTAATATTTCTGAAAAGAATGCTGAGGAATGAGTTTCAGTTATTTTTGCGTTAATCACACACATATTATTAGTGTGATTAATAGGAGAGACTGTTTTCCCGCATATGTGATTCCATTTCTTTTTGGTATTAAATCTCTTGAAAGGAAACATAAACGATATGATATATCAGGAATGTTTTTTTAATGGATTATCTTAGGAGATTCTCATGTTACTAATAATAATGGAAAACGTGAATCAAATCCGCCTTCCTCAGCAAAACCTATGGACCAGTTAACATCATGTTCTTATTACCTGTTTTTTCAATTATTATTATTATTAATAGGGTTTTTACAATTATTAAATTTAACATGGTTGGGTCCTTAAAAGTAAGAATCCAAGCTACATTACAGTACACCTATTTACAAAAAGAGCTCGTATATGCAACTGTATCTTCACATGGTTGATTTTGGTATCTGTGATTAACCTTTCATGTGAATAACCCCATCCCTACTTTTTATGGCACTGCATTGATGCTTATCTCTGAAATTTTATGCCTCAGGATGTCACAAATCTTGGTGTGTGGTTCCTTTGCAACTTTGCTGAAGGGAAGAAGGTTAAAATGCCTGAAGTGCTGCAGGTTTGTACTACTAGCTACAGAAGTTCCATGTTCTTCTTACTCTTTTTTAGGGTCACACATGGCTGAATTTGTTGAAGGGGGTACTTTGGCAGTTTAGCTCTCAATATTTTTTAGGGTCACACATGCTGAAGTTGTTGATGGGTTACTCTAGCAGTTTAGCTAATGCATGCCTCCCATACATTCAGAGAAAGGAAATAGATATCTTAATTTAACCTATATTGTGACAATTCCGTGAAAAACCTGTTAATCCGAAAGATTGAGCTGATGGAGTTATACTGTTTATATGATCAACATTTCCCTATCTTTAGCCAAACTTTCCCTTTTTCACCATGTGATTGTATTGTGTCATCATTGAGCTGTTAGGAGTTAAGCACGATACATGCATTGTGATTTCATGTTAAAAAAGGTGCTTGGAAAGCTGGAATTGATAAAAGGATAATGCAACTTTTTCTGTTTCAAACATATTTTGTAATTCACACATTGGATGCCATCATGCCACCCTTTTTTCTTATATGCCTTTTTCTTTGTGCTGTGACCTCTTGGACTCACCGATCACAGCACCCTTTTTCTTTGTTGTAATTGTTTGTTTCATGTGTTTATATAGGAGCAACTTAAACTTCCTGGCAAGTCCCGGAGTTATCTCCCATCTTCAGAAACTCCAAGCCTTATGGTAGGTTCCTTCTTTTATAAGTCTTTTTTTTTTTGGCTAGATTTGCTCATATAGAAGCTAGTTATGCAACATTGCTGATCAAATATTCCTTGATGATATATTACCACATTAGGTTCTTTACTGCATGCTTGTAAGGTTATACCATTGTTATGTATTTACAAATATCATGTTGCAAGCTTATAAAGGTCATCCTGTTTCCATCATTGTTTGTGGGGAGGCTTGAGAAAAGATGATACATAGTCTAGTTTTTTTGGAAGGGAGAATTTGGAATTGGGCTTGGCACAGGTCTTTTTATCCATATTGTGTTCTTCTTTGAAAGCGTCCACTTGCTGGTGATGTGTCAGGATAGTTTTTTATTTTAAATTGTTGGAGCTGATAGACAAGTTTCTTTATATTATTTGTATGTTTTCTAAAGTTAGCGGAAAGATCTGGTGACAATGACCATGACTACAATTTTGATTGAGGCTGATGTCGCATCATTTTCGTAGGGTCTCAAAGAGATTGCAGACTCTATAGTGTCTGGGAATGCTGATCGGTCAGTAAGGGATGGTGTCATGCAAGATGGTATTGATGGTCCAAGGAGGAGCCTGACGAGGTATGCTATGGTATCTTACTTTTTATTTGGTGTTTCTTTTTCCTGAAATTGCGTGTTGTTGGAGAAAGGGAATTTTAGTGCCACTGGGCAGTACCCTAATCTGATGTGGAACCCCCTGATTTCTCCTCTCTGCTACCATCTGTGTAGATAATGTGTTTCCTTCAATAAGTTTGATTTTATAGGCACATTTTAAAGATTTGCGAGTCTAGTGGTAATTTTCCTTCTTGAGCATAATTTCTAGATTGGACAATGGACAAGCACATCATGATTGTGTTTGTAGCTTTGTAGTCATCTTGCGTTTCCATTTTGAGGTTTCATTTGGGCAAATATTATTTACTTAATGCTACTACTGGAACACAATAGAAATGATATTGATACTCCACTAGGTTTTAGAGGATGCTGTTTCACTCTTCGGTGATCTTTTGTTTTCACAAATTTTTTGCAGAATTGGTTCGAACAAATGCTGATCGGAATGTTTTTGGAAGAAGTGAAACAAGTTATAATAGTTTTGGCATGCTTGCAGAGGAAGATTACCCGACAGAAACTTCAGATTGTATATTAGCATTGTGGGTATACTGTGAAATTTGATGTATTACTACGAAGCCAACACTTAGTTCTGTGATTCTTTCGTTTGTTCTTTATAGATTTATTTGGTTGATTTTTCTTTTCTGTGCAGATTGATACACGTTTATGTATATAAATATATGTTAACAGAATTTAATAATTAGAAACTCCATTTAATCATGGATAATTATCTTGGGATAGAGGTCAGGCCTGGATTTCAAGCCAATTTTCTGTTAGTGGTAATATTGTCTCTGTAAAAGTAGACTTGTAAACAGGTTAGATTTCATCAGAATTCGATAAATAGCCTAGCAAGAAGATGACAAACAGTCATTACTTGTGCAAATACGTATACATTAGGGTATGTGGGTAATTTAGTCAAATGAGAAGTCAATCCACATCCAATGGGATAACTCGGATATGTTCTTAAGCACCGATGATTTGGCTGTTGAGCAATCGGGTCAGCTAATAGTGGTTAGATCTAGGTTGGTAGGAACCAGACTAGTCCAACTGCCCAACATATTTCTTGATACCCAATATCTTCTCCACGTAATGGTGGCTGTTTCTTTCGAGCCTTAAAAAATTTAAAGGGCAAGAAGCAAGCGTGATGCTTTTGGCTTACAGCAAGCTTTTGTTTAATAAAAAATGATAATAAAATCATCTTTTACTGACATAATATGAATTAGGCAAAATGCTCTGTTTGGATTGGTTTTTTAAACGTTGCTTTTGGTTTTCTGGAGGGAAAAACTGTTTTGAACGGTGTTTGACAAAATTTTTAGAAGAACTTCTGGGTCTTGGAAGAGGGTTTTAAAGAAGCAGGAGGTACCGACTTCTGTTTCTCTTTTTCTTTTACGCAGAAGTTATGTCAAATAGGGCCTAAAAATCCGATATGAATTAGGCTAATAGTCGGACTCTTTCCCCTATTTTTGTTTAATTGTGGGCACAAAATTTTATTTAATGAAAATTGATAATAATATAATCTTTAGCTCACATAATACAGTTAAATTAGTCTGAGAGTCAGATTCTATACAGCTAATATTTGGTTGATTAATGGTTAACCTGTCGATTGCAAATGCAATTTTTTTTATCTTTTAGTTTTCAATAATTACTTTGGCAATGACTATGTATCTTGTCCCATTCCTTCCAAACAGTTGGAAGATACCACATAAAGAAGCACAAAAACATTTTACTAATTCGGTTGGAATGGTATCCTAGATCAGCTCAACTATATTCAGTTGTATTATCACCGTCTTTGATGTCTAATTAGCTCTTTTAGAATCTTGGGTAAATTACATTTACACCCCCTTGAGATTTGTGATATATTACACCCGTACCCCCTGTTTGGATAATTACAGCTAGACCACCTTAAGTTTGTAAGTTGTAACAAATATGACTGGCACGGTCAAACTCAGTCAATACTTACATCATCATTTTTTCAGAGCTGAAATGTTTAGAATACTCTCAACTAGATGCAAATATATTTAAGCCCATGAAAAATAGTCATGGGTAGATAAGTCATTTCATAGCTCCGATCACCTGAATTGAACACCGATAAACGAGAGGGGGTAAAACTATTATGATCCAAATAACAGGCAATGTGAATGTAATATATCATATCACAAGGGGTCAAAGTGTAATTTACCCTAAAATCTTTCACTAAGGAGGTTAGGTTGCCAGGAAATGCAATGTGATGATAGAAATAATGGTACAGAAACCCTCACTTGCAATGCGAAAATGATCCCAACTAATTTAAATGTTCAAGTAAATATAATTACAATGAAATTCTCATATTATCCCAATCCAACATACAGGGTTTTCAAAAACAAATTTCAAATACTTTTGCTCTATTGATATCCTTTTGTAGTGCGGTTCAGTAGCTCACTATCACTGCACAACAAGGTTATAATATTTTAGTCGCGGTCGCAAAAACAGTGTCACAAATTCAAATAATATTTATCGACAAAAATATTATTAATCAAAATATATATAATTTATCAAATCGATACGACAAACCATGCTACACAAATTTTTCACGATTTAATTAATCATTCTCATCTAAATCCGATCACACCAGGCGAGCCGGATATTTTATTAAAAAAATTTCTTGGCCAGCGTGCCAAGGACTTTGGATCCATTCTTATCATCATTACTTGCTTGGTCAACTCTTTGCATTTGTCTTGTGACCACAAACAGATCTATCCCATCCTATAAAGACATGAAAAATTATAATTCAAAAGCATCAAAACTAATTAACTTGCCAGGTGAAAATAATATCTAGACCATGGGTTCCCAAACACCTCCTAGCCTTCCCATTGTAAATTTCACCACTGAAAGCCTCAGGCCTGGCTCGAGCTCTTGGATCGCTACGTGCAACTATGTTCGCCAAGCCTTTGAAGAGTATGGCTGCTTCGTAGCAGTGTACGATCAAGTTTCTTCAGAACTTGATAACAAAATGTTTCGTGCGTTGGATGAATTATTCCAGCTTCCCACAGAAACAAAATCCAAAAACGTTTCGGAACTACCTATCTTTGGCTATATTGGAAATAATCCAATTATACCCCTGTATGAGAGCATGGGCATCACTAATGCAGCAGCTCTTGAAGAAACTCAAAACTTTACAAATCTCATGTGGTCAGCTGGAAATGACCATTTCTGGTACGTATATACTTTGATTTATTGTTTTGAAATAATTTTTTTTTTTTTTTTTTAAAGTTGTTTAAGTAGGCCCTATTCGGTTCATGCTGTGCTTTTTCTGCTTCAAAATACTACAGTCAGGGACCTGGCAGAAAAATTTGCAATGGGGACCATCTATGACATTAAGGACAATTAGGGGCAATAAGCATATTTTTTTTAAAATTTAATGGGGACAAATCTCATTTTTCCCTTAAAAATACTTGAATTAGCATTAAAAATAGCCAAAAATAAATAAATTCATGGGGGACATTTGCCCCCAAAGCCACGCTGTGCCTAACTACAGTACCACTATTTAATAGCATAAGCATGTTTGGGTGCTATATATGCTTTGAACAATAGTGACACTTTTCAAAGCAAAAACATAAATTTCAGAATTATCTTTTTATTGTTTTTCAGATGTTTTACAACTGTAGCAAAGTAAAAAAATATGAACATTTAATTTACAATTTCAATTTCTATAGCAAATTTGTGATCCGACGTACCCATGCTTCGTTTTCGAATCACAACACTTTAATTACAACAAAAATATTGCTTTTGTTGTAGCGAAAAGTATAACGCGAAAAACACAACGTGATCCAAACTGGCGCTTAGTGATTCTTATTCATATATGTGACCTATGTATCTAACTTTTGATTCATACTTTTTGTCCTTGTTATAGTGAAACTGTGCACTCATATGCAAAGCTAGTAACAGAACTAGAACAAGTGGTGAAGAGAATGGTATTTGAAAGCTATGGTGTAGGGAAGTACTGTGATTCTGAGATTGATGCAGCTACTTACATTCTAAGAGTCATGAAATATAGAGGTCCTCATATGAATGAAACAAATGTTGGTCTGACGAATCACACGGACAAGACCTTCATAACCATACTCCATCAAAATCAAGTTAAGGGCTTGGAAGTCAAAACAAAAGATGGGGTGTGGATTGGCTTTGAGCATAGGCCTTCATCTTTCATAGTAATGGCTGGCGATGCGATTTTGGTACGTCCTAATCCTTTTGTCTTCCTTAATTAGCATACGAAAAATGATTCGTGCATGCACCGATTTTCAAAACCTATTTATTAAAGTGACATACTAAAATTGTCTCTCAGTATAGCATAAAAAGTTGAATTTTCAATCTAGAATATCTAAGGTATAACATCAGGTTTTACTGCCACCATAACCTAAAAAACTTTTTGTGCTAAGACTTTATGTGACAATTTATAAGACTTTATGTGACAATTTACAGTCCGTTGCTAAATCTCTTATCTTTAGGCAGTTTTTACCTCTTTTAGTTCTGGTTGCTACCTTCACTAAAGCTCTTATCTTTTGTTAGTGAAGTATCATTACCCTTAACTTACATATGATTACGGTTTTTCGAAATATCACCTTATAATACATGGATTTGAATGTTTATCGGCTAGGCATGGAGCAACAATAGAGTACATTCGCCTAACCATCGCGTAATCATGAGTGGGGACGAAGTGAGATACTCGATTGGGCTATTTTCGTTCAACAAGGGAACGATAAAAGTACCGGAAGAACTAGTTGACGATGAGCACCCTCAACAATTTAAGCCATTTAATCATTTTGGATTACTCGAATTCTATTACAAGGATGCGGCTAACCGTGGAGGCTGTATTGCACAACTTTACTGTGGTGTTGAAGAAGTCTTTTGATTTTAAACTTGTTTTTCATTGTACGTCGTGCAATGTATTTGTAGCAGCTATTGGAGTCTTATTGTTATGGTTGTGCCAAATCCTCCATAGAATAAAGGGGGTAAATTAAGCTTTCACTCTCTTAAGATATAATTTATTATAATTTCATCTTTTATTTTTGGGATAATTACAAATACCCATCTAGAATGAAATTTTGACGTGATCAAATCCGGTCAATACTAGGTAAAAGGTCTAAAATGCCTTCAGATTTATTGTTATGAATATTTTTGTTCCATTATACTACGGGCCTGTTTGTTTGTTAGTTTTTAGAGGTTTTGTTTTTGTTTTAGAAACTAATTTATGTTTGGGTAAGTTAGTTTTAGGTTTTTAAGACAAAATATTTCAAAACCTATTAAAATCAAACCCTTCTTTTTGTAAGTCATGAAAGACCAAAAAAAAGTTGATCTTTCTTGGTTTAACCCACCTTTATATATATAAATATATATAAAATTAAAAAATAATATATAGAATAATATATATTAATAATTTTATTTTATAATAATATTATTAAATATATATAAAAATAATATATATATATAAATATATATAAAATTAAAAAATAATATATATTAATATATATAGAATAATATATAAATTTTATTTTATAATAATAATATAAAATAATATTATTAAATATATATAAAAATAATATATATATATAAATATATATAAAATAATATATAAAATTAAAAAATAATATATATATAGAATAATATATATTTTTTATTTTATAATAATATTAATAAAATAATATTATTAAATATATATAAAATTTAAAAATAATATATATTAACATATATAGAATAATATATATTTTTTATTTTGTAATAATATATATAGAATAATATTATTAAATATATATTTATATTAAATATATATAAAAATAATATATAAATTCAAAAAATAACATATATATAATAATATATAAATTCAAAAATAATATATATATATAAATATATATAAAATTAAAAAATAATATATATTTAATAATATATAATATTTTTAAGGGTTAATTTCAGTAAACCCCCTATACTATCCAGATTAATCAACTAACCCCTTTTCTGTCCACTTTGCCCCCTATACTATTCAATTTCATCAAATTACCCCCCTCAGCTCACATTTTGACTAAAAATGCCTAAACTACCCTCAATCAATAGTATAAGGGGGTTTCTTGATTCAACTATTTAAATTTTTTTTTTTCAAAAATCAATTATATTTTTCACAAAAATTATAAATTCAGAAATATATAAATATATATTTCTTTTGCAAAAAATCTGCAACATATGAAAATTCATTTTTCACAAAAAATTCCAAAATTTTTTTCCGAAAATCTGCAACATATGAAAAAAAAAAATTCAAAATTTTTTTTGCAAAAAATAATTTTTTTGTGAAAAAAAATTTCCGAAAATCTGCAACATATGAAAAAAAAAAAAATTCAAAATTTTTTTGCAAAAAATAATTTTTTTTCGAAAATCTGCAACATATGAAAAAAAAAAATTCAAATTTTTTTTGCAAAAAATCATTTTTTTCCGAAAATCTGCAACATATGAAAAAAAAAAAATTTCAAAATTTTTTTGCAAAATATAATTTTTTTTCGAAAATCTGCAACATATGAAAAAAAAAATTCAAATTTTTTTTGCAAAAAATCATTTTTTTCCGAAAATCTGCAACATATGAAAAAAAAAAGAAAATTTCCGAAAATCTGCAACATATGAAAAAAAAATTTTCAAATTTTTTTTGCAAAAAATCATTTTTTTTGCAAAAATTCATTTTTTTCCGAAAATCATCAATATATGAAAAAAAAAAATTTCCGAAAATCTGTCCACTTTGCAAAAGAAATATATATATTTCTGAATTTATAATTTTTGTGAAAAATATAATTGATTTTTGAAAAAAAAAAAATTTTAAATAGTTGAATCAACAAACCCCCTTATACTATTGATTGAGGGTAGTTTAGGCATTTTTAGTCAAAATGTGAGCTGAGGGGGGCAATTTGATGAAATTGAATATTATAGGGGGCAAAGTGGACAGAGAAGGGGTTAGTTGATTAATCTGGATAATATAGGGGGGTTTACTGAAATTAACCCTATTTTTAAATATATTATTAAATATATATAATATATTATATATATATTTAATAATATATAAAGTTATATACATAAAATAATATATAAACTAATATATATATATATATATATATATATATATATATATATAAACAAAAACTTTATATATATATATATATATATATATATATATATATATAAAGTTTTTGTTTTCTCAAACTAGACCAGACTGCTTACCAAACAGAGTTTTAGATTCAAGACAAGACCAGACAAGACTAGACAAGACCAGAGAAAACCAAACCAGACAAAACCAGACAAGACAAGACCAGACAAACCCCTTTCCAAACGGGCCCTACACTATTACTTCATTTTGCCATAATTTGGACACACTAATTGGATAATTATGGACAAATCAGATAAAAAAAACCCAATTTTTTACATTATAATTGAGAAATATTCAGGGGTATATATGTCATTTCACTTTTTCAATAATCAAAATTGTGCTTTGATGACCTAGATGGTGTAAAATTGTAATTATCCTAATGATAAGAGATAAAATTATAATAAATCATATTTTGAAGGGTGAAAGTGTAATAAACTTGACTCATGAATGTTTGAGTCAAGTGGTATGATCAAATTTTTTTTGCTTGAGATCAATGACGGCGATGATGTGAGGCGGCTACATATTATATTTGGTGACGCACAACAATATATATATATAGAACTACATAAAGAAAAATTTAGCAAATTAGAAGTCATAAAATTCAGTATTTTTATAAGGCTAAATCAAGCGATCGTCACAATAAGGAATATAGAAATGCAGTCTGCAGAGACAAAATTCTAGCAAATTAGGATATGATATTGTCAAGTTGCAATAATTCACTTCATGTATCTGAATGAGAAGGCACACATGTAGAGTAAGAAAAAAGAGAGAGTAGAACAATGGAACAAATAACAGAAAACAAGATAAACATATATATATATATATAACTAAGATCCTTCTGCCATTTTGTTATCTAGTTTTGGGAAACTTTAATATAGATCAAATCATGACACAAATTTACCTATTAATTTACGGTGTCACTTTCTATAATAAGCTGAGCTCTCATTTTTATAGATCAAATTATACAAACTTACCTATTAATTTAAGGTGTCAGTTTCTATAATGTGCTAAAATCCCATTGTTGTAGATTAAATAAAACAACTTACCTATTAGTTTTATGTGTCACTTTCTATAATGAGCCAAAAAGGCGATAGCAACATTGTTTTGTTCTTAGAGTAAAAAGTCGTGCTTGAAAAATTTCCATAAACTTAGCCTCTTAAGCTCTACATTTGTAATTTCTATCACATTTTAACTGGTGGTGAGTAGCTCAGTTCGACTCTTTAAAAGTTGGGTTGAGACTCTTTAAAGGGAAATTATGTTGGAAATAATAAACTTGATTATTTATTGTGGGAGTTACAATAGTTTTATTTAGTGTCTTATTATTTGTGTTAGTGGGAGACAATAAAGTTATAGTAATTGATAGAAATGTTAGTGAGAGTTACCCTAGTAAATATTATGTTAGTAGGTATTTATTTGCATTTAGATATGATAGTTACATATATCTTTTGAGCCCTATATAAGGCTATATAATTTACATATTTTAATTAAGTTGAACAAGTGGAATAAAATATTTTCCAAGTCTTCTCAAGTCATTTCTCTTCCTAAAATTATAAAGTTGTGAGAGTGTCTCTAGGCCACTATTTCCAACAAAGTGGTATCAGAGCTAGGTTAAGTTGTGAGAGTGAGAGGAAATGGCAAACAGTTCAATTCCATTTCGAATGTCTCAGTTCACCAATGACAACTATGAAAATTGGTGTATACGAATGAAGACAATTTTGGGAACACAAGATGTGTGGGATATTATAGACAAATGTTACAATGAGCCAGAAGATGAGGCAACCTTGTCTCAAGCCCAAAAAGATGCCTTCCAAGCCACAAGAAAGAAGGACCAAAAGGCGGTCATGATCATCCACCAATGTTTGGATGATGCAATGCTATAAAGAGTTGCTAATGCTAGCAATGCAAAGCAACTATGGGATATTCTTCAAAATTCTTTCCAAGGAGTGGAGAAAGTGAATAAGGTTCGCCTCTAAAGTTTATGGGGTGAATTTGAAGCATTGTAAATGAAGGAATCTGAATTAGTTTCAGATTATTTTTCAAGGGTTCCAAGTATTGTAAACCAACTAAGGAGATATGATGAAGTCGCCATAACAGATACAAGGGTCGTTGAAAAGATCCTTATGTCATTGGATTCTAAATTCAACTTTATTGTTGTCATAATTGAAGAATCAAATGATTTGGACTCCATGACTGTTGATGAACTCATGGATTTGTTGCAAGCCCATGAATAAAAAGTGGTGAAGAAACAAGAGGCTTTTGAACAAGTGCTCCAAACAAAGTGTTTTTTGAAAGATGGAGATGAGAAGTATGGTGGAAACCAAATGGGCCGAGGACGTAGAAGTGCACGTGACCAAGGAAGAGGAAGATGAGACAAAAGTGGTCATCACATAACCACTCACGAAGAAAAATACTACGACTCATAACAAGAAAGAAGAGGTTGTGGAAGAGAAAGCAATTTGAGGCCATATGGAAGAAGGTATGGCAAGTCTTATATTCAATATTACAATTGTCAAAAATATGGTCATTATGCTTCGGAATGCAAAAATGCTACAAATAATGTAGAAGAAGAGGTTAATTTTACTGATGGAGAAGTGAAGGCTACATTATTATTAGCATACAAATGTGAAGAATGTGAACAAAGTGAAGATGCAGTTCTAGGGAAAAAATTGAAAAATACTATGGATAAAGAAATAGTGTTCATAGAGAAAAATGACACTTGTCATTTGAGATTTCCTAAAAAAGAAGGAAGTGTGCAAGAAGGAAGTGAACCTCAAGTTTATGAAAAAGATCAAGTTGCAGATAATTTCACCAAATCTCTCAAGATTGAAAGAATTTCAGAAGTTGACAAGTAAAATCAAGTTGGGGGGGGGGGGGGGGGGGGGGGGGGGTTGGAAATAATAAACTTGATTGCTTGTTGTGGGAGTTACAATAGTTTTATTTAGTGTCTTATTGTTTGTGTCAGTGGGAGTGTTAGTGTTAAACAATAAAGTTATAGTAATTGATAAAAATGTAAGTGGGAGTTATCCTAGTTAATTTTATGTTAGTGGGTATTTATTTGCATTTAGATATGATAGTTACATGTATATTTTGAGGCCTATATAAGGCTATGTAATTTACATATTTTAATTAAGTTGAACAAGTGGAATAAAATATTTTCCAAGTTTTCTCAAGTTGTTTCTCTTCCTAAAATTATAGAGTTGTGAGAGTGTCTCTAGGCTACTATTTCCAACAAAGTGGTATCAGAGCTAGGTTAAGTTGTGAGAGTGAGAGAAAATGACAAACAATTCAATTCCATTTCGAATGTATTAGTTCACCAAAGAAAATTATGAAAATTGGTATATCCGAATGAAGGCAATTATCGGAGCACAAGATGTGTGTGATATTATAGACAAAGGTTACAATGAGCCAGAAGATGAGGCAACCTTGTCTCAAGACCAGAAAGATTCCCTCCAAGCCACAAGAATGAACGACCAAAAAGCGGTCATGATCATCCACCAATGTTTGGATGATGCAATGCTACAAAGAGTTGCTAATACTAGCAATGCAAAAAAACTATGGGAGATTATTCAAAATTCTTTCCAAAGGGTGGATAAAGTGAATAAGGTTCGCCTCCAAAGTTTTCGGGGTGAATTTGAAGCATTGCAAATGAAGGAATCTGAAACAGTTTCAGATTATTTTTCAAGGGTTCTAAGTATTGTGAACCAACTAAGGAGATATGGTGAAGTCGCCATAAAGGATACAAGGGTTGTTGAAAAGATCCTTAGGTTATTGGATTCTAAATTCAACTTCATTGCTGTCGCAATTGAAGAATTAAAGGATTTAGACTCCATGACTGTTGATGAACTCATGGGTTCGTTGCAAGCCCATGAATAAAAAGTGGTGAATAAACAAGAGGTTTTTGAACAAGTGCTCCAAACAAAGCTTTTTTTTGAAAGATGGAGATGAGAAGTATGGTGGAAACCAAATGGGTCGAGGACGTAGAAGTGGACGTGACCAAGGAAGAGGAAGAGGAAGAGGAAGATGAGACAAAAGTGGTCATCACATAACCACTCACGAAGAAAAATACTACGACTCATAACAAGAAAGAGGAAGTCGTGAAAGAGGAAGCAATTTTAGGCTATATGGAAGAAGGTATGACAAGTCTTATATTCAATGTTATAATTGTCAAAAATATGATCATTATGCTTCGGAATGCAGAAATGCTACAAATAATGTAGAAGAAGAGGTTAATTTTGCTGATGGAGAAGTGAATGCTACATTATTATTAGCATACAAAGGTGAAGAATGTGAACAAAGTGAAGATGCAGTTCTAGGGAAAAAATTGAAAAATACTATGGATATAGAAATAGTGTTCATAGAGAAAAATGACACTTGTCATTTGAGATTTCCTAAAAAAGAAGGAAGTGTGCAAGAAAGAAGTGAACCTCAAGTTCATGAAATGGATCAAGTTGCTGATAATTTCACCAAGTCTCTCAAGATTGATAGAATATTAGAAGTTGACAAGTAAAATCAAGTTGGGGGGGGGGGGGGGGATAATAAACTTGATTGCTTGTTGTGGGAGTTACAATAGTTTTATTTAGTGTCTTATTGTTTGTGTCAGTGGGAGTGTTAGTATTAGACAATAAAGTTATAGTAATTGATAGAAATGTAAGTGGGAGTTATCCTAGTAAATTTTATGTTAGTGTGTATTTATTTGCATTTAGATACGCGATTTCTCCGAGATGGGGATGTCTATCAGCATATAGATGTGGGAGAAATTGAGTTGCAGCCAGATGCGACATATGTGGAGCAACCTTATTGTATTATGGATCGCAGAGATCAGGTACTCCGCACGAAAGTCATTCCCCTTGTACGTGTTCAGTGGAATCATCACAACGAGGCGGAGTCCACCTGGGAAAGGGAAGATGAGGTTCGTGCAAAGTATCCAGAGTTATTTATTTCAGGTATGTGCTGAATTCCGGGGACGAAATTCCATTATTAGGGGGGAAGAATGTAATACCCCGTATTTAATGGATATTTATTCCCTTAATTATTTTGGACGGATATTTATTCCCTTAATTATTTTGGATGGCATATTGGGTGTTTAAATTATTGAATGAGGCTATCTTATTCTTTTTAACTCTAGTAGGTTATAATGAAATTTTGTGATCTGAAGGGGGGCAAGGTTGTCATTAGTGTTTGGGCAGTTTGGTGATTTATGCATAATACAAGGTTAGTTTGGACATTTCCCTAACCCTAACATCTTCTATATAAGCATCCTTAACTTCAGATCTAGCCCCCATATCATTTATTCTACTACTTCTTCTTCATCAATTATACCCGAAATTGTGAGGGTCAAGAGAGGTTGAGAGCTTAGAATTGGTTTGGATCTATACTTGTGGTGGATTCAGCTCTACATTACAGGCAAGACATATGTTCTACTCTTCCTCTTTGTACTAAAATTTCGTAGCCTTTACTTTGTGCATCTATAATCTGCTAAATAATATTTTTCATATATGTATATGTATGTGTAAATCATGTTCATATATGACTTATATATATTCTATTTATACATATATGTATAGATCTGTAGGTATATATATAGATCTTGTATATATGTAGAGATTCGTGGATCTATATAGGCATATATGTATAGATCTGTTAGAGTATATTCATATTCATGTTTATTTATGCGACTTATATATTCTATTTATACATATATGTATAATCCGTAAATATATATATAGATCTTGTATACATGTAGAGATTCGTGGATCTATATAGGCATATATGTATAGATCTGTTAGAGTATATTCATATTTATGTTTATTTATGTGACTTATATATTCTATTTGTACATAAATGTATAGATCCGTAAGTATATATATAGATCTTGTATACATGTAGAGATTCGTGGATCTATATAGGCATATATGTATAGATCTGTTAGAGTATGTTCATATTCATGTTTATTTATGTGATGATATATATTCTGTTTATATGTATATGTATAGATCCATGATCATATGTACAGATCTTGCATATAGGTAGAGATTAGTAGACTTATATAGACATATATGTACAAATCTGTTAGAGTATATTTATATTCATATATATATATGATGATTTATATTCTGGTTATACATATATGTACAGATCTTGTATATATATAGAGATTTGTGGTGATATATTGATATATGTATGAGACTATGTTTATATCTAGCTATACATACAAATCTGTTTTTACCATATATGTAAAAACACATGTATAGATTCGTGGTTATGTGTCTTGTTGGTATGATTCTGATGATGTGTATATGGTTGGAACTTAGTATAAATATCTGAATACATAAATATTTTAGGTTTCAATGTTGACAAAGATTTCAAAACTGTTATTAGAAAAATATTGCATATTTATGTAATTGTTTTTCTCTATTTTCTTTGTTATCAGACTCTGGACATTGATTTATATTGTTATTATGTGTATCACGAATTATACTAGATTACGTATTTTTGACCGTATAAATGAATAGTTTCGACCGTATAAAATACCGTATACCTTGGCGCTGGGGCGCTGCCCCAGACCCCGCCAGGGGGGCGCTCAGGTAATGGTCGCGCCGCCCCCCTGGACCCCCCAGGCTCGACCTTATAAATTGTTATATGTTCCCGATTAAAGATTACGAGTGAATTATTAAATTCGTAAAATCATAAGATTTAAATTAAATGACTATGTTTTGGAAATTTATAAGGAACCACAAGGAGGCTGACTATTACTGCAGTCTAACTAGTACCACGGGACATGGGTGAGTTGTCACGGTATGGGTGAGTTGTCGGGTACGTGGTTATGGTAGGGCATGGATTGGATGTTGTATGGAAAAATCAGATTAATGTAAGAAATTTATAAACATAATTATATTAAATGGTGGTATATTAGTGACTATATTTATAGTTAAATATATTATTATTTTATAATATAATTTTGGGATTAGGTGTCACTAGGAAAGGGGATGGATTTTGGTACTCTGCTTGGGATCATGTAGAGTTGTACTTGCTCGTGGGTTTAACCCACATTTTTGTTGTTTCAGGTCCTCGACAGTTTCACCAGCAGGGTTGAGGACTTCATATCTATCCGTCCGGTTCTATCATATTTTCCTTCCACTCCAGGGTATGATCCGATAAATGTCATATGTTGTATTTCTTATAAGTGTGTTTCTAGGGGTCTATGTTTATGGGATTTCCAAGTTGTACTGTGTGGGACTTATTTTATTTAAGGATGTATTGGGAATGGTCTTCTTCATGTATAAGTTGTATCCTTATTTTGTTATTGTTGTTATTATTATATTTCTATTTTATGTCTTCTATTCTGTGCTTATGTTATCAATTACTGATGCTCCTAGTTTTCTGTGTATGGGCCTGGCCAACCTATGCATGAAAATTTGGGGGTGTCACACTCAAGTTCATGAAATGGATCAAGTTGCTGATAATTTCACCAAGTCTCTCAAGATTGATAGAATTTTAGAAGTTGACAAGTAAAATCAAGTTTAAGGGGGGGGGGGGGGGGGGGGGTAATAAACTTGATTGCTTGTTGTGGGAGTTACAATAGTTTTATTTAGTGTCTTATTGTTTGTGTCAGTGGGACTGTTAGTATTAGACAATAAAGTTATAGTAATTGATAGAAATGTAAATGGGAGTTATCCTAGTAAATTTTATGTTAGTGTGTATTTATTTGCATTTAGATATGATAGTTACATGTATCTTTTGAGGCCTATATAAGGCTATGTAATTTATATATTTTAATTAAGTTGAACAAGTGGAATAAAATATTTTCCAAGTCTTCTCAAGTCATTTCTCTTCCTAAAATTATATAGTTGTGAGAGTGTCTCTAGGCCACTATTTCGAACAAAGTGGTATCAGAGCTAGGTTAAGTTGTGGGAGTGAGAGGAAATGACAAACAGTTCAAGTCCATTTCGAATGTCTCAGTTCACCAATGGCAACCATGAAAATTGGTATATCCGAATGAAGACAATTATTGGAGCACAAGATGTGTGGGATATTATAGACAAAGGTTGCAATGAGCCAGACGATGAGGCAACCATGTCTCAAGCGCTGAAACATTCCCTCCAAGCCACAAGAAAGAACAACCAAAAAGCGGTAATGATCATCCACCAATGTTTGAATGATGCAATGCTACAAAGAGTTTCTAATGCTAACAATGCAAAAAAACTTTGGGAGATTCTTCAAAATTCTTTCCAAGGAGTGGATAAAGTGAATAAGGTTCGCCTCCAAAGTTTACAGGGTGAATTTGAAGCATTGCAAATGAAGGAATCTGAATCAGTTTCAGATTTTTTTTAAGGGTTCTAAGTATTGTGAACCAACTAAAGAGATAATTTGTTTGAGGTTGTCATACCCGTGTCGGACACGCGTGCCCACAAGGCTAGAGTTGTCTTAAAACTTACGCGTGCCCACAAGGTTAGAGTTGTCTTAAAACTTAAAATACTTCAAGTACACGTTTATGATACTTCGAGAACACGTCTTGAATATTTCAAAACTAAGTTTTTGACACTTCGATCACACGACATGGTGATTTTAAATTAAATTTTATACAACTTAAACAATGACATTATGAACTAATTAAATATAAAATAAAACTTAAGAAAATAAAAATAGAGTATATAAACTTTAAGATCTAAATGAGTAATATTTTATGATTATATAGATAAAATAATAAAATTTGTTTCATTTTAAATATATATAAATAATTTTAATTTTATTTTTTTAATGTGGCGTGTTCGTGTTCGCGTGTCCTTGCTTCATAGGTTTGGTGCAATGATGAGGGCAAAGTAAATATGATTTTTTTTATTCAGTTTACTATTTTTGCAAAATAAATGAAATTACTAATTTAAAATAGATTTTTTTTGCCTCTTTAAATATCTTTTATATATCGTAGATTACGTTATTTTAATTTTTTATTTATTTATGTATATATATTTTTTGTATTGACCTCTATTAACATTCCTCAAATTTTAATTCGAAACTGAATCTACAATAAAAAATATAAAAACGTGAATTGAGTATAAGAGATGGCAATGGGTCGGAATCGGGACGAGGATCGCATCCCCCATCCACGTTCCCCTTTAACTTTGCTATCCGCATACCCGTCACAAACTGGATTGTTAAACGGGACAGAGCGGTTTTTAAGCATAAAAACCTTTATTTTATAAATGAAGGTAATGTGTATTTTCTTAATTGAAACTTTTAATTTATTATTATCGTACGAGCATCAAAGTAAAACATGTAATTTTTAACATAATTGATATGAAATTAAGACGAGAAGAGTAAAAGGTAAAGCCCGAGTGGGTTAGCTTAGTTGGAAAATACTTGAGACTTGGGGGGCGGGCACGAGTCCTGTGGATTAGTCGAGGTGCGTATGCTGGCCCGGACACTAAGGTTATCAAAAAAAAAAAGAGTAAAAGATAAACAAACTATAATTTGGTATTGGGTGGACTATAGAAAAATAAAGGAGTTATTTTATACAAGGGATATATATTAGTATTATATGATAATATTGAAAGGTATATGTAAATGCAGAAAAGTTACACAATAGAAATTGGGATAAAAAATTGGATTCTTCCTCATTAATCAAAGTCCTCTATTTATACAAATTGTGATAAATGGGTCAAGCCCACATACCCAGGTTTATCAACCCCTTAAATCAAGGGATTTGATAAACCCTAACCTTTTTTGGACTCTTCATACTATAATTGGATTACTTCTTGCCTTGTGGACCACACTTTAGCTTCTAGAATTTTCCATGGGCCCATTGTTGATTTCGGCCTGCTTGTTTTCAGCCCATCCGCCTTCCGGCCCATCGGTCTTTGGCCCATCTGTCGTCGGCCCATCAGTCCAGTGGCCCATCTATAATTGCGCCAAATATTTCAACCATTACACAGGCCCCTGAGGTTATGGGCTTGACATTCTTTCTAAAGCCCATGACCTAATAAATGTAAATACCTATGTATATATATACTAATAGCTTTTATGGGAAATGAAGATAATGAGTTGGCATGTCATCATTGCCTATTTAATGATATGCCAAAACGTGAGGCCATTACTCCCTTAAGTCTCGCACCATGACGACTTTGGCGTGCCTTTCGGACTTCGTGCAGCCTTTTTGGCTTCCTTCTCTCCTTCTATAAAAACCCCTTCTTTCTTCACTTCTCATCACATTTCATACTTTGTAATTCCCTATTCTCGTCTCTGCCTTCTTTAGCTCTTCATTACTGGGATTTTTTTCTTTGTCATTGCCGCCGTTCGTTCCATCGCTCATCTCAGATATTGTAGAAACCTGCTGTTACTCAGAGCTTTTGTAACTCTTCCTTCACCAACTAAGTAAGTCGATTGGTTTTCTTCTTTTCTTCTTTCTTTAATTTATCACCTTTACCTCCTTCTGTCTCTTCTACATTTCTTAACGTTATGTCCGATAGTGATGATACCCGGTTGGTAGAGGAAGTAGTTTTACCTTCTGCCTCAGGCACCGATTCCACTAGTAGTGACACTCCCCAGCCTGTTCCTAAAGGAACCAAAAAGACCACTCTTAAAAGTACTGACCTTCCGGGTTCCTCAACGACCGGTCCTGCGAAATCCAAGCCTTCTGAACCATTCGTAGTGGCCCCACTTAAGAGGACCCGACCTGAAGTGGACGTCAAACACCTTCGGGCTGAGACCCGGGTTCCCCAGGACGTTGATGTGTCCCCCTATCCTGGCTACCTAGACTTTTCCCAGAGCCAGGGCCTAGCCCCCGGTAGCATTCTGCTATCGGCATCTCATCTTAGGGTTCTAAGGTTTCCTCTTCATCCCTTTTTTCACTATGTGTTTTTCATGCTTGGGTTGCACCCTCTTCAACTGAACCCGAACAACATTCGGATCATATCCATGCTACTGTTGTACAATAGGGATATGGATCTGAACTTAGGCCTAGCCGACCTCCTCCTTTGTTATTTTTTCCAAAATGCCAGAG
Source organism: Cornus suecica (assembly GCA_963922005.1). Classification (NCBI taxonomy): domain Eukaryota; kingdom Viridiplantae; phylum Streptophyta; class Magnoliopsida; order Cornales; family Cornaceae; genus Cornus; species Cornus suecica. The sequence goes on along the minus strand of OY998240.1, from coordinate 17,196,551 downwards.
CGAGTAGAGGTAGATACAACCTTTTCCCCTTTCACGGCCGCAGCATCTGTACCGATACAGAAAAATCGGACAAGGGATGGAAGGAACGAATGGTAGTAGTGAGTGGCAATTGGTCATACCCTTTTTCTCGTATTTTCCCGATCCCCAACAGTTCGGTCCCATTCGCTTGCCTGTCTACCGCCCCCTTCATAAGGCTTCTTGCCTCTGTGACCATTGTGACCTTCACCGGGGGGACTATGCCTTCAAATTTCTAGGTTATGAGGACAAGGATCTTCCCCTTACCTTTATAAAACAACGGATAGGCCTCTTGAAAACCCATGTTTGGGGAAAGACCCGATCGGCTACTGACCTGCTGACCATGGACAATCTTGAATCAATCTCTAACTTGGGCGCTGGTGTTGACAGGATGGACTTGCCTGACAAACCTATGTCCGCCAGAATCCCTCAAGTTCCTGAAGGGATTACGCTTGTTGATGCTGTGCCGTTGTCAACAGCACCGCCTTCGACTTCGGTGCCTCCACCTGCTCAGAGCCCGCCAGCGCCACTAGCACAGAACCCATCGGTTCCTCCTCCGCCTCCTGTCAATGCTCCGACTGTAAGGACCCGATCCAGTACAACTAGTGGAGTGGGTACTAAAAGGGTCAGGACACAAGCCGAGAATGCTTCTTCAAGCAAAGCTCCTGCTGCCCCTGAATCATCTCAAGCTCTGATCCCTTGGGAGCCTAAGTTTCTGCTGCCAGATGGAACTCCAGTTTGTGCTGATCAAATCACCCTTAATCATCCGGAAGCTCTTTGGGCTATGGCCAAAGGGATCTGGACACCAGCTGATAGGGTGGCTCAGTCAAAAATCACCAGGACTGATCTGGCTAAGAAGACTTCGATAATGGTTATGGAGGTAAAAGACTTCAATCGCCAGTTTGTGTTCTCTATTTCGTTTGTTGACCGCTATTTATGTAATAATCCAATCTTTATTGTGCAGCTTCTCTACGGCATTCAGGCCTATAACAGCCTCCTTGAGACTGATGTGAAAGAGATGGCCGGTATGAAGGCCCAAATGAAGCAGAATGAGATCCACCGGGTTTCTCTGGTCAAGGAGGCGGATGGTCTCCGCCAGACCGTTTCTGAACATAAGACTCTTCTGGAAACCGGTGAGGCGGAAAAACAAACCTTGATTGCTGAAAAGCTGGTTCTGGCTGCCGAGCTGGAAAAAGCGAAAGAGGTTGCTAGGCAGATGGCAGCTGAAAAAGCTGAATCTGATAGACTCTTGGCAGAATCAGAAAGGCTTCTTTCCCTTGAGCGGGAAAAGGTAGAGGTGTGCCGTCTGGGAGGGCTTGACATGTTCAAAAGATACAGTGTCATCTGCGACATCCGAGCGGTCAGGGCCTGGAGACGGAGGCATGAAATGGAGCATATTCCTCTGGAATCCCGGGAATTCAAGACCGCAGAGGAATTCGATGCCCATATGGGGATACCCTTTCCTTATGAAAACCCTCTTGCCTCTGAGAACGAGAAGCGCTTTGCTGCCATCCTGAAGGGGGAAGAATACCATCCTCCCGGACAGTAGCCAGGGAAATTTTATATGTTTTTGTTTCCCCCAATGGGCTAATTTCTTGTAACTTCCTTCATTTTTAATGAACAAGAACTTTTATCCCTTTTTTCCAGTAATTATTCGTCATTTGTGTGGGTTTTTATCGTTTCGTACTTAGCTTTTATGAAACAATTGAGCCTTCAGACATATGGCCCCTGAGGCTATTTATTATTTATTTTAAATTCACACATTTAGGAAATTTCAATGAATCGCAAAGCCTTCGGGCAATGAGCCCCTGAGGCTTGATTTCATCCTCTGGTTAGTTCAAATCAGGTTTGAACTCAAACACTTAGGAAATTTTAGCAAATTGTGAAGCCTTTGGACATTTGGCCCCTGAGACTTGATTTCATCCTCTGGTTTGTTCAAATCAGGTTTGAACTCAAACACTTAGGAGATTTTAGCAAATTGTGAAGCCTTCGGGCATTTGGCCCCTGAGGCTTGATTTCATCCTCTGGTTTGTTCAAATCAGGTTTGAACTCAAACACTTAGGAAATTTTAGCAAATTGTGAAGCCTTCGGGCATTTGGCCCCTGAGGCTTGATTTCATCCTCTGGTTTGTTCAAATCAGGTTTGAACTCAAACACTTAGGAAATTTTATAATCCTAGAGCCTTGCATAAAAGTAGAATTTATCTTTATTGAGATGAATTTGAAAATCATGAAACAGAGGTACCGATATCGGGCACAGATGCTTCGTAACAAAGGTGTCATAGAAAGACACAGTTTTATTTCTTAACAAGAAAAGCAACTATCTAAGGATAATACCTCTTTAACCGATAAGCATTCTGAGAGTTGGACTCGAGGCGGCCTGTTTCGTTCTTCCGAACCCGATAAGCACCGCGTCCGATAACCTCAACCACTGTGTAAGGTCCTTTCCATGTCTCTCGTAATTTGCCTACAATACCAATCTTCCTTCTGAGCACCATATCGCCCACTTGGAACTCTCTTCTTTTGACTTTCTGATTGAAACGTGCTCTGACCTGCTGCTGATAGGCAGCCAGTCTTATCCCAGCGGCTTCCCGTTTTTGTTCTAGGAGATCTAGATCATGGGCTAGGTGCTGATTGTTTGGACCTTCTTCCCAGGCTCGACTCCTTAAAGTAGGTACTTTTAGCTCGGTCGGGATAACTGCTTCGGCCCCATAAGCCATGGCGAAAGGGGTTTCTCTAGTTGGCTGTCTCGGAGTAGTCCGATAGGACCACAACACCTCAGGCAATTTCTCCAACCAAGCCCCTTTCGCGTCTTCAAGTTTTTTTCTCAGTGTGTCAAAAATTGTTCTATTCGTCCTTTCGGCTTGCCCATTTCCCTGCGGGTAGCCGACGGAAGAAGTGTTTTGATTGATCCCATGCTTTGCTAAAAATGCTTGAACCCTTCTGCTGTCTAGGTTGGTGCCATTATCCATCATTATGGTTCGGGGTAGGCCGAATCTACAGATGATGTGGCTCCAGATGAATTTTATAACATGGCTGCCTGTTATGGTGGGATATGCCTTCGCTTCCACCCATTTAGTAAAATAATCGGTAGCCAGGAGAACATGTGTGGTATATCTTATTGCCTGAGGGAGAGGACCTACAATGTCCATGCCCCATCGGGAAAAAGGGTGAGGAATAATAGTTGGGTTTAAGAACTCCGGCGGTGGGTGAATGGCATCTCCATGAAACTGACATTTTTTGCAGTGTCTGACATAAATTTCAGCGTCCCTTGCCAGGTAGGGCCAGAAATACCCCTGGGTGAGGACTTTATGAGCTAGGGACCTTCCTCCGGAGTGATTGCCACAAGCTCCTGCATGAATCTCTTCCATGACTGCCGATGCCTCGGAGGGGGTGAGACATCTCAAGTATGGTCCAGAAAAAGACTTTCGGTATGGTTGGCCGTTGTATAGGGCATATATGGCTGCCTTTATTCTTATCTTCCGGGCTTCTGATTTTGATTCAGGCAATGTACCAAATCTCAGATAATCTACTATCGGATCCATCCAACTTGGTTCCCATGGGATGACCATTACCTCTTTGGGGGGTTTCAAGCTGGATTGGGCGATGAAGTCCATTGGCACAGTGCGAGTCATACTTTCTTTTGTGACGGAGGCTTGGTTGGCCAGATGATCTGCTGCAGAATTGTCCCCTCTGGGAATCTGTTCAAAGTTTATTTGCTGGAACTCTTCGGCCTCCCTTAGAACCAGATTCTTGTAGGCTTCCATCTTCGGCTCTCGGGTTTCATACTCCCCATTTAACTGTCGCACGACTAGCTGGGAGTCACTTCGTACCTCTGCTCTTTGAACTTGAAGGCTTCGGGCTAACCGAACTCCTGCAAGGATGGCTTCATATTCTGCTTCGTTGTTAGAAGCTGGAAATTCCAGTCTAACGGATTGTTGGATTTTAGTACCATCCGGTGTTACGAGTACTACTCCAATTCCTACTCCGTTGATGTTGGATGATCCATCCACGAACACGACCCACAATCCAGGCTCAACTTCTTCTGTGCAGTCAGTAGTTTCTGTCTCCAGCAGGAAGTCAGCTACTGCCTGTCCTTTGATGGCCGTTCGGGGGACATAGGTTATGTCAAAAATCCCCAGTTCAATCGCCCATTTTGATACTCTCCCAGATAACTCAGGTTTCGCCATTATGGACCTGATCGGAGTTACGGTAGGTACTATGATCGGGTGTGCTTCAAAATAATGCCGCAGACGTCGTTTAGCATTGATCAGCGATAGTATTAGCTTCTCCTGCTTTGAATAATGGGTTTCTGCATCAGCAAGGGATTTGCTGGTGTAGAAGACTGGTTTCTGGTACCCTTTGCCCTCCTTGACCAGAGCGGCGCTGGTAGATGTTACTGAAACGGCCAGATATAGGTGCAGCGGCTCATCGGCTTCAGGGGTTGCCAGGATCGGGGGCTTCGTCATGTAACTTTTGAGTTGGTGCAGGGCCTCCGCTTGCTCGGGCCCCCAGACTTCTCCTTGTGCCGCTCTTATTGCCTGAAAGAACGGCCTGCACCGATCGGTTAACCGAGAGATGAAACGACTGAGGGCTGCTATTCTCCCGGTTAGCACCTGGATTTCTTTCCTAGACTTTGGCTCAGCTGTCTCTATGAGAGCTTTGACTTGTGCAGGGCTAGCTTGTATTCCCGTCTGATCAACTATGTGCCCCAAAAACTGGCCTGAGGATACTCCGAAAGAACATTTGGCCGGATTGAGCTTCATATTGTACTTCCGGAGGGTGTTGAATACCTGCTGCAGATCGGCGAGATGGTCTCCTTTTTCCTTGCTTTTGACCACTGTGTCATCGATGTAGGCTTCGATGGTGGATCCCATCATCCCTTGGAACATCCTTCTGACCAACCTCTGATAGGTAGCACCTGCATTCTTTAGTCCAAAAGGCATAACCGTATAACAAAATGTACCTGACTCAGTGATGAAGGCAGTCTTTTCCTGGTCCTCCGAATCCATTCGGATCTGGTTATAGCCAGAGTATGCATCCAGAAAGCTCAGGCGTTCGAATCCTGCGGTGGCATCTACCATCTGGTCGATCTTTGGTAAAGGGAAACAGTCTTTCGGGCATACTTTATTCAGATCAGTGAAGTCAACACATACCCTGCACTTGCCGTTTTTCTTCTGGACCACCACCACGTTTGCCAACCAGGAAGGATACTGGACCTCTTTTATGAATCCTGCTTGCAGAAGTCGATCAACCTCTTCGGCTATGATCTGGTTTCGATGGGCTCCCATTCGTCTTTGTTTCTGTCTAACGGGCTTTGCGCTGGGATCCACATTGAGAGAATGTAGGGCAACTGATGGATCAATACCGGTCATGTCCATATGGCTCCACGTAAATATGTCAGCATTGGATCGGAGAAGGGATTCCATTTCCTCTTTTTCTTGTGGATTAAGGCCTGAACCAACATAGGTAAACCTTTCGGGGCGATCGTGACAAATTTGAACTTCCAGTAGTGGTTCAACTGCTACCGGTGATCCCGAACCGCCCTCCTGTAATTGCTATTTGGCATCAAGTACTGTCTTGGACTGCGACTTTTGTTCCGGTTCTGTTCTCCTTTTTAGACTTTTCATAGTGACTGCGTAACACTCCTTTGCCGCTACCTGATCGCCCCTGATATCGATTACGTCAACTCCGTTCGGATCAATACACCGCATGACCTGATGCATAGTAGAAGGGACTCCGTGCATACGATGGATCCATCCCCTTCCCATGAGGAGATTATAGGAAGGTTTGACATCCACCACCACGAAAGTCTCTCGGAGTGTGCGCCTTGCTGCCGTTACTGGCAGCTGGATTTCCCCCACTGGTTCCACTCTCTTTCCATCGAATCCTGCTATCGGGCTTCTGGATGGGACTATTTCCTGGGGGTTGATTTCCAATTTCTCAAAGGCCCATTTGGTGCTAATGTTGGCACTGCTTCCTGGATCGACCATTACCCTCTTGATGAGGGAGATAACCAGGGGGTCGTCATGAGGTGTCTGAATATTCTGCATATCCGCAGAGGTGAAAATAATCCGGGCATCCTCTTTCGGGCTTCGAAACTTGGTGACTTCTCCAACCCTTCGTAACTTTTGGGCTTGCCGCATCTGTGATCTACGAGCTTCTTCCGCTTCTGACCGACTGGGCCCTCCATGGACCATGTGAATGACCTGTACGGGTTGTCCCATAGCTCCTTTGGTAGGGGCATGCGTCGCTTGATCTGATCGGGCTCCTTCCTTGGCAACATACTCGGTCAATTCTCCTTTTGCAATCATGGCTTCCACCTGTCTTCTGAGGCTTCTGCACTCATTAGCGTGGTGCCCGTATTCGCCATGGAAGGCGCAGTGCCTCGACATATCCCTTTGGTCCATCGGCTGTCTGATGGGAGGTGGTGACCGGTAGATTCCTTTGCCCTTTGTTTCCTGGTACAGCTTTGCCAAGGTCACTTTTAAGGGGGTGACCTTCTCCTCAAACCTTGGTCATTTCTCTGGGGCTGGGGAAGGAGCAGGAGGTGCGCTCGGTCTCTTCTGGTCTGGTGCCCGATCCTTTACCCTGGAAGGTTCGGACGCTCTGGCCTCTATTGTTGCAAAGGCGGTCCTTCTTTGTCGTATGACCAACTCCTCTTCTATTCGGAGGTGCCCTTGTGCCCTAGAGTTGAGCTCTCCAATATCGGCTGACGGCCTCTTGACTAGGGACTGATGGAACTTCGTTCCAGGGATCAGGGCCATTCTGAAGGCTTCGACGGCTGAATGTTGATCGCAGTTGTCAATTGAAGACATCTCCACATTGAACCGTGAGACAAAACTTTTCAGGGATTCGCCCTTTTCTTGGATCATGGTGAACAGACTGGAGATAGTCTTCTTCTGCCTTTTATTGCCAAAGTACTGTGCGATAAATAACTCGCAGAGTCTGAGCCAACTACCGATCGATCGGAACGGTTGCTTTCTGAACCACAGGAGGGCTGCTTCGGTCAGGCTGGTGGGGAAAACTTTGCAGAGTAAGGCCTCGTTTTCGTTGTAAACATTCATCTTGGTATGGACGTGATAGATGTGTTCGGTTGGATCTTTTGTACCATCGAACAGGGTGAACTTCGGTAATCTGAACCTTTCCGCATAGGGCACGCTGGTGATCGAGACGGTGAATGGTGTCTGAATGACGTCTAAGGATGCCTCGGAGGCCAGATCGATTGGGGTCTGTACTTTCAGGTCCCTAAGCACGTCTCGCTGGAATCTTGACATGATTTCCTCCAGTTTTTTCATGGTCAGGACCTCCTCAGGATTACGCGCCCCAAGTTTCCTCCAGTTTTTTCATGGTCAGGACCTCCTCAGGATTACGCGCCCCAAGAACCTGTAGGGATGACTCTGCCTGTTCCTCACGATCGTTGTGGGCTCTAGCGGGTAGGTCTTCCATGTCTGTCTGGCGGCCTACAGACCGTTCGCGTTGGCCGGACTGCTCGTCGTCATGTACCTCCTGTGGATTCTGTAGTTGAGCCAATTTTGCCGCCAATTCAGCGTTCTGCCTTTCTAACTCGGCAGTCCTCTCCTCTAGGGCTCGTCTGATCGGATCTTCTGGTTGCTGGCCTCCGTTTGGAGGTAAATCGGTATGTTGTGAACGTGTGATCGCCATTGTTGGTACGAATCTTAGCTTTTTTGTAGAGGGTGAGAAACTTCTTGAAAAATGATTTCAATAATAGGGTTTCCCACAGACGGCGCCAATTGTGTAAATGCAGAAAAGTTACACAATAGAAATTGGGATAAAAAATTGGATTCTTCCTCATTAATCAAAGTCCTCTATTTATACAAATTGTGATAAATGGGTCAAGCCCACATACCCAGGTTTATCAATCCCTTAAATCAAGGGATTTGATAAACCCTAACCTTTTTTGGACTCTTCATACTATAATTGGATTACTTCTTGCCTTGTGGACCACACTTTAGCTTCTAGAATTTTCCATGGGCCCATTGTTGATTTCGGCCTGCTTGTTTTCAGCCCATTCGCCTTCCGACCCATCGGTCTTTGACCCATCCGTCGTCGGCCCATCAGTCCAGTGGCCCATCTATAATTGGGCCAAATATTTCAACCATTACAGTATATTAGTAAAAAATGACTATAATGGAGGCGGGATGGGTGACCCCTCCCTCATACCTGCCACAATAACCAATCGAAGGTTTTCTCCACCACTATACTCGTCTTTATTTATTTAATTAGGTCCCGAAACCTTGGCAGGTAGGGGTGTTCAAGAACTGGAATCGGTCGGAACCGAACCGCACCCGAATCGGGGTGTTCGGTTCCGGTTCCAAAAATCAAAGAACCAAAATTTTAGGTTCGGTTCTGGTTCTTTCTCATTTGTAACCGAACCAATTTATATATATATTTATTAGTGTTATATTATTACCTTTATATATATATTATATTTCAAATTATAAGTTATAATTTGATATGTGTTAATTAACTTTGAGTTTGTAATAATTAAAATTTTAAAATACTCTCTTAATTTATAATTATATTATTTTTTAATATTTGAAACCAAACCCAACCGGTTTTTAACAATGCTACTTCCGGGGCGAGAACATATTGGTTAGGACAAAGTGTCCTTTTTTCCCTCCAAATTATCCAAACAGCAAATTGTTTTTCATTTCATTTCATTAATTTTCCCTCTCTAGGGCCCACTTTCTCACAGGGTAGAGACTATGACGACTTCGTCTTCTCCATTTTCGACGCTCTCTCAATCATCTATTTCACCTCAAGACTCAAACCCTAACCGTTCCTCATCGCCATTGTCGTCCCTTTCGCCAAACCCTAACCCGCACACCTCTATTTATCGGGCTCGTTATTGGACGCCTTGGGGTATGGCATCACCCTATCCCTCAACGGATTTTGATCAATTCCCCTCCGATTCCCCCAATTTCACTCTCCGATCTCTTCTCCGAACTATGCTTCTTCTACTTCCTCAAATCCGGTGGCCACAACCAGCTCCTCTCCATTGGCGCCATTTCCAATTGTTGCAGCCACTACTTCTGATTCTCCTCTGTTCGGTCAGTGTCTTGATCTTTTTTCCTTTTTTCAATTCTTTAATGCGTCTTCTTCAATTTCACAACAATCTTGTTACATTATAAGTGTGTGTGTGTATACGTATATAGATATATTTGAAAAGAGTAGTGGCCTCGAGACTGAACCTTTATGTAGACTAAAGAACAAGTTGTCAGCATCCGCCCGCACATAACAACAAGAACAACCCATGTATGTAGATACATACATATATATATATATATATATATATATATATATCTGTGTGTGTGTGTGTGTATACATACAACTTTACCTCATACACTGCCTCCTTTTTCTATCTCCACTCTCTACCATATTGGGTTGTTGGGTTCTTCAGGTCTGTTTCTTCTTCTTCAATTTTTACTTCAAACCCTAGTGTTCTGTTTGTTTTATCATCACTTGGTGTTAGTGAATGCAGTGCTTAATCATCTCTGTATGGCTCTGAACTTAGTGGGGGCATTTGAACTAGGCCAATACTACTTGGTTTTTTTCACCTTGTTTAGGTTTTAAAACCCTAGTTTCTCTTAAATTGATTCTGGTTATTTGGGTTGTTTGATTTTCTTTTGTCTGTAATGCCCTGTTCTTGGTGTATTTCTTTTTCTTTTTTTTGTGATCAGGGATTTCATAATCTGAAATATAGTTATGCTAGATGGTTTGTTTTTAGGTTTGTTCAGCCACTTTGGAGTATAAATAAAATGGGTTTTTTCTTTCTCAAAGCTATGAATTTTATTTTATTTTATTAAAAAATTTTTTTTGCCCTTTCGTTTTTGTGGGCTTAAGTTTTTAGAGAACCTATACCATCTTAGGGTTTCTAGAGTTAATGTTACTGCTCAATTTTCTACCAAATTTTTTGTTTATAAACAAGGTGAAAAAAACAAGTAGCATTGTTCTTTCATGCTTGATCACATTATTATAATGTGGCTTGTAATGGTCAAAAACCTGAAGTAAAGCAAAAATTCTTGGTGCTTTCTCTGAACTAGATAAAATGTATCTGTGACCCCTTTACAAAATGTTTAGCAAACAGTAACTATCTTGAAATACCCAATTGCAAGTAATGGACAGTTGAATCTATAGTTATTGCTTTTTATTTTCATGTTGTGGAAGTAAAGCAAAAGATCACTCATTATCCACTTCCCTAGCTCCATTTGTGGAACACAGCTTTGCCATTGGCTAGAAGCCCTTTGATGATGCATTAGGGTGGGTTTTTTTTTTTTTTTTTTTTTTTTCCCATTTTGGGCCTTGGAACTGTAACAACCCGCTCCAACACTTGGTATAATATTGTCCGCTTTGGGCTCAGCCCGCACGGTTTTGCTCTTGGGCTCCTCCCAAAAGGCCTCATACCAATTGCAGACAACACTGCACATATAAGCACATCCCCAGACCTCTACCCGGGCGATGTGGGATATCGTCCTCGCTGGCGACCCACGGGTGATGTACATGCTCGCACACTTAATTCCGGCCGGGCTCTGGCTCTGATACCAATTGTAACAACCCGCTCCAACACTTGGTATAATATTGTCCGCTTTGGGCCCAGCTCGCACGGTTTTGCTCTTGGGCTCCTCGCAAAAGGCCTCATACCAATTGGAGATAACACTGCACATATAAGCACAGCTCCAGACCTCTACCCGGGCGATGTGGGACATCACAGGAACTGCCAATTTGTTTGGAATTATTACATCCCTAGTAAAAGAATTGAAACAACATAAGGTTATTTAATTTATTTCAGGACTATTATAATGATGATTAACATTGGATTGAAAATCATCTTTAATTCATTTCAGGGAACCCTTTTTCTGAAGGTGGTGCTCATGGAGAAGGAACTGAGGCTTCCACTGCAGTATGTATGGTGATAGACATAATGTATATGTTGGAAATAGTTTGGACAAATAGTAATTAAACCTAACTTTGAGCTTAAATAATTATGGGACCCGAACTCCGATTTTAACGGGACCAAGCACTAATGTGTTCTCCTTGGTGAGGAGATCAAGTTGGTATAATTACATGTTCAAAACTATTCATTATTGAATGAGAAATTATCTCTCAAAGTGACCCACTTAAACTTGGGTAAGGATGTTTGTCCCAAATTGGAAATAAAATGAAGTGTAAAGGTGTTTATATATGGTTGCATTGAATGTGTGACTTGAATAACAAGAGGCACGGGAGAAGAGCTAGACCATGCATGAACCATGCAAGTCTTAGCCTAACCACACGCGCGCGCGCGCCGCCCGCCCGGTCCTGGCCGTGGTCGTGGCGCGGTGCGGGTGGGTGGGTGGGTGGGTCGTCGGTTCTACCCAATGTAGTTTTATTTTTTGCCAAAACTGCAAATATCTCTTCTGAAGAGATACGTCTACAGTTTCAGCACCCATTGGAATGGATACCACTACAGTTGTAACACCTCTTATTCTTTATATCTATAGGTTGCAGTTCATTTATAAGATACGTTTTTTTCTCTTCATATGCTCTGCCAGAATAGATATTTCCCTCTTCATACATACACATATACATATAGACAGATAGGTCTGGTTCGGTTCGGGTACAGACACAGAACTTGAGTTCGCCGGTCTTCACCATTGCAGTGCTGCAATTGTGAAGGCGAAATCCATTCTATCTTGGGAGGCACTTGCTCAGAATCCTTGAGCACCGTAGAGGGAGCAATATTGCCTTAAGGAAACTGTGGTATCACACAGGGCTCGGATTTAATCTGCTCATTCTACCAATTTGATATTACGGGTCAATTTTATTTTTAATTATTGCAAATATATTTTATGCATGATATATTTATATATATACATATATATATATCAGAATATAACAGAAGCATGTTCGTTTTAACAATCTTAAGGCAATAATTTGTTAATGTTTCATGTTCTGTTATATATATATAGTATACATTGTTTCAGATTTCATAAATATAGTTATATATAGATACTGTATGCTTATTCTGATATAAATAAATTTACATTATGATATTTATATATATATATATATATATATTCTGTTTTGTATTCTGATATATATTTATATCTTGTTGCTATATATATATATATACTGATTTTGTATATATATATATATATATATCTTGTATTCTGCTATATATATATATATTCTGATTTTATATATATATATATATCTTGTATTCTACTATATCTTGTATTCTGATTTTGTATATATATATATATATATATATATATATATATACTGATTGTACTCTGATATATATATTTATATATATTCTGTGTATTTATTATATATATTTATTCGGTTTTATATACATATTCTGGAGATTGTACATATATATATATTTAATTATATTAACAGTCCATTATATATTGATTGTCTATATATTTTTCTGAATTTTATTTCCGAATTTTATATAGATATATACATCCTGCTTGTTTTATTAAGTGTAATTTTTGTGTTATTATAATATTGTGCGGGAAACAGTATATAAAGCAGATTTCTGTTTGTGTAACAAAAATAGCTACTGGTAATCCAACCACAATCAATGTCCCACATGGGGAGAAGCCTAAAAAGTTCAATGGCTCTGATTTTAAGCATTGGCAACAAAAGATGCTGTTTTATCTTACTACTTTGAATCTGGCCAAGTTTTTAATGGAAGCAATTCCATCAGTGGCCGAGGGTGAAACTGATAAAGATAAACTGGTTGCAGTGGATGCATGGAAGCATTCTGATTTCTTGTGCAGGAACTATATCCTTAATGGATTAGATAACACACTGTATAATGTATACAGTGGTGTGAAAACTGCAAAGAAGTTATGGGAATCATTGGATAAAAAGTATAAAACTGAGGATGCTGGCACGAAGAAATTCATTGTCGGTAAATTCTTAGATTTTAAAATGTTAGATTCCAAAACTGTACTCAGCCAAGTGCAACAGATTCAAGTGCTTCTTCATGACATTCATGCAGAAGGTATGTCTCTTAGTGAGTCATTCCAAGTGGCGGCTATAGTTGAAAAACTACCACCACTTTGGAAAGATTTTAAGAACTACCTGAAGCATAAACGCAAGGAGATGACTCTTGAAGAGTTGATAGTTCGCCTGAGGATTGAAGAGGACAATCGTAAGTCTGAAAAGAAAAGTAGTGCATGGCATCCTATGGAGTCAAAAGCAAATATTGTGGAGGAAGGATCATCTTCAAAGACTAAAAAGAGAAAGTTCAGTGATGAAGGTCCAAGTAAAGGATCTAAGAAGTTCAAGGGCAAGTGCTTCAATTGTGGAAAGCTGGGACATCTCTCTAAAGACTGTCGAAAGCCAAGGAACTTCAGAAACACTAGACCCCAAGCGAATATGACTGAGGCAAATCGACTTGCAAATGATGTAGGCGATATGAACCTTGCTGCTGTGGTTTTAGAGTGCAATTTGGTGGGCAATAACAAAGAGTGGTGGGTGGACACTGGAGCTACTCGTCACATCTGTGCTAATAGGTGGATGTTCACTGCTTATCAACCTATGAAAAATGGAGAACAACTCTTTATGGGTAATTCTTCATCTTCTAAGGTAGAAGGTAGTGGAAAAGTGATCCTGAAAATGACTTCTGGAAAAGAGGTGACTCTGAATAATGTGCTACATGTGCCGGATATTCGCAAGAACCTGGTGTCTGGATCTCTGCTAAGCAAAAATGGCTTTAAATTAGTCTTTGTATCTTATAAGTTTGTACTTACAAAGAATGAGATGTATGTAGGAAAAATGATATCTCAGTGATGGGCTGTTTAAGCTCAATGTAATGACTGTTGTACCCACAGCTAATAAGATTAATAACACAGTTTCTTCTGCTTATATGCTTGAGTCTTTTGATATTTGGCATGCTAGATTAGGTCATGTTAATTATGATACTTTACGTAGATTAATTAATTTAAATGATTTGCCTAAGTATAAAATTGACCCAAATCATAAATGTGAGACTTGTGTAAAATCTAAATTAACAAGAAAATCCTTTCAAAAAGTTGAAAGATGTAGTGAGCCTCTAGAACTAGTGCATACTGATATATGTGATCTAAAGTTCTTGGAAACTAGAGGAGGAAAAAAGTATTTTATTACTTTTATAGATGATTACACTCGATATTGCTATGTTTATTGCTAAGAAGCAAGGATGAGGCTATTGATATTTTCAAACAATATAAAACTGAAGTTGAGAATCAACTTAGCAGAAAAATCAAAGCTATAAGAAGTGATAGGGGTGGTGAGTATGAATTTCCTTTTGAGGAAATCTGTAAAGAATATGGAATTATTCACCAAACAACAACTCCCTACTCACCTCAATCGAATGGTGTAGCTGAAAGGAAAAACCGAACTTTAAAAGAAATGATGAATGCTTTTCTGTTAAGTTCGGGAGTACCACATAATTTGTGGGGGGAAGGTATACTTTCTGCTAATTACATTCTTAATAAATAGCCTCAAAAGAAAACCTTTAAAAACCCCATATGAGTTATGGAAAGGCTATAAGCCTTCCTATAAATACTTAAAAGTGTGGGGGTGCTTAGCAAATGTGGCAATTCCTAAACCTAAAAAGGTGAAAATAGGACCTAAAACCGTGGATTGTGTATTCATCGGTTATGCCCACAATAGTAGTGCATATCGATTTTTTGTTAATAAATCTGAGATTTCTGATGTACATGTCAATACAATAATTGAATCAAGGAATGCTACATTCTTTGAAACTGTATTTCCATATAAAAGGATATCAGATTCAAGCTCACAGAAAAGGTCATTTAGTGATATGACTCAAGATAGCAGGAACCTATAGACGAATAATCTATAGAACCTAGACGAAGCAAAAAAGCAAGAGTCACTAAGGCCATGTTTGGCAGGCGGTCTTTCTGGTCTGGTCTGGTTTGATCTGGTCCGGTCTGGTCTGGTCCGGTCTGGTCTGGTCTAATCTGATCTGGAAAAGTGTGTTTGGTAAGCGGTCTGGTCTTACTATTTATTTATTATTTATTATAATATTTATTTATGTATTATTTATTTATTTATTTATTATTTCTTCACTTTATAATATATTTTATTATTTATATTATTAAATTATTATTTATTAATTTATAAATATATTCTATTTATTTATTATTTCATTATTTAATTCATTTTATTTATAAATTATTTATTCATTTTTAATTATTTAAAAATATATTTTATTAATTTAATATTAATTTATTATTATTATACTCATTTTTTATTATTATTATGAAGTATTTATTCATTATCACATTTACTTATTATTTATTATTATATTTATTTATTATTATATCTATTTATTATTTATTATTATATTTATTTATTGTTATTATTTATTTCATTTTGTTTATTATTTATTATTTTTATTATATTTTTAAATATGTTTTATGTAATTTATTATTTATTTTATTAATTTATTTTTATTATTTATTATTTAGTCTATTTATTATTATTATTATATTTATTTATTATTATTGTATTCACTTTTTATTATTATTATGTTTTATTTAATTTATTATTTATATTATTAATTATTCATTTTTAATTATTTATAAATATATTTTATTATTTATTCATTTATTTATTATTATTATATTCATTTTTATTATTATTAGGTATTATTTTTTTCATTTTGTTTATTATTTATTATTTATATTTTATTTTTAAAATATGTTTTATTTAATTTATTATTATTATTATTAATTTATTATTATTATTTATTCATTTTTAATTATTTATGAATATATTTTATTAATAAGACCAGACCGGACCACAAGGAAGCACTTTTTTTTTTGTCTGAAATGAGGCCATTTTGGTCTCATTTGGTCTTACTTGGTCTAACCAAAAATTTGGGACCAATGCTACCAAACACGGTCTGGTCCCATAAAACACAAGACCAGACCAGACCACCTGAGACCAGACCACCTACCAAACAGGGCCTAAGTCCTTTGGGCCCGATTTTGTTATCAATCTGGTAGAGAATGAACCTCAAACTTATAAGGAGGTCATGTCTTCACCTGAAGCAGTTTATTGGAAAGAAGCCGTGAATAGTGAAATTGAGTCCATTATGCAAAATCATACATGGGAACTGGTAGATCTTCCACCAGGCAATAAACCATTGGGATATAAGTGGATCTTCAAGAAGAAGATGAAGGCTGATGGATCAATTGACAAGTATAAGGCAAGACTTGTAGCTAAAGGCTATAGGCAAAAGGAAGGGTTGGATTATTTTGACACCTATTCACCAGTTACTAGAATAATGTCCATTCGCATGCTAATTGCGATAGCAGCGTTAAATGGATTAGAAATACATCAAATGGATGTAAAAACAATATTTCTAAATGGTGAATTAGATGAAGAAATATACATGGAACAACCCGAGGGGTTCATTTCTCCTGGCCAAGAGAGACAAGTGTGTAGACTTGTAAAGTCATTGTATGGACTAAAACAAGCACCAAAACAATGGCATGAGAAATTTGACAGTGTCATGATGTCAAATGGGTTCAAAATAAATGAATGTGACAAGTGTGTTTATGTCAAGACTTATCATAATGCGTATGTCATATTATGTCTATATGTAGATGACATGCTTATTATATGCAGTAATAATGATGTAATCAATTCTACTAAGCAAATGCTAAAGAGTAGATTTGACATGAAAGATCTTGGCATAGCTGATGTTATTTTAGGAATTAAAATTTCTAGAACATCAGAAGGACTTGTGTTATCCCAATCTCACTATATAGAGAAAATGTGTGATAAGTTTAAGAATTATGGGATAAGTCCAACACGAACACCTGTGGATGTAAACGTTAAACTTTCTACGAACAAAGATGAAGGTATTTCACAATTGGAATATGCTCGGATCATAGGAAGTTTAATGTATGTTATGAATTGTACTCGACCTGACATAGCATACTCGGTGAGTAAGCTGAGTCGATACACAAGTAACCCAGGTAAATGTCACTGGAATGCAATACTAAGAGTTTTGGGATACTTGAAGTATACTCAAAATTATGGTTTGCATTATACTAGATATCCAGCTGTACTTGAAGGATATAGTGATGCTAATTGGATTTCTGATTCCAGTGATTCAAAGTCCACTAGTGGATATATTTTTACTCTTGGAAGTGCAGCTGTGTCATAGAAGTCCTCAAAGCAAACATGTATTGCTCGGTCCACAATGGAATCTGAATTCATTGCATTGGACAAAGCTGGAGAAGAAGCAGAATGGCTTCGTAACTTTTTAGAGGACATTTCAAACTGGCAGAAACCAGTGCCAGTTATTTGTATACATTGTGATAGTCAATCTACGATTGGAAGGGCTCAAAATCACATGTATAATGGTAAGTCTAGACATATCCGTCGTTGACATAATACCGTAAAACAATTGCTCTCAAATGGTATAATATCCATTGACTATGTAAATTCTAAGGATAATATAGCGGATCCGTTAACTAAAGGTTTGGCAAGAGAGCAAGTTGAAAGATCATCGAGGGGAATGGGCTTGAAACCTCAGGGTTAAAAGACACCATAATGGCAACCCAACCTAGTTGACTGGAGATCCCAAGATCTAGGTTCAAAGGGACAACCGAATTGTGCGTGACTTAGTTAAAAGCACTGTGGAGATTAAAACAAAACTTCTTCCCATTCCTATGATGAGACAGTGCATATTCTAGGGTAAGCTATGCTTTTAATGATGTCTATGACTTGGACAAATCCAAGTGAGGAAGAACTCCTAATAGAATCACCTATGTGAGTAGAAGGGGTCGCTTCTAGGAGAATTTTTGAAGGCGGAATTCTCTGACAAATACTCATGAAACCAAGTGGTGTCCAAGGCCAAAATGGACACAAACGTGAGAACCAACTGTGTTCGAAGGGGAACTGTGTGAAGTCTATTATCTTGGTTTACACAAACAGCTGACAGTTCAAGGCATCACGTCCACTGATTAGCCAGTAAATCCGATAGTCTTTCACAAGGGAAAGTTCAAGGCTCTAAGGCTACTTATCTTGATACAGTAACCTTTCATTGTACTCGAACTAGTGTCTGCATATTCATCTGCATTTTGAACTGCTAATTTCCATTCATGTGGGGGATTGTTGAAAATAGTTTGGACAAACAGTAATTAAACCCAACTTTGAGCTTAAATAATTATGGGACCCGAACTCCGATTTTAACGGGACCAAGCACTAATGTGTTCTCCTTGGTGAGGAGATCAAGTTGGTATAATTACATGTTCAAAACTATTCATTATTGAATGAGAAATTATCTCTCAAAGTGACCCACTTAAACTTGGGTAAGGATGTTTGTCCCACATTGGAAATAAAATGAAGTGTAAAGGTGTTTATATATGGTTGCATTGAATGAGTGACTTGAATAACTAGAGGCACGGGAGAAGAGCTAGACCATGCATGAACCATGCAAGTCTTAGCCTAACCACACGCGCGCGCGCGCCGCCTGCTCGGTCCGGGCCGTGGTCGTGGCGCGGTGCGGGTGGGTGGGTGGGTCGTCGGTTCTACCCAATGTAGTTTTATTTTTTGCCAAAACTGCAAATATCTCTTCTGAAGAGATACGTCTACAGTTTCAGCACCCATTGGAATGGATACCACTACAGTTGTAACACCTTTTCTTCTCTATATCTATAGGTTGCAGTTCATTTATAAGATACGTTTTTTTCTCTTCATATGCTCTGCCAGAATAGATATTTCCCTCTTCCTACATACACATATACATATAGACAGATAGGTCTGATTCGGTTCAGGTACAGACACAGAACTTGAGTTCGCCGGTCTTCACCATTGCAGTGTTGCAATTGTGAAGGCGAAATCCGTTCTATCTTGGGAGGCACTTGCTCAGAATCCTTGAGCACCGTAGAGGGAGCAATATTGCCTTAAGGAAACTGTGGTATCACACAGGGCTCGGATTTAATCTGCTCATTCTACCAATTTGATATTACGGGTCAGTTTTCTTTTTAATTATTGCAAATATATTTTTATGCATGATATATTTATATATATACATATATATATAGCAGAAGCATGTTCGTTTCAACAGTATAATCTCCCTTCCAGGGCTGGTTCTATCATGAATTTTTTTTTTGCAAAGTATGGTGACATTGCATCAGGGTGTACAATTGAGAGTACAAAAGTTAAGTCAGCATTTTTGAAGTTGCTTGCTGAAGTTATGGATTGGCTATGCACCCATAATTTGGACACAGTAGCGTCATATGATTTGGAGCGCATGCAGAAACAGATAGGTGATGCAGCGAAGAATGGGTTTAATGTGGCGTGGTTGCAACAGAGGGTGGAAGAAGTGGAGGCAGCTTTCAGACGCAAGGTGGAGTTTCACCGACGGATGGAAGTTGCAACGAAATATATTATGAATTTGAAGGACGAATTTGATGATATGGAAGGAGGGAGCAACTTCAGCCGGTCTTTAGGTCAAGGATTATTGTAAGTTTTTTTTTTTTGTGTGTGTGTTTGATCTGGCGGTATTATCTTCTAATTGTTCTTTGTGATAGTGCCCATAGCTGGTTGGACTTTGGATGGAGACTCAAGTAAGCATTTTCTGTTGTGATGTGGAATGCTGCTCTTAGTAGTGGTCCACTCACAAACATACATATATAAAAGAGCAAAGCGGCATCATGGCCGAACTCCTTTTCACTTAGTCAGCCCGTTTATTATATCTTTGAAAGTCTTTTCGAATGACTACTTTTATTTTGATGGCATATCTGAATGTGAATCATTGTTATAACATCTTTGATTTCGCAGTGTAATATAGTGATGAAATTGGAGATAGTTGATTTACAGTAACCATGGTTCTGATATCTCTGAAATATAAGATGGAATTATTATTCTTAATTCTGGTTACTCAAATACTTAGAATTGAAAGGTGATGATGTTGGGGTGTTCTTTGTCAGTTTGTATATGAATTCTTCAAAATTTCCTGGTAGTATTTTGTATGTTGGCAACCTATCTAGGGGAATAAACAATTGTCTTTTAGCTACCTTCTTCCCAAATTATGTTTTAAATCCCTAGAGTGCTCTTATGCTATATTAGAAAAAAAGAAGACAATAATAGTGCTAATCACTGTTATACCATTGGTTTTTTAGAATGTAGAATTTTAGTAGAGCATGGTGGGTGCGATTTGAGAGCTTATGTAGTATGGATCGCAATGATGTTAGCCAGGCATTTGAAGAGTGTGGTTGTTTTGTGGTTGTGTACGATCAAGTTTCTTCAGATCTCGATAATCAAATGTTTCATGCATTAGAAGAATTATTTGAGCTTCCCACATAAACAAAAGCAAAAAAACACTTCCGAAACACCTTAGGTTACTTCGGCTATATTGGAAATAATCCAATTACACTCCTCGATGAGAGCATGGGCATCACTAATGCAGCAACTCTAAAAAACTCAAAATTCACAAATCTCCTGCGGTCAGCTGAAAATGAACATTTCTGGTACATATATACTTTGATTTATTGTTGTGAAATAATAAATTTGATGTTTTTTAATTAGTGATGCTTATTCGTATATGTCACATATATATATCTACATATTGATTCATAATTTTTGTCCTTGGTTAGAGAAACTGTGCACCCATATTCAATGCTAGTAACAGAATTGGAACAAGTGGTGAAGAGAATGGTATTTGAAAGCTATGGTGTAGGGACGAACTCTGACTCTGAGGTTGATGTAGTCACATACATTGTCCGAGTCATGAAATATAGAGGTCCCCATATGAACGAAACTAATATTGGTGTCATGGTGTGTTGAATCACACGTACAAGAGCTTCATAACCATACTCCATACAAATCAAGTTAAGGGCTTGGAAGTCGAAACAAAAGATGGGGTGTGGATTGGTTTTGAGCACGGGCCTTCATCTTTCATAGTAATGGCTGGCGACCCGATTTTGGTACGTCCTAATCCTTTTCTTTTTTTTTTCTCGTTATTTCGGATATGGAAAATGATTCGTGCACCAATTTGAATGTTTATTGGCTAGGCATGGAGCAATGATAGAATACATTCGTGATTCACCAAGCCATCGAGTCATCATGAGTGGGGACGAAGTGAGATACTCAGATTTGGTGATTTCCATTCAACAAGGGAACAATAAAAGTAGCAGAAGAGGTGTTTGATCATGAGCGCCCTCAACAAATGAAGCCATGACCGTGGTGGCTGTATTGCAGAAGTTTATTGTGGTGTTGAAGAAGTCAAATGATTTTAAACTTCAAAATTATTTAGAAGTTTGAAGCTTTTCATTGTCATGCAATGTATTTGTAAAGCACCTATTGTAGTTGTGCCAAATCCTTGTATTTCACATGTTCCTACTTTGTAGATATATTTATTTAATATATATGTATATATATTTTTGGGTTATTCCCACTGACATTCCCTTAAAGAGACCCTAATCTCACACGGACCCCCTCGATATTAAGTATTTCCACATGAACCCCTTCTGACAGACGACGTTAGGTTTATTGACGTTTTATTGTGAAATTACTAATTTGTCCATCGATATATATTTAAAAAAAGGATAAATTACAGTAGCACCCCCTAAGGTTTCACTTATTACATTAGAGTAATATATAAAGTATGAAATTACCCATATGTCCAAAATATATATATATATATATATATATATATATATATTTTACGAAAATATATATATAAAATTTGAAAAAATATATAAATTATAAAATTCAAAAATAATATATAAAATTTGAAAGAAATATTTAAAATTCAAAAAAATTATATAGAATCTGAAAATGCAATAAAAATATAAAATTTTGAAAAATTATATTAAAATCTGAAAATATATAAAAATTTAGAAAAACATATATAAAAAGGGGAAAAATATATAGATTCAAAACAATATTTAAATTTCAATAAACATACCTAAATTATAAAGTTCAAAAATAATATATAAAATTTGAAAGAAATATTTAAAATTCAAAAAATTTTGTATTAAATTTTCAAAATATATATAAAATTCGAAAAAATATATTTTAAAATTTGAAAATTATTAGAAATTCGAAAATAAATATAATATTAAAAATATATATAAATTTCGAAATTATTTGTTTTTTCAAAAAAACATATTAAATTTCGAAAATAAATATAAAAATCGCAAAAAAACATAAAAAGTTTAAAAAAATATATTAAATTTCGAAAATAATTATAAAAATTGAAAAAAACATAAAACAATTATAAAATTTGAAAATAAATATAAAATTCAAAAAATATATATATATTAAATTTAAAAAAAAAACACTAAATTCGAAAATAAATATAAAATTAAAAAAATATTTAAAATTTATTTAATTTTCTCTCTCTCTCTCTCACACACACATACATACACACCTCCCTGCACACAGATGCACACACATATATATATTTATACACACACATATATATATAGATCTATACATATATATATACACACACATATATATACGGGTATATATATGTATACGGGTATATATATGTATATACAGATATATACGGGTATATATATAGCAGCTATATATATACACGGGGTATATATACGGGTATATGGGTATATATAGCAGCATATATATATATATATATATATATATATGTATATATGGGTATGCAATATATACAATCCCCATCTTCAATCTCTTTCCCAATTTCCCACTTCCAATCTCTCTCTATATATAAATTAGGGTTAGGGTTTTGAGATGCCCAAATTGAAGAAGAAGAAGGATATGCAGATCATTTTATATCATTTTGAGGGCAAAATAGACAATTCACATGATGGTTAACGGCACAGTTTAACGGCGTGGAGATGGAGGGGTCTTTGTGGGACAAAATTCAATTTTGAGGGGATTCGAATGAGAATAGTGAATATCAAGGGAGTCTGTGTGGGATTATGGTATCTTTGAGGGGATGTCAGTGATATTTACCCTATATTTTTTGTTTTTTTGTTGAGAACTTGAGATGGCACATTCTAATTGTAGATATATTTATTTAATATATATGTATATATATACATATACGAAAATATTATCTTGTTCCCCGTGTAGCAATATTTTCTTGAGAACTTGAGATGGACACATTCTAATAAAATTTGTATCTATGATATTGCACCAATTGTTAGGTGCAATGGTAACTAAAGCGCAAAATAAATGAAATTACTAATTTAGGATTTATAATATTTTTTTTGCCTCTGTAAATAATTTATATATTGTTAATTACGTTATATATATTTATTTTTTGTAGTGACGTCTATACCTCTCTAGCATTTGCCGTATGGTACTTCGAAATTAAAACTAAAATAAAATTATAAAAAAAGTGAAGGAAGTATCGTGAAACTTTGAACTCTAAATAAAGTGGGGTTTAGGCTTTATTTAGATTTTAGAGAAATGGAAGACCGGAAGAGTAATGAAAGAAAATAAAGGGTAGAATAGATATTTCATTTTTTTAAAGGAAACATACTACGGAATATATCATTTCCAATATAAGAGAAGATTTTGCAATCTTTTGGGAAATAAAATATTTTGAAGATAAAATATTAAATGTATAAGACACTTTTATAGTACCATTTTAAAAATAAAATAAAAAGGTCTTAATTAAGTATTATTAGAATATAATAACAAATGGGTTAAATGGAATTTTCTTCTTTTTCCCTTTTCTAACTTATCCAAACAAAAACACTACCATTTCATTTATTCAACGATAAATTCCAATTATTTCTCATTTCATTTCTTATCTTCGACCATAAATTATGGTTGATTCTATACGATTTCCTATAATTTTATAGGATTTTAAGATTTGACCACGATTCTACTAAATTTGTTTGGGTGAAATAATGATTTGAGGGTTAGGTCCTCCTTATAAAATGTCCAAATTTTAATGATACCCAAAATTATGAGAAAATAATTAAATGTCCAAAATCTTAAAATTTTTGTTCGTATTTTATATTTTGAGTTTATTTTGATTGTATTATAAATCTTAATAACAATGTTCAGGAAACCCCCCTGTGGTTTCAAGAAAGATCAATTTGTCCCCTTCTTATACAGAAAACTCCTCTAACGTTAACAAATTTGATAAACTAGCCACATTCCCTACAATCGGACAAAACTGCCCCTGAAATGATAGGGGGGTTTACCGATAAACAATTTGTTTTTTGTTTATGCCGAAAAAAAATATTAATGCCAAAATAATTTTTTTTTGGAACTATCAATTAGGGTAAAATAAAAAAAAATTAAGTCCGAAATATAAAAAATATTTCGAACTACAAATTAGATTTTTTTTTCCGTTTTTTACTTTGTTTTTTATATTTTACTATAAACAAAAAATAATAATTTACGCCGAAAAAAAATATTAATGCCAAAATCATTTTTTTTTTGGGAACTACCAATTAGGGTAAAATATAAATCAAATTAAGTCCAAAATATAAAAAATATTTTGAACTACAAATGAGTTTTTGTTTCGTTTTTAACTTCTTCTTTTTTAATATTTTACCATAAACGAAAACAATTTGATTTATGCCGAAATAAAAAATTAATCCATTAATATTTTTAACTTTCCAGTTAGATATTTTTTTGGCATAAATTATTATTTTTTTTTATTTTAAAAAAAAAAAATTAAAAACAAAAAAAAAATATCATTTGTAGTACAAAATAGTTTTTATATTTTAACCTAATTGTTAGTTCAGTTAAAAATATTTATGCATTAATTTTTATTTCGGCATAAATCAATCTTTTTTCATTTATAGTAAAATATAAAAAACAAAGTTAAAAACAAAAACAAATCATTTGTAGTTCGAAATATTTTTTATGTTTTGGACTTAATTTTTTTATATTTTACCCTAATTGGTAGTTCTAATAAAAAAATATTTTCGCATTAAAGTTTTTTTTCAGCGTAAATTATTTTCTTTTTAGTTTATAGTAAAAAATAAAAAACAAAGTTAACAACGAAAATAAATTCTTATTTTTAGTTCAAAATATTTTTTATATTTCGGATTTAATTTTATTATATTTTACCTTAATTTGTAGTTGAAAAAAAATTATTTTGGCATTAATACTTTTTTTCCGACATAAACAAAAAAAAAATCGTTTATCAGTAAACTCCCCTCTATTTTCAGGGGGCAATTTTGTCAAAAATTGTATGAAATGGGGGAAGTTGATCAAATTTGTTAACGTGATGGGGATTTTCTGTATAAGAAGGGGGCAAATTGATATTTTTTTAAACCACATGGGGTTTCCTGATAATAACCCTTATTATAATACCAAGGTAGACCCAAAATTATTAGGCCCTGTTTGTTTACTGGTTATGGTCTCATTTTTCTAGTTTAGTCATTATTTTTTGAGACCAGACCATGTTTGTTTTGCATTGATCTCAAAACATATAACGAGACTAAGTTGGACAAAATTGAACCAAAATAACCTATTTTAGGACCACGATTTTTGGTGGCTCTATTTGGTCTGGTTACAAAATCTATCCAAAATATCCACCAATAATTGAACCACATCTAACCAATATATAAACCAAAACACAAAAAATAAAAATAAAATAATGAATAAAAAATAAAATGAATTAAATAATATATAAAAAATAATAATAAATAAATGAATAAATAATAAATTATTAAATTAATAAAAATAAATGAATAAATAAAAATAAAATAAAATATATTTATGAATAAAATAATAATAAAAATAATAAATTAATAAATATAAATGAACAAATAAAAATAAAAATAAAATAAAATATATTTATGAATAAAATAATAATATAAATAATAAATTAATTAAGTATATTTATAAATTAATAAAAATAAATGAATAAATAAAAATAAAAATAAAATAAAATATATTTATGAATAAAATAATAGTATAAATGATAAATTAAATAAAATATATTTAAAAATTAATATAAATAAATGAATAAAAAATAAACAAAATAATGAATAATAAACGAAATAAATTAAATAGTACATAATAATAATAATAAATATGTATACTAATAAATAATAATATAAATAATAAATTAATAAAATATATATTTAAATTAATTAGACAAATAAATAAATAATAATAAATTATATATTAATAATATAAATAATAAATTAAATAAAGCATATATATAAATAAAATAAACAAAATGAATAATAAACAAAATGAATTAAATAATACATAAATAAATAATAAATAAATAAATAATAAGAAAATTGAATTAAATAATAAAATAATAATAAATGAATAAATATAATAATACAAAAATAATGGAATAAATAATAATATCAATAATAAATGAATAAAATTTATTTATAAATTAATTAAAATAAACGAATAAATAATAATATAAATAATAAATTAAATGATTTATATTTATAAACAAATGAATAATAAACAAAATGATGTAAATAATAGATAATAATAATTAATAAATTAAATGAATTAAATAATAAATGAAATAAAATGAATTGAATAATACATAAAAATAATAATATAAATAATAAATTAATAAAATATATTTAGAGACAAATAAAAAAATTAGAAATACTGATAAATAATGAACAAAATGAGTTAAATAATATATAAAAATAAGAATAAATAAATAAATAATAAGCAAAATGAAATAATTAGTACATAAAAATTATAATAAATAAATAAATAATAATAAAATTGAATTAAATAATACATAAAAATAATAATAAATGAATAAATATAATAATAATAAAAAAGAAATGGATAAATAGTAATATAAATAATAAAGGAATTAAATATATTTATAAATTAATTAAAATAAACGAATAAATAATAATATAAATATCAATTAATAATATATATAATAAATTAAATGAATTATATTTATAAAAAAATGAATAATAAATAAAATTAATTAAATAATACATAATAATAATTAATAAATTAAAAGAATTAAATAATAAAAAAACTAAATGAAATAAAATGAATTAGATAATACATAAAAATAATAATAATAAATAAATAGAATAATAAATAATAATATAATTAATAAATTAAGAAAATATATTTATAAACAAATAAAAATAAATGAATAAATAATAAACAAAATGAATTAAATAATATTTAATTATTATAATAATAAATATATATTATAATAAATAATTAATAAATAGTAAATAGTAAATGATAAATAATAATTGTTAGTCACTAATTAACCCTAGAGGGGGGGGTGAATATGGTGTTCAAAAATAAGTCTAACTCTTTTCGAATATGGAACACACTATAATTAAAGATCAATTTCTCAATAAGCAAGTAGATGATTCAATTTAAACTTTAATAATAATTAATTTCAAGATAAATTAGCATACAAGATATTCAAGCAAATAGCATGCAAAATACTTATGTAAAGAGAAAGAGATAGAGAGATTGACACCGTAATTTTTTCGAGGTTCGGTAACTCCTACTCCTCGGCTCAAGAACCCCTTCTTGAGACTTTTCCCGATCCTTTCACTATGGCCCTTCCTTCACAGGTGGAATGGCAAACCTTTACAACACAAGCCTCTCGAGCTTGTCTCTCAATCAAGAGAACAACCCTCTCTTGAACAATCGGTGGACTTCACTTGTCCGAGATTACAAATTCGTATGTAATCAATAAAATAACTCAAGAACAAAAACACTCAAAACCCAAAGGTTTTTATGGAAGATAAATCAATATAAGCTCAAGTGTTTTTGGTGATTTTGCAATAGCTCTAGAAATGTATTCTCAAAGGATATAATCAATGAATGATATTTGGAGAATAAGAAGAGATTCTAGAGGTTTTGATTTTCAAAGAAACTTGGTGAAAATCAGATTTTCAAAGCTTGGTTTCAATGGCTTTTGTAGATCAAATTTCTGCAGAATTTTGAGAGCTTTTCTTTCTTTTTTTTCTCTTTTGTTTTTCAATCTCTTGGTCTACAATGAACACATATCATTCTATATATATCAATACATTAGGGTTTTGTAGAATGAATATTGTAATTGAAAGACAAGAGCCGTTTGAATACCATTAAACACGATCCACAAAACATGGGAATTGTTTTCTGAAAATCTGCAGATTTTAAGCAATCTTCTAGTCGACTACTTCCTCATTGTAGTCGACTACAATGGTCCATCTAGTCGACTAGATTGAGTTCTAGTCGACTACTTTGGACCATCTAGTCGACTACAATGAGTAGTCTAGTCGACTCAAGCTTGTTTCAGTCGACTCTTTTGATGTGGATGAAAAACCAATAGCTACTGGTTGAAATAGTCGACTACTAGAAAATACACAGGTGATTCTAGTCGACTATAACAAGAAAAACATTTAATAAAAATATTTTTCTTTCCGTTTAAGTTTGGTAAAGCGTTTTTCATTTCATTTGAGTTCGGTTCATTTTATACTTGAGCTTATATGATAAAATCGACACATAAAATTATCTTGTTACAATGATCGCTCCCCGACCTATCTACCCCGAGTCTTGAGTCTTCGACTTTCGCTTTTGCCGTTTAATTGATTTTCCTTTTTCGCTTCAATTTCTTTCACAGCTTTTCGCTTTAAATCAAACTTTCTTTCCGAGCTTGTTTTTCGAGTAGTTTCCTTTTCGAGTCTGATTTCTGAGTTGTTCACCTGTCTTTTGCTGAAAATGTAAACTCGATAATTCATTAGTATCAAACACTCTTCAATGGTTTGTTATCATCAATTTTGGAATTGTTTGCCGAAAGTAAATTTCAAAGCCAACAATAATAAATAATAATTTTTTTTAAATGCTAAAATATCATAGTGCATTATTTGCATGTTATCGAGAGTTGAAGTTGTTATGTAATATTAGTTTGTGACTTGTGAAATTTGTGTGATCGTAATTTTTGTATAATAAAAAATTTGGCTTATATAAAACCTATTTGTTGTTATATTTGATAATTGGAGTGCAATAATCATACTCTAAGAAATTTTTACGAAACCAATAGTATTATATAAGAAATACATAATAAAAATCAAGTAAAAAGACTTTAGGCAAGTGACATGCTTTGCCATAGACCAATCGATATGGGGAGATTCCTATAGGGGTCTTGTAAGCAGTATGGTATGCCCATAAAGCATCCTGGAGACGAAGACTCTAGTCCTTCCTTGTGGGGTTAACTGTTTTCTCTAAGATCTGTTTAATCTCCCTATTAGATACCTCAGCTTGACCATTGGTTTGAGGGTGATATGATAGGGCCACTTTGTGATTGATTCCATATTTGGACAACAGGTTTCCAAAGACTTTGTTGCAAAAATGTGAACCATTGTCACTGATTATGGCTCGAGGTGTTCCAAACCGAGGTAAAACCTGACCTTTGAAAAAACGCACCACAACTCTATGGTCAGCTGTTTTGGAGGCTAAAACTTCTACCCATTTTGACACATAATCAATTGCTAAAAGGATATAGAGATTGCCAAACGAGGATGAAAATGGTCCCATGAAATTAATACCCCATACGTCAAAGATTTCAACGACGAGAATCGATTGTTGAGGCCATTCGTTTCTTTTGGTAATCTTACCTAGCAATTGGCATCTATGACAAGCTAGACAGTATGTGTGGGTGTCTTTGAAAATGGTTGGCCAATAGAATCCTGATTGCAAGATTTTTCCAGCAGTTCGTTTGGAACTGAAATGGCCACCACATGCCTGGTCATGACAGAAAGAAATGACAGACTTTTGATCTACCTCAAGAACACACCTACGAATGATCTGATCTGGACAATATTTAAAAAAGTAGATCCCAGAAATATTCCTTAGCCTTGGCCAAAAAATTATCTTTCTCTTGTTTGGACCAGTTAGAAAGAATTTGACTAGTCACAATATAATTGACAATATCTGCATACCATGGTGCATGAGATATTTCAAATAATTGCTCATCAGGAAAATAATCAGAGATGGGAATGGAGTCACTAGTGGATTCAATAACAAGACGGGACAAATGATCAACGACTACATTCTCGGAACCTTTCTTATCTCGAATCTCAAGGTCAAACTCTTGAAGGAGTAAGATCCAGCGTATCAACCTAGGTTTTGCATCAGATTTTGACAAAAGATGTCTTAACGCTGCATGATCTGTATAGATGATGACCTTAGATCCAACTAAATAAGATCTAAACTTCTCAGAGGAGAACACGACTGCTAGCAACTCTTTCTCAGTGGTTGAGTAGTTGATTTGGGCATCATTTAAGGTTTTGCTAGCATAGTATATGACATGTCGTGCTTTATCCACTTTTTGGCCTAAAACAGCACCTACTGCATAATCAGACGCATCACACATAATTTCAAAAGGCAAGTTCCAATCAGGTGAGCGAATGATAGGTGCAGTAGTGAGTGCTGACTTTAAGTACTCAAAGGCGGACTTACATGCATCAGTAAACTCAAATTGTGCATCTTTAGCTAGAACATGGGTCAAAGGTCTAGCTATCTTACTGAAATCTTTGATGAAACGCCTATAGAAACCGGCATGACCTAGGAATGCTCTAATATCTCGAACATATTTGGGGATAGGTAGATTGGAGATTATATCAATTTTTGCTTTGTCTACCTCAATTATTGCACTGGAGATATTATGACCCAGGACAATTCCCTTTTGGACCATGAAATGACACTTTTCCCAGTTAAGTACCAAGTTATTGTCATGACAACGTTGAAGTACAAGAGAAAGATGGTCTAGACATTGCTCAAATGATGACCCAAAGACAGAGAAGTCATCCATGAAGATTTCTAGAAACTTTTCAACCATGTCACTAAATATACTCATCATACATCGCTGAAATGTAGCTGGTGCATTACACAAGCCGAATGACATGCGACGATAGGCGAAAGTACCGAATGGACAGGTGAAAGTAGTTTTGTCTTGGTCATCAGGGTGGACAAGAATTTGATTGTAACCAGAATAACCATCTAAAAAGCAATAGAAGGTCTGACCAGCTAATCTTTCTAACATTTGGTCGATGAAAGGAAGTGGAAAATGGTCTTTTCTAGTCACGCTATTCAGTTTCCTGTAGTGTATGCAAACTCGCCATCCAGTTTGAATGCGAGTAGGAACAAGCTCATTATGGGCATTGGACACAACAGTGATGCCAGACCTTTTAGGAACTACCTGGATTGGACTCACCCATTGACTATCAGAAATCGGGTAGATGATATCAGCGTCAAGAAGTTTGATAACTTCTCCGCGGACAACTTCTTTCATATTGGGGTTAAGTCTCCTTTGAGATTGTCTACAGGTTTTCGCATTATCTTCTAAGTGAATGCGATGTTGCACCATTAGAGGATTAATGCCCTTGATATCATCAATGAACCATGCTATGGCTTCCCTATTTGTCTTAAGAACCTCAATTAATTGGGACTCTTGTTGCTCAGTTATCTCAGAAGATATTACCACTGGAAAAGTCTCAGATTCACCAAGATACGAATATTTTAAAGTCACGGGTAAAGGCTTTAATTCAATATTAGGTGGTTTTTTTGTATTTTCAGATTCAGTGTTAACTGGCAATGATAATGATTCGAATTTGGATTTATACTTGGATGCTTCAAAGATTGGGGCAGAGTCTAGCAAATCATTTACTTGGCTAATGTTATTAGCTTCATCTAAATTATCATCAAAATGGGCTAGACAATGCTGGAGTGGATCCTCAGGATATGAGTGGTTAAAGGTGTGGTTGGTCAATGAATCAATGAGACAAACATCTTCAACAGACTCTGATTCAATGAGTTGTTTCATCAAATTGAACACATTGATTTCCACTTTCATGTTCCCAAAGGTTAAGGTCATGTTACCATTTCTACAATTGATCAATGCATTGGCTGTGGCTTAAAATGGTCGACCTAAAATGATTGGAATTTGTTTACCTTGGGTTGGTTGAGTGTCTAACACAATGAAGTCTACGGGGTAATAAAAATCATTAACTTTTACTATCACATCCTCAATAATACCCCTTGGAATTTTGATGGATCGGTCAGCTAACTGAATTCTAACATCAGTTTTCTTCAAATCAGTTAATCCCAAATCCAAGTAGACTAAATACGGTAGCACATTGACACTGGCACCAAGGTCCAATAAAGCTCGACCTTCAAAATTTTCTCCTATCCTACAAGTGATAGTTGGACTACCAGGGTCTTTGTGTTTAACCACAGCTTGGTTTTGTAGGAAGGAGGAACAATGTTGGGTTATGAAGGCTTCCTTAGGGATATTGGTTTTCCTCTTGACTAAGTCTTTAATGAATTTTGCATAAGAAGGAATTTGTTTAATAGCAGTGAGAAATGAAATGTTAATCTGGAGATTTTGAAAAATCTCTAAAAATTCATTGTATTGAGAATCCTTCTTATTATTGACTGGTCTAGAGGGAAAATGTGCACGTGGAATAAACAGCTTTGGAATGACCTCATCAAGCTTAGGACCTTGGTCCTTTTTGGATTTTTGGGAATTGGGTGGAAGAGATTTGGATGGTTCAATTTCATCACTGATGGGTGGCTCAACCTTATTATCAATTTTGTTTCCTGACCTGAGGGTAATGATGGAATTTACATTGGCATTTGATTGGTCAGAAGTGGAAGGAGTCCCTACAAGATTAACTCCTTGTCTTTTTTGATTGATTTCGGGTTGGCTAGGCAATGTACCCCTTTGTCTTTCAGACAAAGCTGCAGTGAGTTGACTCAACTAATTTTGGAGAGACTGTTGAAATTGCAGTTGATTTTGAGTCAAGAGATCAAAATTATTTTCTAACTTTTGAAATCTCTAATTGAAATTCTTATTGGATTGATCAAGATTAAGGGCAAGCATTTTCAAAGTGTTCTCATAATTGAAAGTATTATTAACCGGTGGGACAGGAGCAACATAGTTGTTCATGGGATCAACTGCTAAATCTCGGCTTAGATTGAACTGGTTATTCCTAGGGAATTGAGTTTGAGGAATTATTGGTCCTTGAGTTGGAGGTTGCCTATTGGAGTTACCCTGAAAACCAGACTGACCACTTAAGTTTTGTGGAGGTAAATTTTGCCTCCATGAAAAATTATGATGGTTTCTAGTAACAGGATGGTAACTTTGGCTAAATGTATTAGGCAATGGTCTCCTAAAGGTATTGAAAACACAAACTTGCGCATCCGAATGTTCTGATGTACAAGAGACCGAACATTCCTCTGTTGGATGGGATAAACCAGAACAAACATTGCATTGTACATGGGTAGATATTATGGCAAATGCATCAAACTTTTTACCTAAGTCTTTTACTCCCTCAACAAGACTTTGCATCACAGATTTTAACTCATTTTCAGGTTTGATCTCATAAAAACCAGATGTTCTATTCATTTGATCATTCCTAGAAAATTCATTATCAATTTGGTTCCAATTCTAATTTTGGGCATTTTCAGCTAGTTCCTCCAAAAATATATATGCTTGGTCAGGGGTTTGGGCCTTGAACTTTCCTTGGTGCATTGACTCAATCATGGTTCGGTTCATAGGTGAAAGTCCCTTATAGAAGAAATGGACTAGTTGTGCTTTATCAAAGCCATGGTGTGGGCATTTGAGTAGCAAGTCATGAAATCGGTCCCAAGTTTGATGGAATTGTTCCTCAATTTTTCCTTTAAAAGTACTAATGGCATCTCTCATTGATTCGGTCTTTTGCATGAGATAAAACTTACTCATGAATTTCCTTGCAAGTTCATCCCATGATCGAATGGAGTTGGGTGGAATGGAGTTTAGCCATGATGCAGCTCTATCTTCTAAGGACAGGGGGAAAAGACGCAGTTTGACACCCTCTTCATTCAAATTTTGATTTTTGAATGTGTTGCATATTGTTAAAAACTTCCCTAAATGGATATAGGGTTGTTCGCTTTCAAGTCCATGAAATTTTGGCAACATATTGATTGTGGCGGGTCTAATCTCAAACTGGGGTGCATCATTCTCAGGTAGAACAATGCAATTGGGTGGGTTGGCTGTGATTGGGGCAAAATAATCATTAAGAGTTCTCGGTGCAGCCATTGATGAATTATTGGTGGTTGAGAGTTTTAACAAAGTAGTTGATTTTTCTTCTAAATCAATGAGTGAGAGATCACTTGGAAACCTAACTAAACGCTTGTTAACTCGCAACCACTGGGGCATAAACAAAAAGAAACCTAAAAATGCTAGATGATGGGAAAATCATATAATTTTTTTGGCTTTGTTATCTTGAGCGTAAATTCAAGGGTGGTGAATTTTTAAATCTAATCTTGTAGAGAATTAATAGGATGGTGTCCAAATTAATTCTCTCATAATTAGACAACTCCTACTCTATTCTAGATTAAGTTGATAGATTACCAGTTAAGGATCATCAAACTAACAACGGAGTAGTTCCCAGAAAAGTGTGGCGAGGCACGTGGCCTGCTTAATGGCGCGTCAACCACACTCCTTGACAGAATTTCCTACCGTTTATCAATTTGATAATGACTCACTGGAGTGACTACCAACCGCTTCCTTCCTAGAGGGCCTATGAGCTCGTAACCTTAAATTGGATTATTGCTAATGAATTTTAAAATTAGGCTCTTGGTTTAACAAATGCAAGGATTTTTGTGATTTGTGGGCCACGGAAACGGGTGATGAAATCCCGACCGTATCTTGTGGGAATTTTTGCCCTTAAGTATCTTTATGCAAATGTTAATTAAAATATGCACACACAAGAGAAAAAGAAATATTTTTTTTTAAAAAAAAATGGGGGCTTAGGGGAATTTCTAATGTTATTCTATCCTAGAATTCGCATGCAAAATTTGTGTCTAGAAAAAATTAATAATAATAATAATAATAATAATAAAATAGAAATAAACTAAATACAAATGATGGGAACTTAGAGTAATTTCTAATGTTATTCTATCCTAGAATTCTCATGCAAAATTTTCACCTAATCTAGGAAAAAAAATTAACAAGGGTTTAGAGATATGGAACCTGGCTGACGAACCGGTACGGTATCTCTTGCAAAAGAAACAACAAAAATAAACAAGTAAGTAAATAAATAAAATGAAAACAAAATTGAGTGAATAATAAAAAAAATAATAACTAAACTAATCTGTTTTATTTATTTATTTTGAATGTGGAAAGGTGACTTCTCAAATGCAAATTTGGAAAGAAAATGAAACTTCCAAACTGCAAGGTTCTTTTTTTTTTTTTTTTTTTGTTTTTTAAAAAAAAAACCTCAAGTGAAAGCTTACACTATTACACTATCCAGTCTACAGCAGTTTCATATAAATTTTTTTTTTTAAACAAAAAACTCAAATGAGACCTTACTAGTATACACTGTCCAGTCTACGGCAGTTTCATATAAAAATTTTTTATATATATATTTTTTTAAAACTCAAATGAAACCTTACACTGTGCTGGAGTCTACTGCAGTTTGATTTTATTTTATTTTTGTTTCGAAAATTAACAAAAATCACACAATGTAGAAAAATTAAAGTAAAGGGAGGGATAGAAAGTTCGGGTGGGTTCCCGAAAACTTGTAGTCTTGAATCTTTGACTCCGAATTCAATGTTGATGCGGTAACGACGCCATTTGACGGTTGATGATTTGTTAATATTTGTCGTTGCTTCACCAAACTCCGGTCAACAAAATTTATAATACATACAAATATTTTACTTAAAAATAGTATAGCAATAAGTAGGGTCGAACCACTCTCAACTTGGAACTCGTTTTAAGACTAGGATCCAAAACTTTAATTTTCGAGATTAAAAAGAAATTACTTAAAACAATTCTTGAATTTTTTAATAGTAAACTAAAATAACTAGATAATTATCAAATGATGGAAGAAATCTCAAGGGAAGAGAATCCACCACCCGGGTCTATATAAATAATATTATATATTTCTATTGCAAAATTCTCCTCCAACTTATTAAACATAAACATAGATATTGGTAGGCATTCCTCGTATTTCCATTAATTGGTAATCACGAAAAATCATCCCTCAAATGTTTTGGTTTAAAAATAAATAAATATAAATAGTGGTAGGCATTCCCCGTATTTCCATTGATTGGTAATCATGGAGAATCCTTCCTCTATTTTCAACCTCTATTGTAGGTTTTGTCACTTGAAAGAATTAATTCGGGAAGAGAATTAAACAATAAGAAATAAAATAAAATAATGTATATCTTACCCAATGTGGCTTCATCACTCCCTTGAGAAGATGTTTAAGCTAGCATAATGATATATAAATAAAACATGATGATATAAGAAATTTTCATTAACTAAGAAAAAGATTACAACAAAATAAAAACTTGATACAAGACTAAATTCTCTCTACAATTTCTCACTCTCTACCATCTAACCCTATACAATTTCCAACTACTCTCCTATTTATAGAGAAAATTGGAATATAATGACATCTTGTAAAGTGAAATTAGATATACTTTTTTTTTTCTTTGAATATTGATGCTTTCCAAGTCATTTTCTTCTTTCTTCATGTGCATTATATTCTTCATCTTCCATCCATGTGCATTATATTCTTTCTTCCGTCCATGTGCATTCCTTTCTTCACTTTAATATATTTTCTTCATCTTTTCCAATTCAAACCTATAAGAAATAAAAAAATATATAAGAACATTTATGCAATTAAATGGTGAATTAAAGATTTATTTTTGACATTTAAAATAGTGATTTTGTGAACTTATCAGAATGAATCGAACTTTTTGTACCACTGTCTTGGTGCTTGTTTGAGCCCATAGAGACTTTTCCTTAATCTGCACACAAGATTTTCTTTTCCTCTGGTTCTGAATCCTTCAGGTTGCTCCATGTAGATTTCTTCATCCAGATCAGCATGTAGAAATGCGGTCTTTACATCCAGTTGTTCGATCTCTAGGTTTAAGCTGGCTGCTAAGCCAAGAACAACTCGGATGGAGGACATTTTTCACCACAAGTGAAAATATTTCTTCAAAATCAATGCCCTTTTTCTGACCGAATCCCTTCACAACCAGTCTTGCCTTATACCTTGGTTGTGGATTATTTTCTTCAGACTTTAGTTTGAATATCCATTTATTCTTGAGAGCTTTCCTTCCCTTCGGTAGCTTGACCAAGTCATATGTGTGGTTCTTATGCAGCGATTTCATCTCTTCCTGCATGGCTTTCATCCACTCCGCCTTTTTACTATCTTCAACAGCTTCCTGATAGCTCTCTGGTTCTTCCTCGTCACTAAGCATCACGTACTCTGCGGAGGAATATTTGCGATTCGGTTATCGCTCTCTGGAGGATCTCCTTGTTTGAGGATCAACCGGATTTTCTTCTGCAACTTGTTCTGGTTCTGCACCGTCATCAGCTGGATCTCCTTGAATAGCTCCCCCATCATTTTCTGCTCTCGGTGAAGGAACCGGGTCTAGATTTACTGGTAACTCTTAAGGTGAATCTGATTTCTTCTATTTTTCAGGATCTTCAATGGTATGATCTTCGAAAAGTACCACATCTCTGCTTCTGATGACCTTTTTGTTGATAGGATCCCAGAGTCTGTAACCAAACTCTTCATGGGCATATCCCAGGAAGATGCACTATTTGGCCTTTCCGTCAAGCTTGGATCTTTCATCTCTGGGATGTGGACAAATGCTCTGCAGCCAAACACCTTCAAGTGTTTATAAGAAACATCTTTCCCTCTCCATACTTTATCTGGAACATCACCGTTTAATGGAACTGAGGGAGATAGGTTGATTAAGTCAACCGATGTTCTCATTGCTTCACCCCATAAAGGAGTTGACAACTTGGCATTAGATAACATGCACCTGATTCTTTCACAGATGGTTCTGTTCATTCTTTCTGTAATTCCGTTATGTTGAGGAGTTTTTGGCACTGATTTTTCGAGTCTGATGTCGAATCTTCTGCAATACTCCTCGAATGGTCCTCTGTACTCGCCACCATTGTTTGCACGTACGCACTTCAGCCTTTTCCCAGTTTATCTTTCAACCTTTACATGGAACTGCTTGAACACTTCCAGCACCTGGTATTTAGTTTTCAAGGCAAAGGTCCATAATTTCCTGGAATGATCATCAATGAATGTGACAAAATAGAGGGCACCTCCATGAGTTTTGGTTTGCATGGTGCAAACATCCGTGTGTACAAGATCTAGAATGTCTGGTTTTCTAGATGGAGGGGAACTGCGGAATGCAACTCTGTGTTGTTTCCCCATGATGCAGTCGACACAGGTGTGTAATGAAGTACCTTTCATTCCAGGTAAGAGTTCTTTTCTGGCAAGGATCTTGAGTCCTTTCTCACTCATATGACCGAGTCTTTTGTGCCATAACTCGGTGGGGATTTCTTTCTCCATCGTATTCACCTCAACTCTCCACAATTTTGCTTGAGTTGTGTTGAGAGAGCTGGTATTCTTTCCTCTGGCCACCACAAGATTGTTTTTGGTGAGCTTCTATTTACCATCACCAAAGTGACTGTTGTAGCCTTCATCATCGAGCTTGCCGGTGGAGATCAGGTTGAGATGAATATCTGGTACATGTCTCACATCTTTGAGGAGTAGTTTGCATCCATTGATGCTTTCCAAAAGAATATCACCTCTGCCGGTAATTTTGGATGCTCCTTGGTTCCCCATTTTCATAAGTCCGAAATCACCACTAGTGTAGGATGTGAACATATCCTTCCTTGAAGTGACGTGACAGGAAGCACCTGAGTCAATAACCCAAGTAGAATCTTCGGATGTGAAGTTGACACAATCATCATCTTGAACGATGACGAGCCCTTCTCTGACTGTTGCTCCTGCTTTTGAGTTACTTTCTTCACCTCTATTTCTGGTTTGTTGTCCAGACTGTTCGGCTTTAAGCTTCCTGTATTCTCTGATAAAATGGCATGGCTTGCTGCAGTGATGACATGTTTTGTCTCTTCTGAAAGTAGACTTTGATTGCCCACGATGTTGTGTCTGATTGCGATGGTTTCTGCTTTTGCTTCTACCGCGCCATTCTTTTCTTTCTCGTCTTTCAGTGACAAGAGCTTCTGACTCTGGATGATATCCTTCTTCCTTTCTTCTTGCTTCCTCGTTCAGCATTTTATCTTTCGCCATTTCCATATTAATTATTCCATCTGGAGTTGAGTTGCTTACAGAGACAACTAGCGTATCCCAACTTTTCGGAAGAGAGTGTAATAGGAATACTGCTTGCATCTCATCTTCTAAAACCATTTTCATAGAGTTGAATTGATCCAACAACCCCTGGAATTCGCTCATGTGTTCTGACACACTTTTGCCGTCTTTGTATTTAAGATTTACCATACGGCACAAAAGATTTACCTTGTTCTGAGATGTCTTCCGTGCGTACATCTTCTCCAATTTTTGCCAAAGAGCATAAGCATCATTTTCGTTGGCAAAATTTTGGTAAATGCTTTTGTCGATCCATTTTCTGATTTGGGCGGCACATTTTCGGTTGAGTACCGTCCAGTCTCCGTCAGTCATGTCCTTCGGTTTGCCGTTAGGTGCATCGTTGGTCCTTTTGATCGGCTTCCACATATCTTTAATATACAAAATATCCTCCATCTTTGACTTCCACAATGAATAGTTGGCTGCGGTCAATATGATAATGGCTCCGGATCCTGAATCGTCCATCGAAACGGAATCTTTAAGCCCTCATGGCTTGTTTGATATATTTAGAGTGGAATCACGCGAAACGGAGTGTACTGTTGTGTCCGGAACGGTCAAAAACCTTAAGATCGCCTCTGACTGAGCTCAATTCCGACTTAGGATGAGTTCGGAATGGTCAAAACAACGTCGAGGGGCAAAATTGTAAATTTGCAAAGTTAGTGATGACGTGGCAGTAGCAGGGAGTGAGACATGGCAGTACACATGGCAGGGTGACACGTGGAAGGTGATGTGGCAGGGGCAGTTGGTGACACATGGCACAGCAGCAGGGTGACACGTGGTAGGCTGTGACATCAGAAGTGACGTGACAGCCTTGCTGACATCATCAATGACGTGTCAGCTCGTGGGTGCGCGTGGTCCTCACGCGCGGCTGAGCTTGGAGGCGCGTGAGGCGCGTGCTGCGCGTGGTCTTCACGCGCGCTGGAGGAAGAAGACGCGTGGAGCGCGTGACACCGTGTCTTCTGATGCGCCGACTGTTGGGAGGCGCGTGGGGTGGTGTTTGAGGGTGT
Organism: Cornus suecica; assembly: GCA_963922005.1. Classification (NCBI taxonomy): domain Eukaryota; kingdom Viridiplantae; phylum Streptophyta; class Magnoliopsida; order Cornales; family Cornaceae; genus Cornus; species Cornus suecica. Next base: position 17,156,394 of record OY998240.1, on the reverse strand, counting down.
TTTCAACGGGAAATGATTCCTTGGTTGATGTGTCGTCCGAATCTAGGGGTGGTGTGGTGATTTGATCACTGGAATGGTTCGAAATAGAGTTGCAAGAATCGACTCTGTTGAGCTTTAATGGCTCTGATACCACTTTGTTGGGTTCAAACCAAGATCAAACTTAAACACACATACACCATAGACACCAAATTTATAGTGGTTCGGTCCAATTGGTACCTACGTCCACTTTGAGAGGTTTCACTATCTTTCAGTTGAAACAAAACCGATAATGGAGGGAGGAGGATACAAGATTTCACTCAACTCTACCTCACAAACACTCTCTCTACCTCACAAGAACTCACTTGTGGCTTTTCTCTCTTTCTCTTGTATATCTTGATACAACAACAATCCCCTCTATTTATAGGGTTAAGAGGAAACTGACGCCGGACAGAATAGAGATTATTCTGCAAGCTATTGCAATAGGTAATTTGCAAGGAAAAAACAGGAGAATTCGACCCAAATTTCAGAGAACACTCTGGAATTCAATAAAATTGTTTATAATCAACAATGACCAAAAAACAACCCACAAGCCGGGTTAAAATAGCTGAAAATCGACCCCTAATGATATTTTTACCAAAAATAGCAAAACCCTAAAAGTCTTACCAAAACGAAATACGGAAAGAAATCAAAAGATTACCAAAAATCTGGCCCAAATCGGGTTCAGAATCAATTCCTAATTGACAAATAAAAGATTACCATAAATAGCAAAAATTAACTAAAAATAAAGATTTGAAAAGGAAAACAGCTTTCCCAAATTGGCCACGACGTGCGCGCTGAAATTAGCTTTCCGAATTGGGGTCACGGGCGCGAATCGGACACTTGTAGCTCTAGTTATGGCCAAAAAACCGACACGTGCACGAAAACCGCCCCAATTAGGCTAGATCACGATTTCTTGCCATCTTTGCGCTGATCCTCCCGCTCTAGGTAATCCAGCGCCATTTATGCGCAATCTGACAGCTCGGCATCGTCTGACTCGGATCCCCCTGCATCAGAAGCTAAACAACAATAAACCATGCCTAAGTTTGGCATGGTTGGCAAGGTTAGGCAAGTTAGGAACAATTCCAAAGTCAAAGTAGGTTAGGCAACTCCCATAGAATTCCTTGTCCAAGCTTCCTTTGTTGACTCCTTGCATGCATGGTATGGAACATTACATATATATATATCCTTGTTGGTTGGAAATTATTGGGATATGAATTTTGGAAACTCCAGCCCACTTGATCTCACCAGGAGCTCCACAAAGCTCAAATATCTTGTTTAATTGCTCCGGCTTTGATAAAAATAAAATATTCGTCGAATAGAAACAAGATCAATCCAAAAATAAAAAAGAGTTCACAAAATAGAAACAATATCAATCCATCGACTGAGGGAGGCCACCAGTAGGGAGTTAAGGAGGTTGACGGTGAGGGTGAGATTAATCCAAAAAAAAAAATAGTTCACAAAATAGAAACAATATCAATCACCGAGGGAGGCCACTGGGAGGGAGCTCAGGAGGTTGACGGTGAGGGCGGCGATGGGGTGGGCGAGTCAGTTCTTTGAACAAGCATTGCTACAGAAATTAAATAGTAAAAGGGCAGTCTCATCTTTTGGTAATGATAATATTTAATTATTAATATTACGCAATAATAGTGGACAATAGAGACATTTCACACAATTCCGCTAATAAATCCGACGCCATCACTGATAAGGGGTTTAAGTGGCATAAATGAAAATAGAGGGGATGTATGTGGGATATAAATTGAAGGGGCGTAAGTGAAATTTACCCCTTTTTTTTTCTTGCTTGATTATTTTATTATAACGTGACATGTAGTTTCCAAAGCCTAAAGTAAAAGAAGAATTCTTGGTGGAACAAGAAAAAATGTATGTCACGCCTTCAAAAAATGCCAAGGAAATAGTAATTATATTGAAATACCTAATTGCAAGTAATGGACAGTTGAATTGATTATAATTATTGCTTTTCTACAACCATAATATACCATTAAGAAACAATTGGTTGGTGCATGTATTTTTCTTATCATTATATTGTGGAAGTAAAGCAAAATAGCAAACACGCACCCATTATCCACGTCCGTAAGGGAGATTTCAACCCTCAATGGAACACAGGTTTATCATTGGCTAGAGGTCCTTTGATGATGCATTAGATGTTTTTTTCTCACTTTTTTTGGGGGTGCCTTGAAACTCCCAGTTTAATCGTTTGGAATAATTACATCTGTAGTTAAAAATATTGAAACGACAATATTCACGAAAAATGCATATAGCTTCCTTAAGGTCATTTTAGTAATTTTGGGCCTATTATAATGATCACCAACAGTTCGGATATTAGATTCAATTGAAAATCCTCTTTATTTTAAAAGAGCTTTTGGGTTTTGGAAGAGGGTTTTAAAGAAGCTGGGGGTACCAGCTTTTGCTTATCTTTTTCTTCTGTGTAAAACCAGAAGAAGAAGTTATGTCAAATAGGACCTAAGAGTCCGATATGAATTAGGCTAATAGTCGGACTCTTGCCTGTTATATATTGGCATATATATATATAATATGACTACTTTGTTATATTAACTTGTCCCACATCGGAAGATTGGGAAACCCACATCTATATCATCACCTATAAATATAGGGATTCTCCTATTGAATGATGTACACAGAAATAGAGAGAGAGAGTTAGGAATAATATACGTTTATATTATTCCGGTGATACAGACGTGAGTATACACAGTGTGTGTGCGTGTGTGATCTGCGAATCACCCCCTTGTAATCCTCTCAGTGATTTTTAGTGAAACGGTGCTCTCCGTGGACGTAGGCTTATTTGGCTGAACCACGTATATATTCTTCTGTCTATTGTTTGGTGTGTTTGTGTGCGTTTTCTGATTTGCAGGTGTGTACGGCTTCATACATAGGGTGTGCGAACCCTAATAAGTGGTATCAGAGCCCAAGGTTGGAGAAAATCACGAAGCCCGACGATCTGGTCCAGATCTGATTTTTTTGAGTGCCCTAAATTAGAAACCGACCACACCAGGAGCTTTGTCTCGACGAGACGAAGCCAGAAGTGTCAAGCACGTCGCCGGAAAGTTCCTCACGCGCTGCCTGAAGTTCCGGACAGTTTTTTGTCTCTATCGAGCAGCAGTTTCGGTTCAGCGTGATTTTTCGGATCATAGTTTATCGGAACGAGGCTTCTAATATATCTACGAAAATAGAATTCGAAGCCCGACGTTTTGGCGCAAGAATCAGCCAAATCATAGAAGGGACGCGCCCGCACGTACCCCGAGAAGGTACTGACTTCGTGATTAAATTTCTGTCTTTTGTGCGAATTTGTTTTGGCCCGTTTGGAGTCATTTTTGACCCGTTTTGGATGCGGTCAGAGGCGTTCTTAAGGTTTTGAACCGCCCCCGACGCAACCGTATACTCGGTTTTGCACTCCGAATATCTCTAATAGGCTCAGTGGGAGCTATGGGAGAAGAAAAGACAGTAATGATCGACAAGTTTGATGGTACAAACTTTACCTATTGGAAGATGCAAATTGAGGATGTGTTATTCCAGAAAAATTTGTATCAACCGCTAGAAGAGACGAAGCCAGATTCGATGAAAGAAGATGAGTGGAATGTCCTAGATCAAAAGGCTCTTGGCACGATCAGATTGACGTTGGCAAAATCTATTGCCTTCAATATCAGGAAAGAGAAGACTGCAAAGTCTCTCATGGAAGCTCTTTCAAAGATGTACGAACAGCCGTCTGGAGCAAATACATTAAATCTTATCAGCAGATTGACGAATCTGAAGATGTCCGAGAATGGGAATGTTGGTGAACATCTCAGTAAGCTTAATGACATTTATGGGCAGTTGGAATCAATTGAAGTAGTGTTTCAAGACAAGGTGAAATCAGCTTTTCTCCTTAATCAATTGCCAGAGTGCTGGAACGCCACAGTGTCTGCAATCAGTAATTCTTTAGGGATAGACCCGCTAAAATATGATACCGTTGTGAGTATGATACTCACAGAAGAGATCAGAAGACAGTCGTCAGACTCTTCAAGCAGTGGCACAACATTGAATGTTGACACCAGAGGCAGAGGTTCGAACAGACAGAAAGGCGGAAACCAAAGGCGTGGCCGTTCCAAGTCGAGACGGGTAAGATCACAGTCTCGAGGTCCCAGAAATTCCAAAGCAATCGAATGTTGGAATTGCGACAAGACTGGTCATTTAAGGAACCAGTGTAGATCCCCGCAGAAGGTAGCGGATGACAAGACAGAGGCAAATATTGTCTTAGAATAAGCAGATGATGCACTGATATGCTCTTTGGAGAGCAAAACAGAGTCTTGGGTTTTGGACTCTGGAGCATCATACCATGCCACCTCAAGTCAAGAGCTCTTTGAGAGCTATGCACCTAGAAACCTCGGCAAGGTTTATCTAGGTGACGATCAACCCTGCAGTGTTGTTGACAAGGGTGAAGTACATATCAGACTCAACGGATCGATATGGAAGTTAAGGGATGTCAGACACATTCCAGACTTGAGGATGAACCTGATCTCAGTAGGCCAGTTGGCGAGTGAAGGTTATATGACCACTTTCAGTGAAGATAAGTGGAAAGTTTCCAAGGGATCTATGACTATAGCACGAGGAAAGAAAACAGGTTCGCTGTACACTACCACCAAGGCTAGCACATTTATAGTAATTGCAGAAAGCAAGGAGGATCATAATTTGTGGCACCAGAGGCTAGGTCACATGAGTGAAAAGGGACTCAAGGTTATGCTCGCAAAGGGAAAGCTACCAGGTCTAAATTCGATTGATATCGACTTCTGTGAGGATTGTGTATTCAGTAAGCAGAAGAGGGTTAGTTTTCAGAAAAGCGGCAGAGAATTCAGAAAGGAGAAGCTTGAGCTAGTTCACACTGATGTCTGGGGGCCAGCAACTGTCTCATCTATTGGCGGAAAGTCCTATTTCGTCACCTTCATCGATGACCATTCCAGAAAGGTATGGGTTTATTTCTTGAAACATAAATCTGAATTGTACGGTGTGTTCAAGAGTTGGAAGGCTATGATAGAGAATGACACGGGTTTGAAGATCAAAAGATTATGGTCCGATAAGGGTGGAGAGTATCAGGACACCGAGTTTAAGAGATTTTACTATGAGAACGGTATCAGATTAGAGAGAACTGTTCCACGTACACCACAACAGAATGGCGTAGCTGAACGGATGAACCGGACATTGACTGAGAGAGCCAGAAGCATGCGCATTCAGGCAGGGTTGCCGAAACAGTTCTGGGCAGAAGCAGTCAGTACAGCAGCGTACTTAATCAATCGTGGTCCATCAGTACCATTGGAGCACAGAATACCAGAAGAGGTCTGGAGCGGTAGAGAGGTAACACTTTTACATTTAAAAGTTTTTGGTTGTGTTGCATATGTACATGTTAGTGACACTATGAGGGGTAAGCTTGATCCCAAGTCACAAAAGTGTATTTTCATTGGCTATGGCGGTGACAAGTATGGTTACCGCATGTGGGATGATCAGAACCGAAAACTGATCCGAAGCAGAGATGTAGTGTTCAATGAAAATGTTATGTACAAGGATAAACACACAACAACCTCAGAGCCTACAACACAGAGTGATCCTGTGTGTGTTGAGTTAGATGATGTTCAAGACAGTGAGAGTACTCAGTCAGACGAATATATTGCAGATGGAAATACTCAACAGGTTGATACACCGCAGTCTCCGACTCGTATTCCTGTACATAGGAGGTCTTCACGGCAGCATGTGCCGAATCGGAGATACATGATTTATTTGTTGCTCATAGATGGAGGTGAACCAGAGTATTTTGATGAAGCATGCATTGCAGCAGATGCGAGCCAGTGGGAGCTTGCAATGGAAGATGAGATGAAGTCCCTTATTTCCAACAAGACATGGAAGCTAACCGAGCTGCCGGTAGGAAAGAAAGCTCTCCATAATAAATGGGTCTACAGAGTCAAAGAAGAACATGATGGTTCTAAGAGGTACAAGGCGAGACTTGTAGTAAAAGGCTTTCAGCAGAAAGCAGGAATCGACTACACCGAAGTATTTTCTCCGGTTGTGAAACTGACTACCATTCGTTCAGTTCTTAGCATTGTTGCATTAGAGGGTTTGCACCTAGAGCAGTTAGATGTCAAAACTGCTTTCCTCCATGGTGACCTAATGGAGGAGATTTATATGCAGCAACCGGAAGGTTTCTTAAAGAAAGGGAAAGAGAAACTTGTGTGTAAGTTGGAAAAGAGCTTGTATGGTTTGAAACAAGCTCCAAGACAGTGGTACAAGAAATTCGATGGATTCATGCAGAGACATGGTTAGATCAAGTGCAACGCTGACCATTGTTGTTACTTCAAGAGGTTTGACACGAGTTACATTATCCTCCTACTTTATGTTGATGACATGTTAGTAGCTGAATCTGATTTTGCGGAAATCAGTAAGTTAAAGAAGCAGTTGGCAAAAGAGTTCGAAATGAAGGACTTAGGCACATCGAAGCAGATTCTTGGTATGAGAATCATCAGAGACAAGCAGAAGGGAATTTTGCAGTTGTCTCAGACTGACTACGTTGAACGGGTTTTGAAGCAGTTCAACATGAGTGATGCTAAGTCAGTTAGCACACCTTTGGCTAGTCATTTTGGATTATCCAAAAAGCAGTCTCCCAAGTCAGAAGCAGAGAGGAACAACATGACCAGTATTCCATACGCTTCAGCTATTGGTAGCTTGATGTATGCAATGGTTTGTACAAGACCAGATATTGGATATGCAGTGGGAGCAGTCAGCAGGTTCATGTCCAATCCAGGAATGACTCACTGGGAAGCAGTGAAGTGGATATTGCGATATCTACGAGGTACCACAAACAGATGCCTTTATTTTGGAAAGGGTGAAGTGAATTTACATGGCTATGTAGATTCAGATTTTGCTGGTGAGATAGATCACAGAAGAAGCACTACTGGTTATGTCTTTACAGTAGGTACTACAACAGTCAGTTGGATTTCGCAGATACAGAGGATTGTAGCGTTCTCTACTACAGAGGCTGAGTATGTAGCCGTGACAGAGGCTAGCAAAGAGATGATTTGGTTACAGGGTTTGTTGGCAGAGTTGGGATTCGAGCAAGGAAATAGTGTTTTGCATAGTGGTAGTCAGAGTGCTATACATCTGGCAAAAAATTCAACATTTCATTCGAGAACCAAGCATATAGATCTTCGTTATCACTTTATCAGATCTCTATTAGAGGATGAAGTATTAACACTTAAGAAGATTCAAGGAAGCGAGAATCCGGCCGACATGTTGACCAAAGTGGTGACAACAGAGAAACTGAAGTTGTGCGCAACTTCAGTTGGTCTTCAAGCTTGAAGACATAAATGAGGGCACCGAGCACTGATCATTGATGGAGTTGATTGATGAAGGCAAAGTCGTCAAGTGGGAGATTGTTATATATTGGCATATATATATAATATGACTACTTTGTTATATTAACTTGTCCCACATCGGAAGATTGGGAAACCCACATCTATATCATCACCTATAAATATAGGGATTCTCCTATTGAATGATGTACACAGAAATAGAGAGAGAGAGTTAGGAATAATATACGTTTATATTATTCCGGTGATACAGGCGTGAGTATACACAGTGTGTGTGCGTGTGTGATCTGCGAATCACCCCCTTGTAATCCTCTCAGTGATTTTTAGTGAAACGGTGCTCTCCGTGGACGTAGGCTTATTTGGCTGAACCACATATATATTCTTGTGTCGATTGTTTGGTGTGTTTGTGTGCGTTTTCTGATTTGCAGGTGTGTACGGCTTCGTACATAGGGTGTGCGAACCCTAACATTGCCCCTATTTTTGTTTAATTGTGGGCACAAAATTTTATTTAATGAAAAATGATAATAATATAATCTTTTGCTCACATAATACAGTTAAATTAGTCTGAGAGTCATATTCTATACAGCTAATCTTTGGTTGATTAATGGTTAACCTGTCGATTGCAAATGCTATTTTTTTTCTCGTTTAATTTTCAATAATTACTTTGGCAATGACTATGTGTCTTGTCCCATTCCTTCCAAACAGTTGGAAGATACCACATAAAGAAGCACAAAAACATTTTACTAATTCGGTTGGAATGGTATCCTAGATCAGCTCAACTATATTCAGTTGTATTATCACCGTCTTTGATGTCTAATTAGCTCTTTTAGAACCTTGGGTAAATTACATTTACACTGCCTTGAGATTTGTGATATATTACACCCGTACCCCTGTTTGGATAATTATAGCTAGACTCCCTTAAATTTGTAAGTTATAATAAATATGATTGGGGCGGTCAAACTCAGTCAATGCTTACATCATCACTTTTTTAGAACTGAAATGTCTAGAATACCCTCAACTAAATGCAAATATATTTAAGCTCATGAAAAATAATCATAGGTATACAAGTCATTTCATAGCTCCAGTCACTTGAATTGAACACCGATAATCGAGAGGTAAAATTATAATCATCCAAATAACAGGAAATGCGAATGTAATATATCATATCTCGTTGGAGTCAAATGTAATTTACCCTAAAATCTTTCACTAAGGAGGTTAGGTTGCCAGGAAATGCAATGTGATGATAGAAATAATGGTACAGAAATCCTCACTTGCAATGCGAAAATGATCCAAACTAATTTAAATGTTCAAGTAAATATAATTACAATGAAATTCTCATATTATCCCAATCCAACATACAGGATTTTCAAAAACAAATTTCAAATACTTTTGCTCTATTGACCACCTTTTGTAGTGCGGGCTACAAATTCAGTAGCTCACTATCACTGCACAACATGGTTCACGGTCGCGGTATCGATTTCAATCGCGGTCGCAAAAATAGTATCGACAACTTCTAAAAATGTTATTAATCAAACTATACGTAATCTATCAGATCGATATGACGAACCAAGTTCTTCACGGTTTAATTAATCATTCTCATCTAAATCCGATCACACCACACGAGCCCGATATTTTATTTAAAAAAATTCATGGCCGGCATGCCGTGGACTTTGGATCCATTCTTATCATCATTACTTGCTTTGTCAACTCTTTGCATTTGTTTTGTGACCACAAACAGATTTATCCCATCCTATAAAGACATGAAAAATTATAATTCAAAAGCATCAAAACTAATTAACTTGCTAGGTGAAAATAATATCTAGACCATGGGTTCCCAAACACCTCCTAGCCTTCCCATTGTAAATTTCACCACTGAAAGCCTCAAGCCTGGCTCGAGCTCTTGGATCGCTACGTGCAACTATGTTCGCCAAGCCTTTGAAGAGTATGGCTGCTTCGTAGTAGTGTACAATCAAGTTTCTTCAGAGCTTGATAACAAAATGTTCCGTGCGTTGGATGAATTATTCCAGCTTCCCACAGAAACAAAATCCAAAAACGTTTCGGAACTACCTTACTTTGGCTATATTGGAAATAATCCAATTATACCCCTCTATGAGAGCATGGGCATCACTAATGCAGCAGCTCTTGAAGAAACTCAAAAGTTTACAAATCTCATGTGGTCAGCTGGAAATGACCATTTCTGGTATGTATATACTTTGATTTATTGTTTGGAAATAAATTTGTTTTTTTTTAAAAGTTGTTTAAGTAGGCTCTATTTGGTTCATGCTGTGCTTTTTCTGCTTCGAAATACTATAGTCAAGGACCTGGCAGAAAAATTTGCAATGGGGGACAATCTATGACATTAAGGGCAATTAAGGGCAATAAACAGATTTTTTTCAAATTTTAATGGAGACAAATCTCATTTTTTTTCTACATTCCCTTGAAAATACTTGAATCAGCATTAAAAATAGCCAAAAATAAATAATGGGGGACAGTTGCCCCCAAAGCCACGTTGTGGCTCCGTGCCTGACTACAGTACCACTATTTAATAGCAGAAGCATGTTTGGGTGCTATATATGCTTTGAACAATAGTGACACTTTTCAAAGCAAAAACATAAATTTCAGAATTATCTTTTTATTGTTTTCCAGATGTTTTACAACTGTAGCAAAGTACAAAAATATGAATATTTAATTTACAATTTCAATTTCTATAGCAAATTTGTGATCCTACACATGCTTCCATTTTTGAATCACAACACTTTAATTACAACAAAAATATTGCTTTTGTTGTAGTGAAAAGTATAACGCGAAAAGCACAACGCGATCCAAACGGGCGCTTAGTGATTCTTTTTCATATATGTGACCTATATATCTAACTTTTGGTTCATACTTTTTGTCCTTGTTTTAGTGAAACTGTGCACTCATATGCAAAGCTAGTAACAGAACTTGAACAAGTGGTGAAGAGAATGGTATTTGAAAGCTATGGTGTAGGGAAGTACTGTGATTCTGAGATTGCTGCAGCTACTTACATTCTAAGAGTCATGAAATATAGAGGTCCCCATATGAATGAAACAAATGTTGGTGTGACGAATCACACGGACAAGAGCTTCATAACCATACTCCATCAAAATCAAGTTAAGGGCTTGGAAGTTGAAACAAAAGATGGTGTGTGGATTGGCTTTGAGCATAGGCCTTCATCTTTCATAGTAATGGCTGGCGATGCGATTTTGGTACGTCCTAATCCTTTTGTCTTCCTTAATTAGCATACGAAAAATGATTCGTGCATGCACCGATTTTCAAAACCTATTTATTAAAGTGACAAAAAATTAGTGACATACTAAAATTGTATGTCAGTATAGCACAAAAAGTATAATTTTCAATCTAGAATATCTAAAGTATAACATTAGGTTTTACTGTCACCATAGCCTAAAAAACTTTTTGTGCTAAGACTTTATGTGACAATTTACAGTCCGCTACTAAAACTCTTATCTTTCGGCAGTTTTTCCCTCTTTTAGTTGTGGTTGATACCTTCACTAAAGCTCTTATCTTTTGTTAGTGAAGTATCATTACCCTTAGCTTACATATAATTATGGTTTTTTGAAATATCACCTTATAATACATGGATTTGAATGTTTATCGGCTAGGCATGGAGCAACAATAGAGTACATTCGCCTAACCATCGCGTAATCATGAGCGGGGATGAAGTGAGATACTCGATTGGGCTATTTTCGTTCAACAAGGGAACGATAAAAGTACCGGAAGAACTAGTTGACGATGAGCACCCTCAACAATTTAAGTCATTTAATCATTTTGGATTACTCGAATTCTTTTACAAGGATCCGTCTAACCGTGGAGGCTGTATTGCACAACTTTACTGTGGTGTTGAAGAAGTCTTTTGATTTTAAACTTGTTTTCTTCATGAATATTGTGTGAAGTTATATATGTCTTGATGTTCTCTAGGGCCAGAAGGTTGAAGTTTTTCATTGTACGTCATGCAATGTATTTGCAGCACCTATTGGAGTCTTATTGTTATGGTTGTGCCAAATCCTCCATAGAATAAAGGGTAAATTACATTTTTCTCCCCTCAATATATGATTTATTATAATTTTATCCTCTGTTCTTTGGATAATTACAGTTTCATCCTCTCAAATTTGGAAGTTGTACGTAACAAATACCCATCTGGAATGAAATTTCGATGTGACCAAACCTGGTCAATATTTGGTAAAATGTCTAAAATGCCTCCAGATTTATTCTTATGAATATTTTTATTCCAGTCTACTACACTATTGCTTCATTTTATCTTCATTTGGACATACTAATTGGACAATTACGGACAAATCAGATAAAAAATCCAATTTTTTACACTATAATTGAGAAATATTTAGGAATATCTATGTCATTTCACTTTTTCAATCATCAGAATTGTGCTTTGATGACATAGAGGGTGTGAAACTATAATTATCCAAATAATAAGAGATAAAATTATAATAAATCATATCTTGAGGGGATGAAAGTGTAATAAACTTGACTCATGAATGTTTGAGGCAAGTGGTATGATCAAAAAAAATTCGCTTCAGATCAATGACGGCGATGATGTGAGGCGGCTACATATTATATTTGGTGACGCACAACAATATATATATATAGAACTACATAAACCAAAATTTAGCAAATTAGAAGTCATAAAATTAAGTATTTTTATAAGGCTAAATCAAGCGATCGTCCAATAAGGAATATAGAACTGCAGTCTCCAGAGACAAAATTCTAGCAGATTAGGATATGATATTGTCAAGTTGCAATAATAGAATTAATGTATATAATTCACTTCATGTATCTGAATGAGAAGGCACACATGTAGAGTAAGAAAAAAGAGAGAGTAGAACTATGGAACAAATAACAGAAAACAAGATAAACATATATATATATAACTAAGATCCTTCTGCCATTTTGTTATCTAGTTTTGGGAAACTTTAATATAGATCAAATCATGACACAAATTTAAGGTGTCACTTTCTATAATGAGCTGAGCTCTCATTTTTATAGATCAAATTATACAAACTTACCTATTAATTTAAGGTGTCAGTTTCTATAATGAGCTAAAATCCCATTATTGTAGATTAAATAAAACAACTTACCTATTAGTTTTATGTGTCACTTTCTATAATGAGCCAAAAAGGCGATAACAACATTGTTTTGTTCTTAGAGTAAAGAGTCGTGCTAGAAAAATGTCCATAAACTCAGCCTCTTAAGCTCGGCGCTCGCCATTTGTAATTTCTAGCACATTTTAACGGGTGGTGAGTGACTCTTTGGAACCAAACCGATTTATATATATATATTTATTAGTATTATATTCATACCTTTATATATATATATTATATTTAAAATTATAAATTATAATTTAATATGTGTTAATTAACTTTGGATTTTAAAATACTTTCTTAATTTATAATTATATTATTTTTTTATGCTACTTCCCGGGCGAGAACATATTGGTTAGGACAAAGTGTCCATTTTTCCCTCCAAATTATCCAAACAACAAATTGTTTTTCATTTCATTTCATTTATTTTCTCTCTCCTGGGCCCACTTTCTCACAAGGTAGAGACTATGACGACTTCGTCTTCTCCATTTTCGATGCTTTCTCAATCATCTACTTCACCTCAAGACTCAAACCCTAACCGTCTTCTCCATTTTCGATGCTCTCTCAATCATCTACTTCACCTCAAGACTCAAACCCTAACCGTTCCTCATCGCCATTGTCGTCCCTCTCGCCAAACCCTAACCCGCACACCTCTATTTATCGGGCTCGCTATTGGACGCCTTGGGGTATGGCATCACCCTATCCCTCAACGGATTTTGATTAATTCCCCTCCGATTCCCCCAATTTCACTCTCCGATCTCTTCTCCGAACTATGCTTCTTCTACTTCCTCAAATCCGGTGGCCACAACCAGCTCCTCTCCATTGGCGCCATTTCCAATTGCTGCAGCCACTACTTCTGATTCTCCTCTGTTCGGTCAGTGTCTTGATCTTTTTTCCTTTTTTCAATTCTTTAATGCGTCTTCTTCAATTTCACAACAATCTTGTTACATTATAAGTGTGTGTGTATACGTATATAGATATATTTGAAAAAAGTAATGGCCTCGAGACTGAACCTTTATGTAGACTAAAGAACAAGTTGTCAGCACGCACATAACAACAAGAACAACCCATGTATGTAGATACATATATATATATATATATATATGTGTGTGTGTGTGTGTATACATATAACTTTACCTCATACACTGCCTCATTTTTCTATCTCCACTCTCTACCATATTGGGTTGTTGGGTTTTTCAGGTATGTTTCTTCTTATTCAATTTTTACTTCAAACCCTAGTGTTCTATTTGTTTGATCATCACTTGGTGTTAGTGAATGCAGTGCTTAATCATCTTGTTGTGTCCAAAGCAATACGAAACTCAAACACACACACACAAGAGACACCAAATTTATAGTGGGTCGGTCCAATTGGTACCTACGTCCACTTTGAGAGATTTCACTATCTTTCGGTTGAAGAAAAAACCGATGATGTGGGGAGGAGGATACAACAAATCACTCGACTCTACCTCTAACACTCTCTTACAACTCACAGAACACTCTATGTGGTTTTACTCTCTCTTCTTACATTTCACTTGAGTGTACTCTCTTATATTTACAATCCATTACAACGTCCATATATATACCCGAACGAAGTAGAAAACAAACAAAACAACTTGCACATGCATGGCATGAAGTCTTCATGCATGATCTTTAGAAACTGCCAAAACCTTCAAGCGTGGCCGCCATTCTTGATGTTGAAGAGCCATGCATGATGTTGATCGTTTGGCATACGTAGATGACGGCTGTTGTTTGCATGTGGGTACGGAACTGTCAATTCTCCCCCTTCCATACCAATCAGAGGAGAATGTTTTCTGATTGATCTCCCCCTCACTACCAATTTGGGGCTGCTATTAAACCAGCTTCTTCTCTGCAAACTTCTAGCTTTTCACTGGATAGGCTCTTGGTCATCATATCTGATCCATTATCATCTGTGTGAATCTTCTCTAGCTGTAGAAGTTTATTTTACGTCACGGATCCAGTGATACCTGACGTCGATGTGTTTGGACCTTGAGTGGAAGGTTGAATTTTTGCTAAGATGAATAACACTCTGACTGTCACAATATATGACATACTTTTCCTGCTCTTGTCCCAATTCTTGAAGGAATTTCTTCATCCACAAGATCTCTTTGCATCCTTCTGTTATTGCAATGTATTCAGCTTCTGTGGTGGATAAAGCAACACACTTTTGCAATCGAGATTGCTATGAGACTGCTCCCCCTGCAAAAGTGATTAGGTATCCTGATGTGGATTTTCTTGAGTCACTGTCCCCCGCCATGTCTGCATTGGTGCAACCTTCCAATAAAGGTTTACCACTACCAAAGCATAAACAAATATTAGTAGTTTCTCTAAGATACCTGAGGATCCATTTTACTACTGCCCAATGGTTATTTCCAGGATTTGACAGAAACCGACTGACAACTCCAACTGCATGAGCAATATCAGGCCTCGTGTATACCATAACGTACATTAAGCTGCCAACCGCTGAAGCATAAGGCATTTTCTTCATTTCTACTTTTTCCTTCTCACTTGAAGGACACTGCTTAATATTAAGCTTGAAGTGGCTTGCAAGTGGAGCACTGACTGGTTTTTCTTTGCTCCTGTTGAATCTTTCAAGAACTTTGCCAATATATCTTTCTTGAGATAACCAGAGCTTGTGTTTCTGTCTGTCTCGAGAGATCTGCATTCCCAAGATTTGTTTTGCCGGTCCCAAGTCCTTCATAGCAAATGACTTGCTCAATTCCTTCTTTAACTTGTTAATCTTGCTACTGTCATGGCCAACGATCAACATATCATCGACATATAACAAGAGGATGATAAAATCTCCGTCAGGAAATTTCTTGACAAATACACAGTGATCTGCAGTGGTTGTGTTGTACCCATTCTGGTCCATGAATGAATCAAACTTTTTGTACCACTGTCTTGGTGCTTGTTTGAGCCCATAGAGACTTTTCCTCAATATGCACAAAATATATTTTTTTCCTCTGGTTCTGAATCCTTCAGGTTGTTCCATGTAGATTTCTTCATCCAGATCACCATGTAGAAATGCGGTCTTTACATCCAGTTGTTTGATATCTAGGTTTAAGCTGGCTGCCAAGCCAAGAACAACTCGAATGGAGGACATTTTCACCACAGGTGAAAATATTTCTTCAAAATTAATGCCCTTCTTCTGGCCGAATCCCTTCACAACCAGTCTTGCCTTATACCTTGGTTGTGGATTATTTTCTTCAGTCTTCAGTTTAAATACCCATTTATTCTTGAGAGCTTTCCTTCCCTGCGGTAGCTTGACCAAGTCATATGTGTGGTTCTCATGCAACGATTTCATCTCTTCCTGCATGGCTTTCATCCACTCCGCCTTTTTACTATCTGCAACAGCTTCCTGATAGCTCTTTGGTTCTCCCCCGTCACTAAGCATCACGTACTCTGCGGAGGAATATTTGCGATTCGGTTGTCGCTCTTTGGAGGATCTCCTTGTTTGAGGATCTACCGGATTTTCTTCTGCAACTTGTTCTGGTTCTGCACCGTCATCAGCTGGATCTCCTTGAATAGCTCCCCCATCATTTTGTGCTCTCGGTGAAGGAACCGGGTCTAGATTTGCTGGTAACTCTTCAGGTGAATCTGATTTCTTCTATTTTTTAAGATCTTCAATGGTCTGATTTTTGAAAAACACCACATCTCTACTTCTGATGACTTTTTTGTTGATAGGATCCCAGAGTCTGTAACCAAACTCTTCGTGGACATATCCCAAGAAGATGCACTGTTTGGCCTTTCCGTCATGCTTGGATCTTTCATCTCTGGGGATATGGACAAATGCTCTGCAGCCAAACAACTTCAAGTGTTTGTAGGAAACATCTTTCCCTCTCCATACTTTCTCTGGAACATCACCATTTAATGGAACTGAGGGAGATAGGTTGATTAAGTCAACCGTTGTTCTCATTGCTTCACCCCAGAAAGGAGTTGACAACTTGGCATTAGATAACATGCACCTGATTCTTTCGCAGATGGTTATGTTCATTCTTTCTGCAAGGCCGTTATGTTGAGGAGTTTTTGGCACTAATTTTTCGAGTCTGATGCCGAAGCTTCTGCAATACTCCTCGAATGGTTCACTGTACTCGCCACCATTGTTTGCACGTACGCACTTCAGCCTTTTACCAGTTTCTCTTTCAACCTTTACATGGAACTGCTTGAGCACTTCCAGCACCTGGTCTTTAGTTTTCAAGGCAAAGGTCCATAATTTCCTGGAATGATCATCAATAAATGTGACAAAATAGAGGGCAGCTCCAAGAGTTCTGGTTTGCATGGTGCAAACATTCGTGTGTACGAGATCTAGAATGTTTGGTTTTCTAGATATAAGGGAACTGCAGAATGCAACTTTGTGTTGTTTCCCTATGATGTAGTCGACACAAGTGTGTAATGGAGTACCTTTCATTCCAAGTAAGAGTTATTTTCTGGCAAGGATCTTGAGCCCTTTCTCACTCATATGACAGAGTCTTTTGTGCCATAACTCGGTGGAGACTTCTTTGTCCATCGTATTCACCTCAACTCTGCACAGTTTTGCTTCCGTTGTGTAGAGAGAGCTGGTCTTTTTTCCTCTGGCCAGCACAAGATTATTTTTGGTGAGCTTCCACTTACCATCACCAAAGTGACTGTTGTAGCCTTCATCATCGAGTTTGCCGGTGGAAATCAGGTTGAGACGAATATCTGAGACATGTCTCACATCTTTGAGGAGTAGTTTGCATCCATTGCTGCTTTCCAAAAGAATATCGCCCTTGCCGGTAAATTTGGATGCTCCATGGTTCCCCATCTTCATAAGTCTGAAGTCACCACTGGTGTAGGATGTGAACATATCCTTCCTTGAAGTGACATGACATGAAGCACCTGAGTCAATAACCCAGGTAGAATCTTCGGATGTGAAGTGGACACAATCATAGAGCATCCAAAATTACCGGTAAGGGCGATATTCTTTTGGAAAGCAGCAATGGATGCAAACTACTCCTCAAAGATGTGAGACATGTCCCAGATATTCATCTCAACCTGATCTCCACCGTGAAGCTCGATGATGAAGGCTACAACAGTCACTTTGGTGATGGTAAGTGGATACAACAGTCTATCGCCATACCGGCAAGCTCGATTTTGAATGTCTATCTCTGTATGGTTATGAACTTAGTAGGGGGATTTGAACTAGGCCAATGCTACTTGGTTTTTTTTCACCTTGTTTAGGTTTTAAAACCCTAGTTTCTCTTAAATTGATTCTGATTATTTGGGTTGTTTGATTTTCTTTTATCTGTAATGTCCTGTTCTTGGTGTATTTCTTTTACTTTTTTTGTGATCAGCGATTTCATAATCTGAAATTTAGTTATGCTAGATGGTTTGTTTTTAGGTTTGTTCAGCCACTTCGGAGTATAAATAAAATGGAATTTTCTTTCTCAAAGCTATGAATTTTATTTTATTTTATTAAATTTTTTTTTTTATTTTGCCCTTTCCTTTTAGCGGCCTTAAGTTTTTAGAGAACCTATACCATCTTAGGGTTTCTAGAGTTAATGTTACTGCTCAATTTTCTACCGAATTGTTTGTTTCTAAACAGGGTGAAAAAAACAAGTAGCATTGTTCTTTCATGCTTGATCATGTTATTATAATGTGGCTTGTAATGGTCAAAAACCTGAAGTAAAAAAAGTTCTTGGTGCTTTCTCTGAACTAGAAAAAATGTATCTGTGACCCCTTGACAAAATGTTTAGCAAACAGTAACTATCTTGAAATACCCAATTGCATGTAATGGATAGTTGAATCTATGATAATTATTACTTTTCATTTTTATATTGTGGAAGTAATGCAAAAGAGCACCCATTATCCACTTCCCTAGCTCCATTTGTGGAACACAGCTTTGCCATTGGCTAGAAGCCCTTTGATGATGCATTAGGGTGGTTTTTTTTTTTTTTTTTTTTTTTTTTTTCCTTTTTTTCCCATTTTGGGCCTTGGAACTGCCAATTTGTTTGGAATTATTACATCCCTAGTAAAAGAATTGAAACAACATAAGGTTATTTAATTTATTTCAGGACTATTATAATGATGATTAACATTGGATTGAAAATCATCTTTAATTCATTTCAGGGAACCCTTTTTCTGAAGGTGGTGATCATGGAGAAGGAACTGAGGCTTCCACTGCAGTATGTATGGTGATAGACATAATGTATAATCTCCCTTCCCGGGCTGGTTCTATCATGAAAAATTTTTTTGCAAAGTATGGTGACATTGCATCAGGGTGTACAATTGAGAGTACAGAAGTTAAGTCAGCATTTTTGAAGTTGCTTGTTGAAGTTGTGGATTGGCTATGCACCCATAATTTGGACACAGTAGCGTCATATGATTTGGAGCGCATGCAGAAACAGATAGGTGATGCAGCGAAGAATGGGTTTAATGTGGCGTGGTTGCAACAGAGGGTGGAAGAAGTGGAGGCAGCTTTCAGACGCAAGGTGGAGTTTCACCGACGGATGGAAGTTGCAACGAAATATATTATGAATTTGAAGGACGAATTTGATGATATGGAAGGAGGGAGCAACTTCAGCCGGTCTTTAGGTCAAGGATTATTGTAAGTTTTTTTTTTTTGTGTGTGTGTTTGATCTGGCGGTATTATCTTCTAATTGTTCTTTGTGATAGTGCCCATAGCTGGTTGGACTTTGGATGGAGACTCAAGTAAGCATTTTCTGTTGTGATGTGGAATGCTGCTCTTAGTAGTGGTCCACTCACAAACATACATATATAAAATAGCAAAGCGGCATCATGGCCGAACTCCTTTTCACTTAGTCAGCCCGTTTATTATATCTTTGAAAGTCTTTTCGAATGACTACTTTTATTTTGATGGCATATCTGAATGTGAATCATTGTTATAACATCTTTGATTTCGCAGTATAATATAGTGATGAAATTGGAGATAGTTGATTTACAGTAACCATGGTTCTGATATCTCTGAAATATAAGATGGAATTATTATTCTTAATTCTGGTTACTCAAATACTTAGAATTGAAAGGTGATGATGTTGGGGTGTTCTTTGTCCGTTTGTATATGAATTCTTCAAAATTTCCTGGTAGTATTTTGTATGTTGGCAACCTATCTAGGGGAATAAACAATTGTCTTTTAGCTACCTTCTTCCCAAATTATGTTTTAAATCCCTAGAGTGCTCTTATGCTATATTAGAAAAAAAGAAGAAGACAATAATAGTGCTAATCACTGTTATACCATTGGTTTTTTAGAATGTAGAATTTTAGTAGAGCATGGTGGGTGCGATTCGAGAGCTTATGTAGTATGGATCGCAATGATGTTAGCCAGGCATTTGAAGAGTGTGGCTGTTTTGTGGTTGTGTACAATCAAGTTTCTTCAGATATCGATAATCAAATGTTTCATGCATTAGAAGAATTATTTGAGCTTCCCACATAAACAAAAGCAAAAAAACACTTCTGAAACACCTTAGGTTACTTCGGCTATATTGGAAATAATCCAATTACACTCCTCGATGAGAGCATGGGCATCACTAATGCAGCAACTCTAAAAAACTCAAAATTCACAAATCTCCTGCGGTCAGCTGAAAATGAACATTTCTGGTACATATATACTTTGATTTATTGTTGTGAAATAATAAATTTGATGTTTTTTAATTAGTGATGCTTATTCGTATATGTCACATATATATATCTACATATTGATTCATAATTTTTGTCCTTGGTTAGAGAAACTGTGCACCCATATTCAATGCTAGTAACAGAATTGGAACAAGTGGTGAAGAGAATGGTATTTGAAAGCTATGGTGTAGGGACGAACTCTGACTCTGAGGTTGATGTAGTCACATACATTGTCCAAGTCATGAAATATAGAGGTCCCCATATGAACGAAACTAATATTGGTGTCATGGTGTGTTGAATCACACGTATAAGAGCTTCATAACCATACTCCATACAAATCAAGTTAAGGGCTTGGAAGTCGAAACAAAAGATGGGGTGTGGATTGGTTTTGAGCACGGGCCTTCATCTTTCATAGTAATGGCTGGCGACCCGATTTTGGTACGTCCTAATCCTTTCTCTTGTTTTTCGTTATCTCGGATATGGAAAATGATTCGTGCACCAATTTTCTAAACCTATTTGTTAATCCGAATAGATGGTCACCCTCTGATATAATAGAAAAGGCACACACTTCCACTTGATCACTACATTAAGTGCATAAAAACCTTATCTGTTAGATGAATATGCTTAACATTTCGGTGCAAGACCACTATAAAAGAATGTATCTATAGTGACATACTAATAGACTTTTAATGTCTAGACTTTATGTAACAATCTATAGTGCGCTGCTGAAGATTATAAACACAGTTTTTACCTCTTTCAGTTGTAGTTGTCACTGTGACTAAGTGAAGTATTGATACTCTTAACTTATATATATGATTATGGCTTTCTGAAAATTTCACCTTATAATACATGGATTTGAATGTTTATTGGCTAGGCATGGAGCAACGATAGAGAATATTCGTGATTCATCATGAGTGGGGACGAAGTGAGAAACTCAGATCGGGCGATTTCCATTCAACAAGGGAACAATAAAAGTAGCAGAAGAGTATTTGATCATGAGCACCCTCAACAAATGAAGCCATGACCGTGGTGGCTGTATTGCAGAAGTTTATTGTGGTGTTGAAGAAGTCTTTTGATTTTAAACTTGTTTTCCTCATGAATGTGTGAAGTTATATTTGTCTTGATGTCCACAGAAGGTTGGGAAGTAGTATGCCCGGTTCACCAAGTTCTACCACTGCAGGGCCCAATCATACTCAAAAGAAGAGTTTGATCCTGCACACATGGAAGTCGAAAGTTGTTTTCTAGGAGCTGGGTACAAGGAAAAGAGGCTCCTAGCTAAAGGTAGCTTGTCTCGCCCAGGAGGTGGGAAAAGTAGAGAACAAAGTGGCGAAGGGTGCGTAACGCGTGGGAATCTGCCGAACAAATCGGGCCAAATCCTGAAGAAAGCTAAGAAACGTTGTTTGATGAACCTGCGTAGTATTAAGTAGTTGGTCAGGTAAAGGCTGACCAAGCCAATGATGCTTAGCTGGTCTTTTCGGATGATTAGCCACACTAGGACTGAGACATGGCCCGGACTCCCACGGGGGCAGTAGTGGGGAATCTTTGACAATGGGCGAAAGCCCAATCCAGTAATATCGCGTGAGTGAAGAAGGGCAATGCCGCTTGTAAAGCTCTTTCGTCGAGTGCGTGATCATGATAGGACTCAAGGAAGAAGCTCCGACTAACTCCGTTCCAGCAGTCGCGGTAAGACGGGGGCCGGGGGGGCAAGTGTTCTTCGGAATGACTGGGCGTAAAGGGCACGTAGGCGGTGAATCGGGTTAAAAGTTGAAGTCACCAAAAACTAGCGGAATGCTCTCGAAACCAATTCACTTGAGTGAGACAGAGGATAGTGGAATTTCGTGTGTAAGGGTGAAATTCGAAAATCTACGAAGGAACACCAAAAGCGAAGGCAACTCTCTGGGTCCCTACCAACGCTGGGGTGCGAAAGCATGGGGAAAGAAGGGGATTAGATACCCTTGTAGTCCATGCTGTAAACGATGAGTGTTCGCCCTTGGTCTATGCGGATCAGGGGCCCAGCTAACTCATGAAACACTCCGCCTAGGGAGTACAGTCGCAAGACCGAAACTCAACGGAATTGATGGGGGCTTGCACAAGCGGTGGAACATGTTGTTTAATTCGATACAACGCGCAAAACATTACCAGCCCTTGACATATGAACAAGAAAACCTGTCCTTAATGGGATGGTATTGACTTTCATACAGGTGTTGCATGGCTGTCGTCAGCTCGTGTTGTGAGATGTTTGGTCAAGTCTTATAACAAGCGAAACCCTCGTTTTGTGTTACTGAGACATGTGCCTAAGGAGAAAGTCTTTGCAACTGAAGTGAACCGAGGAGCTGAGTTACGTGCCAGCGTTACTAATTGAGTGCCAGCACGTAATTGTGTTGTCAGTAAGAGGGGAGTCGGCGCCTTTCGAAACACTTTGACGTGTGCGCTTTAGTTTGATTGCAGCTAGTGCGCTTTACTAATTTACTAAATATGATAGAAAGGTACGGAGTGCCCGCTTTTCATCTTTTAAGCTAAGGAGAGGGGTTGATGGCTTGTTTAGTAAAGTCAAGTTTTTGGCCTTATCTTGCAGGTGACGACGACGTCAAGTTGGCGGCGGAGAAAGATTCGGCATTCAGGCGAGGGGCCCGATGGTGTGGTATGTAGTGGGTTTAGTACGCCCCCGCCAAAACGTCTCTGAAACAAACAAAAAGGTGCGTGTCGCACTCACGAAGGACTATTAGTAATATATTGGAGGAAGGTGGGGATGACGTTAAGTCTGCCTGGCCCTTATGGGCTGGGCCACACACGTGCTACAATGGAAATTACAATGGGAAGCAAGGCTGTAAGGAGGAGCGAATCCGGAAAGATTGCCTCAGTTCGGATTGTTCTCTGCAACTCGGGAACATGAAGATGGAATCGCTAGTAATCGCGGATCATCATGCCTCAGTGAATATGTACCCAGGCCCTGTACACACCGCCCGTTACACCCTGAGAATTGGTTTCGCTCGAAGCATCGGACAAACGATCACCCATGACTTTTGTGTACCACTAGTGCCACAAAGGCTTTTGGTTGTCTTATTGGCGCATACCATGGTGGGGTATTCGACTGGGGTGAAGTCGTAACAAGGTAGCTGTAGGGGAACCTGTGGCTGGATTGAATCCTTCGTGATAGAAAGGCTTTCTTCCCCTAACCAACTAAGGGCAAACACCTATTCCTAACAAAATGAAAAGAAGCGAGCTCTGAAACAAAAGCGAAGCGAGCCGCGCTAGTAACATGCATCCGTTTTTCAGCTGGCTTCAAATCAAAGCTTGACTAACTTGACTAATAGGGGCACGGTAGCCCCTATGCTTCTTACTTTCGAGCCCTTAGTAAGGTTCCATGTTTTTATATCTCCTCAATAAAGGCGAAATGTTGCTTTACTAATATTATAATAGTTGACGCCTTAGCCTTTATTGTTTCTTGTCGGGCTTTCATGCTTACCTTATTCTTATAAAAAGGGGAAAGGGGCAACCAACATAGGGGCTAACTTGCTTCCACTAGTGGCGAGCAGGAGAAAGGTCCAAATGACACGTAGCCAGGGGCGAGTCACAAAATCCAATAGTTCCATTTTCCTTCTGGTTCATCAATCGGAAATTAAGACAAATTGGGCACTACGGTGAGATGTGAAAACACCCGATCTCATTCCGATTTTGATATGTGGAATTGTCTTGCGCCATATGTACCGAGATTATTCGGGAGACATGGTCCAAGCCCGGTGAAGAAATATAAATTTCAAAGATTCTGCTCGCTGCCCTACTCCTATAAAGGCCAGGTTCTGTTTCTTTCTATTTCAATCCGGTAGATTTTTTCTTCTCCGCCGAATCATGGGAGACAACAATTTGGCAATCTTAATAAAGTGAAATGGGAAAAATGTTGCGGTATGGTCTTGTGCACTGAAACATTATATAACAAGGGGGTTATTTAGATGGAAGAATAAAAATCCCAAATAAAGATGAAAATGAAAACGATTATTATTCGAAGATAGAAAACTGGGAAGTGAATAATTCCCTGATAACGTCATGGATTCTGAATTTGGTAGATCCTAGCATTGCTAGAAATTTAACTCGATATGAGTCGGCTAGAGAAATATGGGACTAGAAACACAGAATAAACGTTCAGTCCAATTATTCGATTCGAGGTATTATCAGCTTGAACAGGACCTGGTGTCCATGAATCAGGGAGAAATTATATGAAACAATGCAGGAATAATGAATTCAGTAATGGCCAGCATATGGGATCTATGAGGGCCTGTTCATCCCCGAGAGAAGGAGTTATTTCTAGCACTCTGGTAACGGATTTCTTTATATAAGGATTGACTTACGAATCGAGTCGATGCGTTATTGTCTGGGCCTAGCTTCCCTTTCTCTTGTTCGGATACAACTACTGCGGATTGAGAGGCATCGGGCATAGTTGGATGTTCTTACCCGCCGGTAGAAGCTTCAGAAACTGTTTTATATCTTGGAGTTTCATGGCTTGCTCCCCTCGGTAGCCACACAGGAGCAAAAGACCTGGGGGGATAAGTACTGATAAGTTCACAAAATCACTATTTTAAATGTCAAAAATAAATCTTTAATTCACCATTTTATTGCATAAATGTTCTTATATATATCTTTTTATTTATTATAGGTTTGAATTAGAAAAGATGAAGAAAATATATTACAGTGAAGAAAGGAATGCACATGGATGGAAGAAAGAATATAATACTAATGGATGAAAGATGAAGAATATAATGCACATAAAGAAAGAAGAAAATGACTTGGAAAGCATCAATATTCAAAGAAAAAGAAAAGAAAAGTAGATCTAACTTCACTTTACAAGATGTCATTATATTCCAATTTTCTCTATAAATAGGAGAGTAGTTGGAAATTGTAAGGAGTTAGATGGTAGAGAGTGAGATATTGTAGAAGAGAGTTTAGTCTTGTATCATGTTTTTATTTTGTTGTAATCTATTTCTTAGTTAATGAAAATTTCTTCTATCATCATGTTTTATTTCTACATCATTATGTTAGCTTAAACATCTTCTCAAGGGAGTGATGAAGCCACCTTGGGTAAGATATACATAATTTTATTTTATTTCTTATTGTTCAATTCTCTTCCCGAAATAATTCTTTCAAGTGACAAAACCTACAATAGAGGTTGAAAATAGAGGAAGGATTCTCCGTGATTACCAATCAATGGAAATACGGGGAATGCCTACCACTATTTATTTTTAAACCAAAACATTAGAGGGAGGATTTTCCGTGATTACCAATTAATGGAAATACGGGGAATGCCTACCAATATCTATGTTTATGTTTAATAGGTTGGAGGAGAATTTGGAATAGAAATATATAATATTATTTATATAGACCCGGGTGGTGGATTCTCTTCCCTTGAGATTTCTTCCACCATTTGATAATTTTATCTAGTTATTTTAGTTTATTATTCAAAAATTCAAGAATTGTTTTAAGTGATTTCTTTTTATCTCGAAAATTATAGTTTTGGATCCTAGTCTTAAACCGATTTCTAAGTTGAGAGTGGTTCGACCCTACTTATTGTAATACTATTTTAAGTAAAGTATTTGTAGGTATTATAAATTTTGTTGACCGGAGTTTGGTGAAGCAACGACAAAAGAAACAATAAACCATCAATCGTCAAATGGCGCCGCATCAATATCGAATTCGGAGTCAAAGATCCTCAACTTAAATTTTTTGGGAACCCACCCAAACTTTCTATCCCTCCCTTTATCTTTATTTTATTTTTATTTTTTGTATTTCATTATTAAAAAAAAAAATTGTAAACTCTAGTTTCTAACAGTGTGTTTTGTATTCTGTTATCATTTCCGTATATTATATATATATATATATCCATTAGATTGTAGATTCCATTAGATAGTGGGGCTGGACTTTTGCTTGAGTTTGAAGATTGTATCCGATATTAAAAAAAAAAAAAAAAAAAAACAAAAGGCAATCTGCAGCTTGGACTTTCAAAGCCTGCACTTTGGACTTTCCAAATTTTCTTTGTAGGTTCTTTCAAAAAAAAAAACTACAGTAGACTCCAACAACAGTAGGTTATTGAAGTTTTTGTTAAAAAAAAAAAAAAAAAAAAAAAAAAAAAACTGCAGTTTCGAAATTGCAGTTTCATTTTCTTTCCATATTTCCAAATTTGCATTTGACAAGTCAACTTTCAAGATTAAAAATAATAATAATAAAAAAAAAAATTAAAAAAAAAACCGATTTGTTTAATTATTATTATTTTTATTATTTACTCAATTTTGTTTTCATTTTATTTATTTACTTACTTGTTTATTTTTGTTGTTTCTTTTGCAGGAGGTATTGTACCGGTTCGTCAGCCAGGTTCCATATCTCTAAACCCTTGTTATTTTTTTCCTAGATTAGATGAAAATTTTGCATGCGAATTCTAGGATAAAATAACATTAGAAATTACCCTAAGTTCCCATCCTTTGTATTTAGTTTATTTCTCTTGTGTGTGCATATTTTAATTAGCATTTTGCATAAGATACTTAAGGGAAAAATTCCCATAAGATACGGTCGGGATTTCATCACCCGTTTTCGTGGCCCACAAATCACAAAAATCCTAGCATTTGTTAAACCATGAGCCTAATTTTAAAACTCATTAGCAATAATCCAATTTAGGGTTACGAGCTCATAGGCCCTCTAGGAAGGAAGCGGTTGGTAGTCACTCCAGTGAGTCATTATCAAATTGATAAACGGTAGGAAATTCTGTCAAGGAGTGTGGTTGACGCGCCATTAAGCAGGCCACGTGCCTCGCCACACTTTCCTGGGAACTACTCCGTTGTTAGTTTGATGATCCTTAACTGGTAATTTATCAACTTAATCTGGAATAGAGTAGGAGTTGTCTAATTATGAGAGAATTAATTTGGACACCATCCTATTAATTCTTTACAAGATTAGATTTAAAAATTCACCACCCTTGAATTTAAGCTCAAGATAACAAAGCCAAAAAATTTATATGATTTTCCCATCATCTAGCATTTTTAGGTTTCTTTTTGTTTATGCCCCAGTGGTTGCGAGTTAACAAGCATTTAGTTAGGTTTCCAAGTGATCTCTCACTCATTGATTTAGAAGAAAAATCAACTACTTTGTTAAAACTCTCAACCACCAATAATTCATCAATGGCTGCACCGAGAACTCTTAATGATTATTTTGCCCCAATCATAGCCAACCCACCCAATTGCATTGTTCTACCTGAGAATGATGCACCCCAGTTTGAGATTAGACCCGCCACAATCAATATGTTGCCAAATTCATGGACTTGAAAGCGAACAACCCTATATCCATTTAGGGAAGTTTTTAACAATATGCAACACATTCAAAAATCAAAATTTGAATGAAGAGGGTGTCAAACTGCGTCTTTTCCCCCTGTCCTTAGAAGATAGAGCTGCATCATGGCTAAACTCCATTCCACCCAACTCCATTCGATCATGGGATGAACTTGCAAGGAAATTCATTAGTAAGTTTTATCCCATGCAAAAGACCGAATCAATGAGAGATGCCATTAGTACTTTTAAAGGGAAAATTGAGGAACAATTCCATCAAACTTGGGACCGATTTCATGACTTGCAACTCAAATGCCCACACCATGGCTTTGATAAAGCACAACTAGTCCATTTCTTCTATAAGGGACTTTCACATATGAACCGAACCATGATTGAGTCAATGCACCAAGGAAAGTTCAAGGCCCAAACCCCTGACCAAGCATATATATTTTTAGAGGAACTAGCTGAAAATGCCCAAAATTGGAATTGGAACCAAATTGATAATGAATTTTCTAGGAATGATCAAATGAATAGAACATCTGGTTTTTATGAGATCAAACCTGAAAATGAGTTAAAATCTGTGATGCAAAGTCTTGCTGAGGGATTGAAAGACTTAGGTAAAAAGTTTGATGCATTTGCCCTAATATCTACCCCTGCACAATGCAATGTTTGTTCTGGTTTATCTCATCCAATAGAGGAATATCCGGTCTCTTGTACATCTGAACCTTCGGATGCGCAAGTTTGTGCTTTCAATACCTTTAGAAGACCATTGCCTAATACATTTAGCCAAAGTTATCATCCTGATACTAGAAACCATCCTAATTTTTCATGGAAGCAAAATTTACCTCCACAAAACTTAAGTGGTCAGTCTGGTTTTCAAGGTCACTCCAATAGGCAACCTCCAACTCAAGGACCAATAATTCCTCAAAATCAATTCCCTAGGAATAACCAGTTCAATCCAAGCCGAGATTTAGCAGTTGATCCCATGAACAACTATGTTGCTCCTGTCCCACCGGTCAATAATACTTCCAATTATGAGGACACTTTGAAAATGCT
The DNA here is from genome assembly GCA_963922005.1 of Cornus suecica. Classification (NCBI taxonomy): domain Eukaryota; kingdom Viridiplantae; phylum Streptophyta; class Magnoliopsida; order Cornales; family Cornaceae; genus Cornus; species Cornus suecica. The sequence goes on along the minus strand of OY998240.1, from coordinate 17,127,906 downwards.
TGCCCTTAATCTTTATCAATCCAATAAGCATTCCAATCAGAGATTTCAAAAGTTAGAAAATAACTTTGATCTCTTGACTCAAAATCAACTGCAATTTCAGTAGTCTCTCCAAAATCAGTTGAGTCAACTCACTGCAGCTCTGTCTGAAAGACAAAGGGGTACATTGCCTAGCCAACCCGAAATCAATCCAAAAAGACAATGAGTTAATCTTGTAGGGACTCCTTCCACTTCTGACCAATCAAATGCCAATGTAAATTCCATCATTACTCTCAGGTCAGGAAACAAAATTGATAATAAGGTTGAGCCACCCATCAGTGATGAAATTGAACCATCCAAATCTCTTCCACCCAATTCCCAAAAATCCAAAAAGGACCAAGGTCCTAAGCTTGATGAGGTCATTCCAAAGCTGTTTATTCCACGTGCACCTTTTCCCTCTAGACTAGTCAACAATAAGAAGAACTCTCAATATAGTGAAATCTTAGAGATTTTTCAAAATCTCCAGATTAACATTCCATTTCTCACTGCTATTAAGCAAATTCCTTCTTATGCAAAATTCATTAAAGACTTAGTCAAGAGGAAAACCAATATCCCTAAGGAAGCCTTCATAGCCCAACATTGTTCCTCCTTCCTACAAAATCAAGCTGTGGTTAAACACAAAGACCTTGGTAGTCCAACTATCACTTGTAGGATAGGAGAAAATTTTGAAGGTCAAGCTTTATTGGACCTTGGTGCTAGTGTCAATGTGTTACCGTATTCAGTCTACTTGGATTTGGGATTGACTGATTTGAAGAAAACTGATGTTAGAATTCAGTTAGCTGACCGATCCATCAAAATTCCAAGGGGTATCATTGAGGATGTGATAGTAAAAGTTAATGATTTTTATTACCCTGTAGACTTTATTGTGCTAGACACTCAACCAACCCAAGGTAAACAAATTCTAATCATTTTAGGTCGACCATTTTTAGCCACAACCAATGCATTGATCAATTGTAGAAATGGTAGCATGACCTTAACCTTTGGGAACATGAAAGTGGAAGTCAATGTGTTCAATTTGATGAAACAACCCATTGAATCAGAGTCTGTTGAAGATGTTTGTCTCATTGATTCATTGACCAACCACACCTTTAACCACTCATATCCTGAGGATCCACTCCAGCATTGTCTAGCCCATTTTGATGATAATTTGGACGATGCTAATAACATTAGCCAAGTAAATGATTTGCTAGACTCTGCCCCACCCTTTGAAGCACCCAAGTATAAATCCAAATTTGAATCATTATCTTTGCCAGTTAACACTGAATCTGAAAATGCAAAGAAACCACCTAATATTGAATTAAAGCCTTTACCCGAGACTCTAAAATATTCGTATCTTGGTGAATCTGAGACTTTTCCAGTGGTAATATCTTCTGAGTTAACTGAGAAACAAGAGTCCCAATTAATTGAGGTTCTTAAGACAAATAGGGAAGTCATAACATGGTCCATTGATGATATCAAGGGCATTAATCCTCTAGTGGTGCAACATCGCATTCACTTAGAAGATAATGCGAAAACCGGTAGACAACCTCAAAGGAGACTTAACCCCAATATGAAAGAAGTTGTCCGCGGAGAAGTTATCAAACTTCTTGATGCTGATATCATCTACCCGATTTCTGATAGTCAATGGGTGAGTCCAATCCAGGTAGTTCCTAAAAAGTCTGGCATCACTGTTGTGTCCAATGCCCATAATGAGCTTGTTCCTACTCGCATTCAAACTGGATGGCGAGTTTGCATAGACTACAGGAAACTGAATAGCGTGACTAGAAAAGACCATTTTCCACTTCCTTTCATTGACCAAATGTTAGAAAGATTAGCTGGTCAGGCCTTCTATTGCTTTTTAGATGGTTATTCTGGTTACAATCAAATTCCTGTCCACCCTGATGATCAAGACGAAACTACTTTCACCTGTCCATTCGGTACATTCGCCTATCGTCGCATGCCATTCGGCTTGTGTAATGCACTAGCTACATTTCAGCGATGTATGATGAGTATATTTAGTGACATGGTTGAAAAGTTTCTAGAAATCTTCATGGATGACTTCTCTGTCTTTGGGTCATCATTTGAGCAATGTCTAGACCATCTTTCTCTCGTACTTCAACGTCGTCGTGACAATAACTTGGTACTTAACTGGGAAAAGTGTCATTTCATGGTCCAAAAGGGAATTGTCCTAGGTCATAATATCTCCAGTGCAGGAATTGAGGTAGATAAAGCAAAAATTGATCTAATCTCCAATCTACCTATCCCCAAATCTGTTCGAGATATTAGAGCATTCCTAGGTCATGCCGGTTTCTACAGGCGTTTCATCAAAGATTTCAGTAAGATAGCTAGACCTTTGACCCATCTTCTAGCTAAAGATGCACAATTTGAGTTTACTGATGCCTGTAAGTCCGCCTTTGAGTACTTAAAGTCAGCACTCACTACTGCACCTATCATTCGCTCACCTGATTGGAACTTGCCTTTTGAAACTATGTGTGATGTGTGTGATTATGCAGTAGGCCAAAAAGTGGATAAAGCACGACATGTCATATACTATGCTAGCAAAACCTTAAATGATGCCCAAATCAATTACTCAACCACTGAGAAAGAGTTGCTAGCAGTCGTGTTCTCCTTTAAGAAGTTTAGATCTTATTTGGTTGGATCTAAGGTCATCATATATACAGATCATGCAGCGTTAAGACATCTTTTGTCCAAATCTGATGCAAAACCTAGGTTGATACGCTGGATCTTACTCCTTCAAGAATTTGACCTTGAGATTCGAGATAAGAAAGGTTCCGAGAATGTAGTCGCTGATCATTTGTCCCGTCTTGTTATTGAATCCACTAGTGACTCCATTCCCATTTCTGATTATTTTCCTGATGAACAATTATTTGAAATATCTCATGCACCATGGTATGCAGATATTGTCAATTATATTGTGACTAGTCAAATTCCTTCCAACTGGTCCAAACAAGAGAAAGATAAATTTTTGGCCAAGGCTAAGGAATATTTCTGGGATGACCCCTACTTGTTTAAATATTGTCCAGATCAGATCATTCGTAGGTGTGTTCCCGAGGTAGATCAAAAGTCTGTCATTTCCTTCTGTCATGACCAGGCATGTGGTGGCCATTTCAGTTCCAAACGAATAGCTGCAAAAATCTTGCAATCAGGATTCTATTGGCCAACCATTTTCAAAGACACCCACACATACTGTCTAGCTTGTCATAGATGCCAATTGCTAGGTAAGATTACCAAAAGAAACGAATGGCCTCAACAATCGATTCTCGTCGTTGAAATCTTTGACGTATGGGGTATTAATTTCATGGGACCATTTCCATCCTCGTTTGGCAATCTCTACATCCTTTTAGCAGTTGATTATGTGTCAAATGGGTAGAAGCTTTAGCCACCAAAACAGCTGACCATAAAGTTGTGGTGCGTTTTTTCAAAGACCAGGTTTTGCCTCGATTTGGAACACCTCGAGCCATAATCAGTGACAATGGTTCACATTTTTGTAACAAAGTCTTTGGAAAGTTGTTGTCCAAATATGGAATCAATCACAAAGTGGCCCTATCATACCACCCTCAAACCAATGGTCAAGCTGAGGTATCTAATAGGGAGATTAAACAGATCTTAGAGAAAACAGTTAACCCCACAAGGAAGGACTGGAGTCTTCGTCTCTAGGATGCTTTATGGGCATACCGTACTGCTTACAAGACCCCTATAGGAATGTCCCCATATCGATTGGTCTATGGTAAAGCATGTCATTTGCCTGTTGAACTCGAACACCGTGCTTATTGGGCCATCAAGGCCATGAACTTTGACTATGATAAAGCCGACCAACGTAAGACCCTTCAACTTGATGAGTTAGAAGAAATCAGAAATGATGCCCATGAGAGTTCAAGAATTTATAAAGCCAAGACTAAGTTGAAACATGACAAACACATTCTCAAAAAGGAGTTTTTCATAGGACAAAAGGTTCTTTTGTATAACTCCCATCTTCAATTGTTTCCTGGGAAGTTAAGGTCACGTTGGTCAGGCCCGTACTATGTCCATCACATTTCTAGTCATGGTGCCATTGAGTTACAAGACCCTAAGAATGGACAGTTGTTTAAAGTTAATGCTCATCGTCTAAAGCCTTTCCTAGAACTTGAAACTTCTGAAAATGAGGAAATTTTCCTCATTGATCCGATTTATTCGGACTGATCTATTTAGGGGTAGCACATCTGTTGAGTCTGGCTGAAGACGTTAAACTTAGCGCTACTGGGAGGCAGCCCAGTCAATTGTGTAAATTTTTCTATCAATTTTATTATTATTTTTTTCACTCTATTTGGATATGTTTAGATTTTGTTTGGGGGTAAAGTCTGTCATAATATTTTCAATCACTTGACTTTTCTTTTGCCAAGAATCTTTGCAGGGACTATACTCCAAAAACACCACCTCAATTGCGGTAATTTGTTCCAATTTGTCTCTTAGATATATTTTTAAACACTAGGGACAGTGTTATTTTTGTTTGGGGGTGGATATCTATTTAATCAAAATAGAATTTCATTATTAAAAAAAAAAAAAAAAAAAAATTTGAAAAATTGATTTCGTTTGGAAAAGTTTTTTGTTTTTATGCATGAGTGTTTTGCATTATAAGTTGATTAAGTTTATGTTTATGATATATCTGTAGTATGTGATGCGATATTCCCGCTCATGAGAGTAATGATTAGATTGAGTTAGTGAAATGATGTGATTTTACATAGGTAAATAAATTAGTGAAATTGAAACCAAAAAGGACAGCTTTGACCTATAAGCACATGCACACATTCACTATGGGAAAAACAGTTGATCTTTGACTATGGAGTTGAAAAATTAGCTTTGCCGCTATAAAAGGGGAGATAGAATGGAGAAAATTTTAAAAAAATATTTTCAAAGAAATGCAAAAAGTAGTTCTTCGATCTGAGTAACCGGACCTTGGTATCACCAATATCATTGTTCGCGTAAAAAGGGGAGAAAACTAATGAGCATAAATCCCATGGAAGAAGTTCGGGCCCAGTTGGTCGGGACTAAAAGTCCTCACTGGAAAGTCCGGAGCTTATAAATACAAAAAGGGATGGAAGTGAAATGATGGAAATAATGAGTTTTTATGAAAAATATAGCAAAGTTTGATCAATGAAGTAGAAGAAGAGAGATTAACATACCATAGTAGAATGTTCACAAAAACACGGAAGGTTGTCTAGATTGGGAGTAGAAAGTAACGAAATTATTTACTTCAGTGGGGATCATTCATATCATTAGCTTGAGATAGTTATTGTTCGGTAGTGAGTGGTAGTATTTGTATTCATATTATCTTATATATTGTATCATGACTTGATTAATGAATATGTGAATGCATGAATGCATGAAAATGAAGAATGAAGAAGTTGTGGGTAATATATCCAACCCTCACGAGGCTATTGCTCGTCCACTAGGGTAATCTAGGGGTTTAAGGCCTTATTGCATATGGTAAATGCAATCGAAAGCAGCCTGCGAAAGTGGCACATCTTTAGTTAAAATTAATAAGAGTCTAATTTTGGGAAGTAATCTATTTTGTCCTTATTTGCTAGAGGACTAGCAAGAGCTTGTTTGGGGGTAATTTGATAAGTTCACAAAATCACTATTTTAAATGTCAAAAATAAATCTTTAATTCACCATTTTATTGCATAAATGTTCTTATATATATCTTTTTATTTCTTATAGGTTTGAATTGGAAAAGATGAAGAAAATACATTAAAGTGAAGAAAGGAATGCACATGGATGGAAGAAAGAATATAATACTAATGGATGAAAGATGAAGAATATAATGCACATGAAGAAATAAGAAAATGACTTGGAAAGCATCAATATTCAAAGAAAAAGAAAAGAAAAGTAGATCTAACTTCACTTTACAAGATGTCATTATATTCCAATTTTCTCTATAAATAGGAGAGTAGTTGGAAATTGTAAGGAGTTAGATGGTAGAGAGTGAGATATTGTAGAAGAGAGTTTAGTCTTGTATCAAGTTTTTATTTTGTTGTAATCTATTTCTTAGTTAATGAAAATTTCTTCTATCATCATGTTTTATTTCTACATCATTATGCTAGCTTAAACATCTTCTCAAGGGAGTGATGAAGCCACCTTGAGTAAGATATACATAATTTTATTTTATTTCTTATTGTTCAATTCTCTTCCCGAAATAATTATTTCAAGTGACAAAACCTACAATAGAGGTTGAAAATAGAGGAAGGATTATCCGTGATTACCAATAAATGGAAATACGGGGAATGCCTACCACTATTTATATTTATTTATTTTTAAACCAAAACATTAGAGGGAGGATTTTCCGTGATTACCAATTAATGGAAATACGGGGAATGCCTACCAATATCTATGTTTATGTTTAATAGGTTGGAGGAGAATTTGCAATAGAAATATATAATATTATTTATATAGACCCGGGTGGTGGATTCTCTTCCCTTGAGATTTCTTCCACCATTTGATAATTTTATCTAGTTATTTTAGTTTATTATTCAAAAATTTAAGAATTGTTTTCAGTGATTTATTTTTATCCCGAAAATTATAGTTTTGGATCCTAGTCTCAAACCGATTTCTAAGTTGAGAGTGGTTTGACCCTACTTATTGCTATACTATTTTAAGTAAAGTATTTGTAGGTATTATAAATTTTGTTGACCGGAGTTTGGTGAAGCAACGACAAAAGAAACAATAAATCATCAATCGTCAAGTACTAGTTGGGAGGTCATCCCTGGTGGTTTAGTCTGACTGGCAAGAGCCCCTTCTTCCACGATGGGGGATTCGAATCCAAATGATTTCTATTTGACTATTTAACCGGTTGGAAGAGATGAATAGTTTTCCTCTAGTGCTTACCTCTGATTGATTGATAAAAAAAATTGACTGGATTTGGAATAAATATATGGGCAACTTGACCGGGATAACTCAGCTTAATGGCTTTTATCGACACCAGATCCCCAGTATTCTTCAACTGATGTTAATGAAGGGTCCACTAATTGATATGAAAATGCACTTCCCCTTCGGATGGATGGGAACAGGAACAACTGAAGATGACCTGGGAGACGGGGGATCATTGTCTCTACTTACGTCTTTATGAGTGATGGCTCACTCACGAGGTTGGGTTTGGCCCACGCCCACCTGCTTCTGCGGTTTAGGGATCATCGACAGTTGAAAATGTTGGGAGCCTAGAGCTCCTGGGACACGGGAATGGGAGAGAGACAAAGAAAGAGAATATGGTGGGGCTTAGCTAGCAATTGATCACCTTGGCTCAGACTTGGAATAAGTTAGTTCGATTACCAATATCGGGGAACTAGATATGGAGGTGAGTGCCTTTGGTGGCAAGGAATTGGATTCTTATTCGCCTTTATCCGGTCCCGGGACCACTTCTCCCTGTTCATCTATTCGTTTCATTAAGCTTCCGTTAATCGCCTTGGTCCATCATTAGATCCCGTGTATTTTGAAGTTTGAAGTTTTTCATTGTCATGTGATGTATTTTGTAAAGCACCTACTGGAGTCTTATTGTTATGGTTGTGCCAAATCCTTGTAATTCACATGTTCGTACTTTGTAGATATATATATATATATATATATATATTTATATTTGTTGAGAACTTGAGATGGGCACATTCTAATAAAATTTGTATCTATGATATTGCGCCAATTGTTTGGTGCAATGGTAACTAAAGCGCAAAAGAAATGAAATTACTAATTTAGAATTTAAAATATTTTTTTGGCTCTTTAAATAATTTGTATATTGTTAATTACGTTATAGATGTTTATTTTTTGTAGTGACGTCTATACCTCTCTAGCATTTGCTGTATGGTACTTCGAAATTAAAACTAAAATAAAATTATACAAAGAGTGAAGTATCATGAACTATGAAACACGAACATGGATACGGGACACAGCGACACGACAAATTTTAAAAAATTAAGACACGACACTGCCTCGACACATCTATAAAAAATTATATTTTTTTTATATATACATATTATATTATACAAATACTTCATTTATCAATTAAACAATGAGAATCAAATAGACTTATAAACAAATAAGTTAAATAAAATATCTGACATGTTCAAAATTCTTCATTCTACTATTATCTAAGGAATCAAATGCATCTTCCCCAACATCCGTCATCTTAGTCTCTCTCTCGTTATATTGTGAAAATTTTCTTAGTTGAAGAGAAAGATTGGAAGGTATAAATACCAAATCTTCGGCTCTTTGTGATGTTATCTTATTCCTCTTCAAATAGTGGATAAATGAATATGTGCTCTAATTCCTCTCATAAGATGAGGAGGAACAAAGATATTCAAGTATCTTCAAAGTCAAATATTGAATTAGAGGTGTTGAAGTTCCATAAGTGATCCATTAAATTATCGGCTCCATAAGACCGCTATCTTTCATTGAATCAACCGACCCACCGCGTGTTTGACACGAGGACACGCACGTGTCCTTCAGTGTCTAATTTTAGAAAAAGTCAGGACACGTTTTTGGTGTATCGGACACGTATTTTTGGCGTATCTGCGTATCCGACATGAACATGTGTGTCCGGCATGGATATGGTAACCCTAAATGAAGTGTCCGTGCTTCATAGATCATGAAACTTTGAACTCTAAATAGAGTGGGGTTTAGGCTTAATTTAGATTTTAGAGAATTGCAAGAGCGGAAGAGTATTGAAAGAAAATAAAGGGTAGAATAGAGATTTTATTTTTAAAAGGAAACATATTACGGAATATATCATTTCCAATATAAGAGAAGATTTTGCAATCTTTTGGGAAATAAAATACTACGAAGATAAAATATTAAATGTAAAAGACACTTTTATAGTACCATTTTAAAAAGAAAATAAAAAGGTCTTACTTATGTATTATTAGAATATAATAACAAATGGGTTAAAAGGAATTTTTTCTTTTTCCCTTTTCTAACTTATCCAAACAAAAACACTATCATTTCATTTATTCAACTATAAATTCCAATTATTGTTATTTCTCATTTCATTTCTTATCTTCGACCATAAATCGTGGTTGATTCTATAGGATTTTAAGATTTAACCACGATTCTACTCAATTTGTTTGGCTGAAATAATAGTTTGAGGGTTAGGTGACTTAAGTCCTCCCTATAAAATATCTAAAATTTTAATGATTTAATTCAATATTCCAATACATGATCCAAAATTATGAGAAAATAATTAAATGTCTAAAATTTTAATATTTTTGTTTGTATTTTATGTTTTGAGTGTATTATATTAAAAAATTAAATAGAATTCTTATAATACCTAGGTAGGCTCGAACGATTCTACTAAGACTTTCGATTTGAACAATAGCGGCCCAATGGGCAATGGCGGTCAAGGCCGAAAACGAAGGAATATAAGGCCCAGGGTAATGTTTGGGTCATATTGAACTTACTTTTTCTTAGGAGTCCCGGATTTTCTATACTTGTCGTAACAAACTATTATAAAAACGCCTCTCCCTTGATCAATTCCGTTTCATTCCCATCTCCTTTGGCTCCCCAATCCAATCATGGTCAGACCCCGATCTTCTTCTGCTCGGACCACCACTACTTCATCTTCTCCCAATTCTGGTTCGTCTTCAATTTTTTTTGGCGCCACTGCCACCTCGACGCCGGTGGCCGCAGCTTCCCCTGCTGCTGCTGCCACAACTTCAACATTGCAATCACCCGATGCTACCCTGTTCGGTTAGTCTCTTCATCTTTTTTCTTTTTTCCAATTTTTCAATTGTGTTTTGAAAACTAGTGTGTTATACATGTATAGAATAGGGCATAACTTGGAGTATTCACACATGAATAATTTTTTTTTTTTGTTTTGAAAAGTTGTAATTGTTTTTTCATCCCCTCAGTTTAGCCTATGTCCCACATAAGACCCCACTCTACTTCCAATTATCTCACTTAGACCCCTTAAACTTGAGTCCATGCAATCATAATGGCAATCCCAAGTCCTAAAATCTTAGGATTCTATGGTTTTGTATGATTCTATTATAAATAATGATTTGACGGTTACGTTCAATATGAAAGAATAATATCTTAATGATATATGGCCCAAATTTATGAAAAAATAATTAAATGATTAATATATTAGAATTTTTTAAAACTAATATAGTTTAGAATTTTAAATTAAATATTTAATTATTAATATTTTTTCTAAAAGTTTAATACGTTTTAGTAGGATAATCTTACGATTCCGATTCCGATTCTACATATCCATGTAAAATAATGATTTGGCCCCTCCGTCGTCATCAGGCAAACAGAATCCGGGGACTTTAATGACTCTTTTACCCCCTTTAACCATATATTATTACGAAAGTACCCTTTACTCCATCCCTTTTCTATGTCTCTCTTCGTTGGTCACTATGTGAATCACTTGATTTTTTTCTCATAAGACTCTCTAATTTATAAAGCCGAGAGAGAAAGAGTAGACATTATGAATTTCAAGTTCTAGTGGGTATTTTAGTAACACTCTATAATGAAAAATTTAACATGGGTATGGGATGGATGGGTATGGGGGCCTAGTATGGGTTAATTTGAATTTGGGTAGTCGTTTGATCTGGATAACTATTCTGTTCTATTCTGTATTTTGTGTTTGAACAAGTTTTTGTATTAATGAATTCTATATTGAAAACTTAATGCAATTCTTCTAAAGTTGAAGGACTTTCATTACAGTACTATATATATATATATATTTATATTATATAATTTGACTATCTTTCTAAAAGATATGAAGCATTGGGCTAATATAAGATCTGAACTCTGAAGTTATGTGATGTGTATATATCTATATATATATATATATATCCTTGTTGGTTGGAAATTATTGGGATATGAATTTTGGAAACTCCAGCCCACTTGATATCACCAGGAGCTCCACAAAGCTCAAATATCTTGTTTAATTGCTCCGGCTTTGATAAAAATAAAATAAAATAAAATATTCGTCGAATAGAAACAAGATCAATCCAAAAATAAAAAAGAGTTCACAAAATAGAAACAATATCAATCCATCGACTGAGGGAGGCCACCAGGAGGGAGTTGAGGAGGTTGACGGTGAGGGCGAGATTAATCCAAAAAAAAAACAGTTCACAAAATAGAAACAATATCAATCACCGAGGGAGGCCACTGGGAGGGAGCTCAGGAGGTTGACGGTGAGGGCGGCGATGGGGTGGGCGAGTCAGATCTTTGAACAAGCATTGCTACAGAAATTAAATAGTAAAAGCGCAGTCTCATCTTTTGGTAATGATAATATTTAATTATTAATATTACGCAATACTAGTAGACAATAAAGACATTTCACACAATTCCGCTAATAAATCCGACGCCATCACTGACAAGGGTTTTAAGTGGCATAAATGAAAGTAGAGGGGATCTATGTGGGATATAGGCTAAACTGAAGGGGGCGTAAGTGAAATTTACCCTTTTTTTTTTTTGCTTTTTTATTTTATTATAATGTGACATGTAGTTTTCCAAAGCCTAAAGTAAAAGAAGAATTCCTGGTGGAACAAGAAAAAATGTATGTCACGACCTTCACAAAATGCCAAGGAAATAGTAATTATATTGAAATACCCAATTGCAAGTAATGGACAGTTGAATTGATTATAATTATTGCTTTTCTACAACCATAAGATACCATTAAGAAACAATTGGTTGGTGCATGTATTTTTCTTATCATTATATTGTGGAAGTAAAGCAAAATAGAAAACACGCACCCATTATCCACGTCCATATGGGAGATTTCAACCCTCAATGGAACACAGGTTTATCATTGGCTAGAGGTCCTTTGATGATGCATTAGGTGTTTTTTTCTCACTTTTTTTGGGGGTGCCTTGAAACTCCCAGTTTAATCGTTTGGAATAATTACATCTGTAGTTAAAAATATTGAAACGACAATATTCACGAAAAATGCATATAGCTTCCTATTCCATGCACGAAGCCGACCTATGGCTATGTTTATTGAGTTAGATGATCCTGATGAACATGAAACTTTTGTTATAGTCCAAGGAGAGCAACCTTAAGATCATTTTAGTAATTTTGGGCCTATTATAATGATCACCAACAGTTCGGATATTAGATTGAATTGAAAATCCTCTTTATTTTATTTCAGAAACCCCTTTTTCATTTTTTGGAAGTTGTTCAGGGCGTTCTGCTATTTCTGTCAAGAAAGAGGAAAATGTCTTGTGTGAGCAAGTGAATGAAAAAGTAGTAAAGCAGTCGATAGTTCAAACTCCCTGTCAGGGGCCTGGGGAGAAAGAGCTGCAAATTGCGAGTCAAGATCAGAAGGGGGATGGTTGGGTGGTCGTTGAGACTACAACAATGCCTACTACCAGGACCAGCCTCGACAGTGCTGCTGGTGTGTCAACAGTGGAGGCTACCACTGATACTACAGGAGCCCCAAAGGTGGAGTCTGTTGTTCCAAGCAATTTGGTTGTTACACCACCTGGCAATAAGGTAGAAGTAGACCAAAAGAAGCCGTGTGAGAATGCATCTTCTGAAGCTGGTGCTCATGGTGATGGAACTCAGACTTCCGCTGAATCATCTTTGTTGATAGATGTGAACGGGTACAATCTTTCTCCGCATAATGGTTCTATCATAAAGAAAGTTTTTGCAAAGTATGGCGACATTACATCAGGGAGCATACTTGAGAGTACAGCTGCTAAGTCTATATTTTTGGAGTTGGTTGCTGGTGTCGTGGATGGACTATGCACCCCTACTTTGGACACACTAGGTTGGAATGAATTGCAACGCATGAAGAGACAGGTAGCTGATGCAGCTAAGGTTGGGTTTCATGTGGAGTGGTTGCGAAAAAGGGTTGAAGAAATCGAGGCAGTTCCCAAACGAAAAGTACGTATGGAGGAGTTGCGCCAACAGATAGATGCTGCAAGTAAAGCCCTTATTGAAATAGAGTTGCAACATGCCGTTTTGACGAAGGAGTTTCTTGCCATACAGAGGGGTCTAATCTAAGGTGATGGGTGCATCGGTGACTGAATTTGAACTTCTGATTCTCTTTCTATACTCTGTTTTGTTATCCTTGTCCATGTGAGAATGCAAGATCCATTCTCTGTTTTGTTATCCTTGTCCATGGATATACCTACATTTTCACTGATAGAGACTGATTTGTCCCTTTTTTTTGTGTGTGTGTGTGTTCTAGTGGTATCTTCTAACTGTTATCAACTCTGAGCAATGCGAGTCTATTTCACAGCGCTTCTTTGGGTTGTTGTTTTCCTCATGAATGTGTGAAGTTATATATGTCTTGATGTTCTCTAGGAATAGAAGTTTGAAGCTTTTCATTGTCATGCAATGTATTTGTAGCACCTAATGGAGTCTTATTGTTATATGGTTGTGCCAGATCCTTCATAAAATAAGTAAGGTAAATGAATATATACACACACATATATATAGTGATTTGATTTGATGAAATTAGCAAAAATGGAGCTTAAACAAGATGAGGTTTATCAAATTTAATCACAATCTGAAGTTTGAATAATTTAACCTATAACAATGGTTAAGGTCAAATGCATGTTCTGGAACATAATTTTACGTGTTACTCCAAGCCTATCTCAACTGTGGTGCTCGGAGGTATTGTGCACTTCCAATTGTGATTGATTGAGAAAATAATAAGATGAATACGAAATTAGGGTATTGTATACATGCATTCTCAAATAGGAGATGTTTGACTTAAGTGGTATGATCGGAAATTTTTGCTTGAAATGATGGTGATGATGAAATGAGTTTCAGATCATTTTTTGTTATACACAACAACATGTAGAACTACATAAACCGAAATCTAGCAAATTAGAAGTCATAAAATTCAGTAATTTTTTTTTTTGGGAAAGTAAAATTTTATAAAAGGAAAAAAGGTACAAGTAAATTAGGAGAGGGATACCCATAACTTTGTTAAAGGTCCTTTTTTCTTGTACCTTTTTATGATCTCAGAAGAGGCATGGTTGTCTCTTTATAGACATGTTTTGGTACCTGAATGAAGGAAGGACTGAGCCAATTAATAGTATGCTTAAGTGTGAACATACCATTAGGTGATGGGATCCATTGCATAGAATCTGCTGTAGAAGGTGATGGTGGGTGAAGGGTAGCAAGCTGAGGAACTTTGTCAAGTAGTATAGCTGGGAAAATCCATTGATTGCCACTGATGAAAGTTGTCACGATTTGGTTATCGTTGAGTTCTGAGTCGATTCTGTGAGTGAGCTGCCCTCCAATCAACTAGATGTCATCCAAAAAATAAGTTTTCAGCCCCAACCCAACTTTGTGATTTATCATCTGTCTTGCAGTGCCCCTAAGTTGGAGGATGTTCTTCCAGTTCCAGGAACAAATTTGTGGTGGTTTTATTTCCCAAATTTTTTTTGTTTCTGATGAGATGAGTCCTGACCCAGCATACCCATAATCTGTGAGAGCTATTTGACATCAAATTCCATATATGCTTCACGTTAGTTGCTTTGTTTATGGCTTCCAGATTTCCGAACCCAAGCCCATCTGCTTTGGCAAACAAACATTGTGCCAAACAATCTTAGCTTCTGAACTTCTGTTTTCTTTTCCTGACCAGAAAAAATTTCTCAAGAGACAAGTAATGTCATTTAGGACTGATTTAGGAAGGATAAAATTGCTTGACCAGTAAAAAATCATGCCAAGAAGGATACATTGAATTAGTTGAGCCCTTCCTGCATAAGAGAGAAATTTTGAGGACCAATGGGAAATCCTTAGGGAAATTTTGTCAACAAGCCCCTTACAATCAATTGCTTTAAGTCTGGAAGAGATTAAAGGTACTCCCAAGTATTTGATTGGAAGTGTACCTAAACTGAAACCTAGAAGATTGTGAATAACAAGTGAAGTGTCCTGACATAGGCTTGAGCTAAATAGGGAACATTTGGAGGGATTGATGTTTAGGCTTGAGAATAGAAAGTGAGTTGGTGTCACCGTGTGAGAATAGAAGCAGGTCATCAACAAAAATGATATGTGAAATTGATAATTTTTTGCATCTCCAGTGGTGCTTGAATGAAGTATTAGAGGATATAGTAAGCTTACAAATGGAAGTGAAGACTTCCATTGCGATGACAAAAAGAGAGGGAGATAGAGGATCACCCTGCCTAAGTCCGTTGGTACCTTTAAAGTGTCCATGGAACTCCCCATTAAGTGAGATTGTGAAGGTTGGTGAGGTTAGGCATGCTTCAATCCAAGCGATAAAAGGAGATGGAAAACCAAATAAGTGAAGTGTGTCAAGCAAAAATTCCCATCCTACAGAATCAAAGGCTTTCATGAGGTTAATTTTGAGAGTACATCTTGGTGGAGACAGATGTTTGTGATACCCCCTAAGTAATTCTTGAGTAAGAAGCACATTATCGCTAATATTTCTTCATTGGACAAAGGCACTTTGGCAAGGGTCAATGATATGGGGAAGAGCAAGCTTAAGCTTGTTAGCAATAAACTTGGAAATACATTTTGTAAATAGTATTACAGCAAGAGATGGGTCTAAAATCACCCATGGTTGTGGGATTTGGCACTTTAGGAGCTAGTGCTAAATAGGTATTGTTACGTTCTTTCATTCCATTATTTGATATTTTTATTGCGTTTGCGTGTTAAGACATGTTTCAGGAGCTTAATGAAGAAATGAAGCTAACTTCGGTGAATTAACTGAAGAGTATGTTCTTTCTATCAAAGAGGAGAGTCAAAGAGGCAGTCCGAGAGAAAAATGGCTCCCGGAGGGCAAAAACGGCATTTCCAGAAGCCGTCATCTTCAGCAAAAAATATCGTGGGTTCAAGACGGCCGTTTTGATGCATTCACGGAGAAAAGTGATTTTCCATAAAATACCTACGCTTTTGCCTATGCTTTCGGTTTCAAAAAGTGGTTGGAAATCACATTTCTACGCTTGGAGGTACGCTTGAGCCCTACGCTTGAAACATAGGCATGCATGCTTGAAGCGTAGGTGCAACAACTTTTGATGGTTTTTCGTGGATTTTTCTTGTTTCGCCCCCGACTTAATTGGAAGACGTGTCTACGACTTCAGACTTCTATATACATGTATATACACTTATATATATATATATGACAAGTTAGGGTTTGCATGAGTTTTAGAGTGAAAAGACTAAAAATGGACTCTTTATACCATTACCTATATATGCACAATTGTATATCAGAAGAAGAAAGATTTATTAGAGGTTGTTTTTGGTGCGAGGTTCGTAGAGGCTGCTTCAGAGGTTCATTCATTCATACTTGCTGCTGGTGAGAGTCATATTCAAACCTAGAGATCCGGAAAAGAAGACTATGAAGAGCGTTTCTACATCAACGATGCAGTCACCGTCTTCGATGGCTAACTAACTCGGTATCTAGGGTTTTCTAGCAAAACCCTAGCCAAGTAATGTAGTTCTTTCATAGTTTTTAATTGTAAAGAGGGAAAACTATTGACCATACTGTGATGATTATAGTAGTTAAGACACCGTACTAATTTGCAATATAAAATTCTATGTTTGTTCTAAATTCTTATCTTAGATGGAATGAATATATTATTTTTCACAACTATGATTATTCAATATGAGCAGGAACTCGGATGCTTAATTATAGTTTTCTACACAATGGTGGCAATGAAACTTGAAACCCTAAGTTGACATAGGTCGTGCCTTGGCGATTTAATATAGACATGCTTTAGTTTATTTTCATGCAGTAGGAGTAGATTAAAGTAGTATAAATGGCATGTACTAGTTAGGTCAGTCATGAGACGGGTTGTCACAATCCGGTTGATGGTACTTCTTTTTGGGGTCGTATTTAGCTATTTGCGGTACAACCTGATTCACAGTTATGGATCGCCCTCGTACAATTGATACAGTTATGAACTATATTATGCGGTTAGTGGTGGAGTGATGAAAACCCTAGTTTTCTCTCTCATCTGAATCACAACTAATTTAATTTGTTTTTTAGATAATTGTTAGTTAAAATAGATAATTTGGTCTTTGACTACCCAAACAAACCATTCTCAGAAAATATAATTCAGTGTTTTTGAATTGTTAAAGTGAACAATCTTAGTCTCTGTGGGATCGATATCCCTTACTCAAGCCATGGCTATACTATAATTGATATGCGCTTGCGTAGGGTAAAACCTAGAGTCATTAATGTGTCATTTTTAACCACTTATTTTTATACACCTGACGTCGCATCAAGTTTTTGGCGCCGTTGCCGGGGACTGAGCATCGTTCATTAGCTTTAGTAGTTTATTTATATTGCGTTATTGTAGTGTACTGAAAGTTGGAATTTTTGTGTGATTAATAGATACTTTGAAAAGCATAAAGGGATTTGGCATAACAGAAGTTGTGTTGTTCGACCTTTGGTGAGTTTTAGTTTATCTTAATTTCATGCATAATTTTAGCTTTATTCTCTGTTAATATTTAGAGTAGTTTAGAAGTAAAAAATAATAATAATTTTGATCCTAACGTTTGGTGTAGGATTTTTTTTTTGTTTAGTGTATAACCAATAGAAAATCCCATTTTGATCCCAACGTTGAATTAGAACCTTTTGATCCTGAGATCGAACGGATTTTTTTTGAAATCGTTGAGCTATTAAAGAGCGTCATCATCAGTCAGAAGAAGAAGCGATGGGTGAATAAAGAGCCAACCCGCCGAGGGCACCAGAGACATCACTGAAGGGATACTACGTGCCCGAAGCGTACGATTCCTATGTTAAGTTCCCAGAGGAAGAAGGCGCGAAACACTTCAAGATCAAGTCAAGCGTTATCAATAGGCTTCCAAAATTTTATGGCCTTAGGATAGAGGACCCATACCAGCATATTAATGATTTCTTAGAGGTTGCCTCGACTGTTAGGTATGATAATATGTCTAAGAATGATTTACGAGTGTGTCTATTTCCTTGGTCGTTGAGAGAAAAAGCTAAAAAATGGTATGTCAAATTGGATAAGGCAATTAAAATTGATTGGGAAACTCTTTAAAGAGAATTCATAGAAAAACATTATCCCATAGGAAAGACCTCAGAAGCCCAAGATGCGATCAAAAGTTTTAGAGAGTTACCTGGTGAGAATTTTCATGATGCTTGGGAGAGATATAGTGAAATCTTGTATAAGTGTTCCCATCATAGGTTCCCTGAACAGGTTGTAGCTAAGAATTTTTACATGGGACTTGGAGATGCACATAAAAATTTGATAGATGCGTCAACATAAGGTCAATTTATCATGAAGCCGACAAAAGAACTCTTAGATTTGTTTGATAATATTAGTGAAAATACAATTTAATATGAATATGAGTTGAGGGCTAGAGGTGGACAGGATAGAAGATCTGAGAAAGCTTATGGCATGAATAATGATGATGTGAGAGATTCAGTAGCGTTGATAGGAGAGAAGTTAGAGAGAATTGACAAGTTTCTTCAGCAAATTCATTCCCCTCATAGAGAGATATTAGAAGTAGAAGCTGAGTATTGCCAAAATGAGTGTCAGGAGATAATGGTTGCAGATGCCAATGCATCGTGGAACTATTCCAATAATGCTCATTTCGCCAATTCATATACCTCCAATGCCAGAAACCATCCACTCATGTCCTGCAAATCTAATAATGCTAAAAATCCACCATCAAATGTCGAACATGGGCAATCATTCAACCAACAACCAAGATTCACTAAGAGACAACAATCATACAACCCACATCTAAGGTTCCAACAGAGTCAACAATCATTCGACTCACAACCAACAATCATGGCTAGAAATCCTCAGTTAAATTACCAATCCAGATAGCCATCCAATAATTCTCAAGCCTTCCAGCCATTCAATAAACTCAGCATTAAGGAAACCAAATCTGAGGATTCAATCCAAATCCAGCTTATCCTCAATATCCTCAAAATCATCTCCAACATCAAAATCCAACTCAAAATCCACCACCAAGACCACATGGCTTTGAAGAAGAGGTGATGAGAGCCTTGAAGGAGTTAAAAAATCAAGTTTTTGGGGAGTTAAAAAATCAATCTAATCATTTTCAGGCAGCCATCTAATCAATGAACTCTAAATCTCAATCCATTACTCGGATAGAAACCCAAATGGAGCAACTAGCTAATGTAGTGAATAGGCTTAAAGAGGAAAGATTGCTTATGCAACCAGTGGTTAATCCAAAGATTCAACAAGTAGTGGATTGTGGTTCATTTGCCGAGCATAATTGTGAAACAGTCCAAGCCATTACGACTCTAATAAGTGTAAGGGAAGTGGAGAGTAGAGTTGAGGAGGAACATGAAGAAAGGTTGTAGATAAGCAAGGAAGCGGAACGAGTGCAAAGAAAGGAAGCTGAAGAAGAGCAAAGAAAAGAGGCTAACAGAGTCCAGAAAGATAAATCTCAAGTAGAGGAAGATGAAGAGCCAAAAAGAGCATCATTTGAAGAGGAAACACCATTACCTCAATATCTTAGAGAGCCAACCAGAAATGGTGAGGATATGGAGTCAGACATGTTGAAGACATTCCGACAAGTCAAGATTCATCTGCCTCTCTTAGACATAATAGACCAAATTCCACCCTATGCTAAGTTCTTTAAGGACCTCTGTACGCAAAAGTGGAAAAACAGTGCAAAGACTCCAAAGAAGATCATGATGACTGAACAAGTAAGTTCATTGCTTCTAAGTAACATACCACCTAAGAGGAAAGATCCTGGTGCTCCCACTATTCCATGTGTCATTGGTGACAAGAAAATTGGTAAAGCTCTTCTTGATCTGGGTGCGAGTGTTAACTTACTACCATATTCAGTTTATCAACAGCTAGGGTTGGGAGAGCTCAGTTTTACTTCAGTGGAGCTCCAATTTGCAGACAGGTCGATTAAGCAAGCGAGGGGAGTTTTGGAAGATGTCATCATTCAAGTGGACAAGTTCTACTTTCCAGTGGATTTCATAATTCTCGATACAGAACCTATTCAAGACTTGAAGAAACATATCCAGTGATATTAGGAAGACCGTTCTTGGCTATAGCCAATGTGCATATCGATTGCAGGACAGGAGCGATGGATCTAAATTTCGGGAATATGAAGGTGGGGATTAATGTTTTTGATACAGGTCATCGAATCAATACACCGGTTGAGTGCTTTAATGTAGAAAAAGTCAATAAGGCTTGTGAAGAACCGATACCTCAGAGTCGAGCAAGAAATGACCTGGATGCTGTGATGGAAAGATCGAATACATTTGAAAAGTGAAAGGTTAAAGAGGCATGTTCATCGGCTAAAGATTTATGAGGAGATTGATCCGGGACCAAAATTTATGGCATCTTTTAGTTTAATGGAGAATGATGAATTTGGGAAGGGAATATTACATAAAGTGTTGAAGGAGGATCCGTTGGACACATTGCATGTACATGGGGTAAATTTAGAACGTGATAGAAGAGGTACTTTATATGGTAATTATTGTTTAATATTTGATGTCCTTGATAATACTAATTGTTCAAAGGTAAGAGCACTGAGGGAGTTAATTCCTATATTTTATCCTATGAGTAGGAGAAGTGTTGCAGAGATGAAGGGTGTTGGATAACCCTTTGAGTGGTCCTGTCGTGCCAACGACGTTAAATATTGGTCCTAGGATGTGAAAGTTAGTTTTTAGCCATGGTTTATAGAATAAGATATCATTTAATTTTTGTAATTTAAATTCTTAGAGATGTTAGACCCTTAAGGCCACGTCTTTATCTTTGTTTTTATTTTTATTATTTTATTTTTATTTTTATTTTATTCATAAGATTGTAGGCCCTTAAGGCCAAATCATTTGAAAAAAAAAAGAAAAGAAAAAGATAGAGAATTTTTAATTTCTTGAAAAACATGTGTTGATTTCTGAATGTTTATGATGAAATTTATTTTCCCTTGCTATGATTGGATATTTGTGCTTTGTTGATGTTATTTACATGTGATCCAAATCAAGTTTGGGGGAGGGGATTCATACTTTGATTTGGAATCCAGAATTAAGCTTCAAAGGAAACTGTATCTGTTCTCCTATATTATTATTTTTTTACCATGAGGACATGGTCTGATTTAAGTTTGGGGTGAGGGTATAGTATTACAATGAATGAAAATTTTCAGAAAAATTTGAAAATTTAAACTTTTGGAGCAGTTCTTTGTTTTCACGCATGAATGTTTTGCATTACAATTCGATTGAGTTTTTGTATATGATGCATGAGTAGTATGTAATGTAATATTCTCATTCATGAGAGTAATGATTAGATCAAGTTAGTTAAGTGATGTGGTTTTACATGGGTGAGTGAACGAGTGAAATTGAAATTAAGAAGGATGACTTTGACCTATAAGCACAAACACAAACACACATTCACTATGTGAAATAGGTTGATCTTTGACTATGTAGTTGGAAAAAAATAATTTTGTCACAATAAAAGGGGAGAAGGGGAGATTTTTTGGTTGAAATGGAGAACAATGAAAAAAAAATGCAAAAAATAGTTCTTTGATCTGAGTAACCGGGCCTTGGTATCACTAATATCATTGTTCGTGTTTAAAGGTGAGAAGACTGATGAGCATAAATCCCATGGAAGAAGCTCGGGCACAGTTGAACGGGACTAAAAATCCTCACTGGAAGTCCGGAGACTTAGAAAAAAAAAGGGATAAAATTGGAAAGATGGAAATATATGTTTTTATTAAAAATGGCAAAGTTTGATTAATGAAGTAAGAGAAGAGAAACTGAAATATCATAGTCGAGTGTTCACAAAATCACAGAAGGTTATCTGAATTTAGAGTAAAAAGTACTGAAATCATTTACTATTAGTGGGAACCATTCATAACACGAAGCTTGATATAATTGATTGTTCGGTAGTGAGTGGGAGTATTTGCATCCGTGTTATCTTTTACATTGTATCATGACTTAATTGAACTTGTGTGTGAACCCATGACTGCATGATTATAAAGAACTGAGATGTTTGTAGGTACCATCACTGGAAACCTTCACGAGACTTCACTCGTCCACTTGGGGTAACCTAGGGGTTTAAAAGGCTTGTTACACGTGCTAAGTGTAATCGCTGACCCTCACGAAAGCAAGGGATTGGGTTAGATTAGTTAGAGTAGTTAGATTAAAAAGATCATCACAAAAAAAGTTCCCAGAGTTTATTGCTAAAGGGAATAACAATAAGTAAGTTTAGGGGTGTGATAGGTGTCAAATATTAGACATCTTGACCCCTTAACTCACTTTTGTTACGTTCTTTCATTCCATTATTTGGTATTTTTATTGCGTTTGCGTGTTAAGGCATGTTTCAGGAGCTTAATGAAGAAATAGAGCTAACTTCGGTGAATTAATTGAAGAATATGTTATTTCTATCCAATAGGAGAGTTAAAGAGGCAGTCTGAGACAAAAATGGCTCCCAGAGAGAAAAAACGACATTTCCAAAAGCTGTCATCCTCAGCAAAAAGTATTGTGGGTTAAATATGGCCGTTTTGGTGCATTCACAGAGAAAAGTGAATTTTCACAAAATACCTATGCTTTTGCCTACGCTTTCAGTTTCAAAAAGTGATTGGAAATCACATTTCTACGCTTGGAGGTACGCTTGGGACCTACTCTTAAAGCGTAGGCCATTTACACTTGAAACATATGTGCGGGAACTTTTAGTGGTTTTTCGTGAATTTTTCCTATTTCACCCCCGGTTTAATTGGAGGACGTGCCTGCGACTCCAAACTTCTATATACATGTATATACACTTGTATATATGAGAAGTTAGGGTTTGCATGAGTTTTAGAGTGAAAAGACTGAAAATGGCCTCTTTACCATTGCCTATATATACACAATTGTATATCAAAAGAAGAAAGATTCATTAGAGGTTGTTTTTGGTGAGAGGTTCATAGAGGCTGCTGCAGAGGCTCATTCATTCATACTTGCTGGTGGTGAGAGCTATATTCAAACCTAGAGATCCGGAGAAGAAGACTATGTAGAGCATTTCTACATCAACGATGCAGTCACCGTCTTCCATGGCTAACTAACTCAGTATCTAGGGTTTTCTAGCAAAACCCTAGCCAAGTAATATAGTTCTTTCATTGTTTCAATTGTAAAGAGGGGAAATTGTTGACCATATTGTGATGATTGTAGTAGTTAAGAGACCGTACTGATTTGCAATATAAAATTCTATGTTTATTATAAATTCTTGTCTTAGATGGAATGAATATGTTATTTTTCACAACTATGATTATTCAATATGAGCAGAAACTCGGATGTTTAATTATGGTTTTCTACACAATGGTGACAATGAAACTTGAAACCCTAGGTTGACATAGGTCGTGCTTTGGCGATTTAATATAGACATGCTTTAGTTTATTTTCATGCAGTAGGAATAGATTAGAGTGATATAATTGACATGTACTAGTTAGGTCAGTCATGAGACGGATTGTCGCAATACAGTTGATGGTACTTCTTTTTGGGGTCGTATTTAGCTATTTGCGGTACGACCTCATTCACAGTTATGGATCGCCCTCGTACAATTGATACAGTGATGAACTATATTATGCGGTTAGTGGTGGAGTGATGAAAACCCTAGTTTCTCTCTCATCTGAATCACAACCAATTAAATTTGTTTTCTAGATAATTGTTAGGTAAAATAGATAATTTGGTCTTTGACTACCCAAACAAACCATTCTCATAAAATATAATTCAGTATTTTTGAATTGTTAAAGTGAATAATCTTAATCTCTGTGAGATCGATATCCCTTACTCAAGCCATTGTTATACTATATTTGATACGTGCGCTTGCGTAGGGTAAAACCTAGAGTCGTTAAGGTGTCATTTTTAACCATATATTTTTATACACCTGACATCGCATCAACCAGAGATGAGTGTCGGTGGTGGTCTGATCGTCGCTAGAGAAAATGACCGACAATGAGAGCCGACGGTAGGTTTCCGACTGTGGTCTGGCGCGCGGGGTATGTGAGATGCGTGAAGCCCACGCGCGCTGAAGGTTGAAGATGCGTGGTGCGCGTGTGGCCGAGGACTCCAGATGCGTCGGTCTTTTAAAGGCGCGTGGCGACGCGTGCAGTTAAGTTTAGAGTCGCGACGAATTAGGTTTGCTCTATCTGATCGAGATGAATTAGTTGGTGTTGTCGAACTTTGATTTCAAGGATATTTCAACGTTGAATATGTACCAGTTTGTGAGCAGTGAGGGAGAAATTGAGAGTCTCGTTCGGACAGTGTTAGAAATTGGTGGTAGGTCTCTTGGAATTAGAGACTAGGATTTGTAGAGGGAAAAATTTAGGGTTTTGAAAACCCTAAAGAGAGATTAAAAGAGATATTGAGAGATTAGAGTTTTAATTGAAGATTGCCGCTGGGGATGGAATATGGAGTATCGTCCCCAACAGAGACGACGAAAAGGGAAAAGAACTACCAAGTATCGATTGACTCTGATACCATGTTAGATGAAAGGATGTTTTGATAATATAATAATGGAGAAAAGATAAATAAGACAATAAAGAGAATAATGAATAAGAATTTTATATTCTGAAGTGTATGAATTACAATAGAGATGACTCATATATATAGGAGATAATGTGTGGTGAATAAGTAAGCTTAGTGTAGGGGATAAGTCAATCTAATCTAGGTAAGACTAATACTAAATGGGCTAGGATTACAATAGATAGATGAATGGGCCTAAGCCCTAATATATTCTAACAATAGGAATGGTTTTGGTGATGTAAGGTTGGAGGGAGCCGTAACCAGGGTAGTGTGGAGGGGAATTTCATAACAGGTTTTGAAAGAAAGATAATACCTCTTGTTTAACCTGACTTTGGCCTTTAATAGGGACACCAGTAGATGATTGAAGGCTCATAATTTTCTTCTTGTTGGTTATGGAGTTAAACACCTTGAAGAAGGAACTGGAGTTTCCCTATCACCTTTTTGAAGCCATTTCACTCTTGACTATTGCTTAATGAACTGTTCTTCAGCAAAAAGGAAAGATGAATACTAAATCATAAGAGATTTCTCATTCTCTCTATGTGTAGGTTCCATAGGATTGGAATTAAGAAGAAATTGGCAATCAGAGAGTTGTTGCTTAGCTTCATCAACAAGAGCGGAGGCCTGGGAAATTTCCAATCTGCAATGTTGCTTCAGTAAAGGTTTTAACATTTTCAGTTTTCTCATGACCTAAAACATAGTGTAACCCCTTATATTTGTCATCCAAACTTGTTGAAAAGTGGGTAGGAATAGTGGATTAGAGGCCCAAGCATTGAAGTATCTAAATGGAATAAGTTTTCTTTAAGCATTGTAGTTGATCTTAACCAAGATAGGGTTGTGATAAAAAATGCCTGCAGGGAGGAAACAACATTCTGCTTGAGGAAATGAATGATGCCATTTTTCATTAATAAGAGCCATGCCAATCTTCCATGCAATGTTGGCAGGGCCATAACTCTTGTTATTCCAAGTGAATTGGATCCCACTATATCTTAGGTCTTCTAGATTGGAGTTAAAAATATAGTGATTGAAATCATCCATATCATTAATCCACCTTCTAGAACCTCCATGTCTGTTATAAGGGGCTATGATGGCATTGAAATCCCCCACAAGCAGCCAAGGAGAGTTAGAAGTTAGGGAGGAAAATGCCTCAATGTTGTCCCAAATAGCCTTTCTTTTTGTGGCAGTGTTAGCTTCATATACAAATGAAACATAAAACTCCATATTAGTGTCTAGTATCTTGACTTGACAATGCATAGCTTGCCTAGAACCCTGAATAAGTGATAAAGAAATCTTGTCTGCATTCCGAAACACCCATATCTTCCCGAGAAGGGAATGATTATAGTTAAATTTGCCAAACTCACTCTAGTTTCAAGGATTGCTAAAATATCTAATCTAGAGGAAACAATGAACTTTTTAAGTTCCAATTGCTTAGAAAGGCTATTGAGGCCTCTAATGTTCCAAGCTACTAGCTTAGTCATTTGGAATAGAGATTTGAGGACCTCTAAAAAAGCCTCATTCCGCTGAAAAGGAATGGCAGTGCCTGAAGTGACTTTTTACGCTTCTTGTCCTTGACAAGGACTTTCCTCATAAATTTTACAGTGATAACTATTGAGTTATCATTTAACCTGGTGGTTGAGGAGGTAGATGAATTTGTTGAGCCATTGCCAGAATTTTTAGGCCAAACATTGCACTCATTAAGGTCCTCATTGCTTTCTATGATGCCGAATCTGTTATGTAATATAAGGGAAAATAGAGGAGTTGGATCATGTATTACAGATGGTAAGGGGGGGTTAAGAGAGGCGGAAGGTAGAAGATGAGGTGAAGTGGGGATTGGTCCATCCTTACTTTGGGGAGAAGGTGATTTGCGGTTTGATTCAATAGATTTTTGTGGAGTGAGTGACCTATTTTTCCCATAAGTAACAATCCTTCATTCAGAAATCCTCTATGGAGAAGAAGAAAGACAATTATTCCTTCTTTAGAAAGATTTGCAAGCACTGATGGAGTGTCCTACCTTCTTGTAATGAGAACAGTACAACGGGACCCATTGGTACTCAACCCTTATGTCAATCTCAGAACCATTAGTTGTCTTGAGGAGAACATTGTTCAATAGGGGTTGGCTAACATTGAGCTCCATGCAAATTTAATCTTTTGCCTCAGGTCAGTAGATTAGCCAACATACAATGGTTTCCCTAAAACACTTGCAATGTAACTAAGTCATTTAGCGGTCCAATAACGCAATGGGACATTAAAGAGTTTAACCCAGGTTGGGTAGATAACATAACTGGTGGTTTGGGAGCAAAATTCCAAATCAGGATTCCATTTGAAGTAGAAATTCCCTTTACCATCACTTAGGACTTCACGAAGGCCTTTTCCTTGCCAAAGTTTCATGGCAGTATCATGAACAATCTGGTAGGGAAACCTTTTATGAGGGAAATAACCAACCAAGTAAGATTTCCAATAATCAATTCCTTCAGATTCAATATCGTTGGGAAGTTCCACAATGTTACTATTAGTGGGTGGCTTAAAGAACTCTAAGTTCATACATGTTGAAGAGGCAGAAGGCCTGCAGAGATAAAATTATAACAAATTAGGATATGGTCTTGTGAAGAACTTAATTGCAAAAATAGAATAATATAATTCAAAAATGTATCTAAATGAAAATTTTATGCAATTCCTTTCATCTTAATCTATGTAACAAATTAAAAACAAGACGAACATAGAACTAAAATCCTTCTTGCCTTTTTTCATCTAGTTTTGAGAAACTTTAATATATATCAAATCACACATACCTATTAATATAAGGTGTCACTTTCTATAATGAGATAAACTCTCACTTTTATAGATCAAATTAAACAAACTTACCTATTAATTTAATTTAATGTGTCACTTTTTATAATGAGTTAAAATCCCATTGTTATAGTTCAAATAAAACAACTTATCTAATGTCCCTAAAATCAGCCTCTTAAGCTTGCCATTTTAATTTCCAACACATTTTAATTGGTATCACATATGGCTCCAAATGAATAAAATTGTTCATGAGTAAGCTTGGACTTGACTCGTTAAAAATTCGGTTCTGACTCATTCTTTTACCAAATGAACTAAATTCAGCACAATTTTTAGGTTCGTTAAAAAATGATTTGAGGTTAAACATTGAGGATTTTAGCCAAGCTCGTGAACAAGCTCGGATATATAAAAT
This sequence comes from Cornus suecica, assembly GCA_963922005.1. NCBI lineage: Eukaryota > Viridiplantae > Streptophyta > Magnoliopsida > Cornales > Cornaceae > Cornus > Cornus suecica. The sequence continues at coordinate 17,100,268 of OY998240.1, read as the reverse complement.
AGTATGTTTATCCCACGATAGCCAAAGAATTAGGCAGAATTCAAAAAATCCCAAATAAAGTTGTTGAGAATTATATGAATAATATGACCACTTTGTAAGAATCACATCACAAAATTATGTACCAGTGAAAAAATATAATATATATAAAAAAACATGGTACTCGAAAAATAAGATCATGTCAAAAATAAACTCGCAACAATTCAATATAGGCGAATATTGGCAAGAATGACATGTTGCAATTGAATCAAGTCATTCATGAGAAAGCTTAGGCTAGACTCAATTAAAATTAGCGTCCGTCTCGGGCCTGTCACAAACACATTTTTTAGGCTCGTTTCATATATGAGCAAAGCTTGAACATTTCAGAACTCAGCTCAACTCGATTCATTTGCAGCTCTACTGTCACAAGAGTCGAGCCAACACAACACAAGCTGCATTAGTTACTTGTTTCTGCATGCGTTGCAATTCATTCGACACTAGCGTCTTCAAAGTATGGGTGCATAGTCGATCCTAAAACTTCCATACCAAACAATGACAATAATTGAAGCTGATGAATGGAAGTTGAAGGTGGAAGTTAGCATGTAGTTGGTGTGATTGGTAGTTGGTCTCTATCCAACATTCAAATATAGAAATCGAGTTAAGCCTATAAATAGGCATCTCTGCAGAACATCAAGTATCACACCAAAGCAAGAAATACAGAAGAGAAAAACAACCAAAAGAGAGTTGTTTGTATAGGCAGAGAGTTGCGAGTTGAGTTGAGTGATTTGTTTTGTATCCTCCTCCTCCTAATATCTTCAACCATAGTGAAACTCTCTCCCGTGGACGTAGGTTTCAATTGGGCCGAACCACGTTATATTTTGTGTCATTTATTTTATTCTTGTTGTGCGAGTGTGTGTATGTGTGTGTGTTTGAGTTGGTTTAGGCACTACAAAGTGTTATCAGAGTAAAGGTTCACAAAACCAACCTTCATTGTCGATCCTATTTCGAAGCTTCTAAACTACTAAAACCATATCATATAATATACCGTTGGACATATTTTTCGAATACGAACACAAGAATGTAAAGAACAGCTCAGGAAAAGACCTAACATGTCTGTGCGCGCCCCGAGAAGATTCTGCACGTAGATCTCACGCGCACTCAAGCGCCCACGCATCTTCTTCGTCAAAACTAGTTTTTCCAGTGAGTTTTTTTCTCGGTCGATGACTATTCCGGCCACCAAAAAACTTGGGAAGATGAAGTGACGTCATCCGTGCCACATCACCCAGCCACGTCAACGCCACGTGTCACTACTCAAATATTTACACGTGTCCCATTCAAGTTCTGACATGTGTCATCATCCAAAATTTGACACGTGTCCCTCTTAGACGCTACCATGTGTCAATATGTCAGCTTGCCATGTCATCAGTTTTTTGAAAATTACCATTTTACCCTCCGTCACTATTTTTTCTTTTTCGGGCTCATTTCAAGTCCGATTGAATCTTAGTCAGAGGCGATCTTAAGGTTTTCAACCATTTTGGACGCAACGGTGCAATCTATTTTGGGTGATTCAGCTTCTAACATATCAAAAAAGCCAAGTTGAGCTTCAAGACTGTTCCTATTTATGGAGGAATCGGGGTCATGAGCCATGATTAAATTAATAGCCTCTAATTACACCATTTGGAGACCTAGGATAAAGGATCTTCTTAATTGCAAGGATTTGGCAGTCCCCTTAGAAAAAAAAAGGCGCAAAACCCACGGCCATCGCAAAGAAATATTGGACCAAGATGCACAAGAAGACTTGGTTAAATCAGACAGTGGATAGATCATAATGTATTCCACCATGTTGTGCAAGAGACCAATTCCTATGAGCTTTGGAAGAAGCTGGAGGACATGTACCAGGCCAAGACCGCTCGAAATAAAGCTTTTTTAATGATGCGACTAGTAAATTTGAAGTTGAGGAGCGGAACCTCTATAGCCGAGCACACCAGCGAGTTTCAAAACTTGGTGAACCAGCTTGCAGCTGTAGATTTGAATCTTGGTGATGAAACTCAAGCCCTACTTCTACATAGTTCCTTACCACCCACATAGGAAACGTTGGTGGTTTCCCTCAGCAACTTAGCACCGAATGACAAACTTACCATGACAATTGTGAAGGATGCCATACTCAGCGAAGAAACCCGAATAAAAGAGGTAGACATGAACGAGACACATGCCCTTATCACAAAAGGTTGAGGAAAACCTTACGGAACTGGTAGAGGTAGAAGCAGAGGAAGAAGTAGATGAAGGTCTAGAACCCCCAACAAGCCTAGCGATGACATAAACCAACAGAAATGTAAATATGTTTGTTTTCATTACGGAATTCCCGGACATCTAAAGAAGAATTGCCACAAATTACAAAGGGAATAGGGACAAAACAATCACTAGTTACAGAAGGAAGATGGCGATTCCATAGTCATAGTTACAAGAGATGTCACAATATGCTTAGATGACGAAGATACGTGCCTCCTTATAGGAAGCAATAAAGTCGAGTGGGTGGTTAACACATCAGCATCTTACCATGCCACTCCCCATAGAGATTTCTTCACCTCATACAAAGCTGGAGACTTTGGTACAGTGAGGATGGGTAACACGAGTTTCTCAAAGATAGTGGGAATCGGTGATGTCCAGATCAAGACCAGTATTGGCTGCACTATGGTATTGAAAGATATCAGACGTGTGCCCGACCTTCGCCTCAATCTCATTTCTGGGACAACCTTAGATCGGGAAGGCTACGACAACTACTTCAGCAATTGCACCTGAAAGCTGATAAAAGGAGCCATGGTTTTCGCCCGATGATAGATACATGACACATTATACAAAAGCCATGTGAAGGTAATTTTGGATAGTCTCAATGCAGTTAGACTTCACCAAATTTGTGGCACAAGAGACTCGGAAACATGGGGGAGAAAGGGTTGCTTACAGTGGCGAGGAAAAGATTAATCGCAATGTCAAAAGGTACTCCACTAAACCCTTGTGATCACTATTTATTTGGAAAACACCATAGAGTTTATTTCAACTCAACCACTAGAAGAATAACAGAAGTGTTGAGTTTAGTACAAACTGATGTTTGTGGTCCCATAGAAGAGAAGGCTTTAAGCGATAATAGATATTTTCTCACATTTATTGATGATGTTTCATGAAAGGTGTGGGTCTATTTTTAAAAAATAAAGGACCAGGTGCTTGATTACTTCAAGGCATTCCACGCCATGGTAGAGCGAGAAATATGAAAGAAGCTGAAGTGACTCTGATCATAAAATGGAGGCAAGTACACTTCCAACGAGTTCCAAGCATACTGCTTTGAATGTGGTATCCGACATGAGAAGACGGTCTCACGTACCCCACAACATAATGGTGTAGCTGTCACGCCCCAAATTCCTAGGACTCGGAAACCCGAGCCTAAGAGCTAAGGGAGTGATTGTGGAAGTAAAAAGAAACGAGAACCAAAAGACATTCAGTCATCAAACACCCATAAAGGGTTGCAATGAATGCCCAGATACCATGTTGTCACGCCCCTAAAGGGTGACACAAACCAAGCGACTACTAGAGTCAACAATAACAAAGAAGTACATGGAATAACAATAAGAATATACTCCATGCCAACACGAATACTAAAAACACAAGAGTATCCTTAGATACCAACAGACACGCTCCTAAATCCCTAAGACTCCCGAACTGGGACATCCAAGGAATCCAAGATGTGATCCTTAATACGAATGACCAACTAAGATATCATTAATCAAGAAAACACATGGGTTAATGATAGATATGGTATATTCCATACCCAAATGACTAATAAAACTAAGCAGCGGAATCTAACGAAAATCCGGTATAGTTCCGTTTGTAAATGGAACATCCGGACAACCAATCACAACACAATAACCTGCCCAAAGCAATTCAATAATCACAATGGCTTCCAAGCCCCACATTCATCAATCCTACTAGGGCCGAGGTAGTGGAAAGAAACCAAAACCCCTCCAAACCCTCTAAACTCAACAGAGCCACAAATGCTCGAATAGGAATACAAAAAATGCACCTAGCTGTGCAAAATAAATACAATAACCATCGGAAAGAATAAATACAGGAAAATGAAAGATACATCAACAGGGATATGCCAACAGACTGGCTCCCAAAAGAAAATACATAACAATCCCATAACAATGGGTAGAGAAACTGGAAGCGGATACCTATCGTCCCCAAACCCAGTTGTGCTGCAACCGTAACCGCATCACCCAACGCAACTCCAAACATGTAACAAGAAAACCAAGGAAAACTGTCATTGCACCGCATCCTGCCCATAGCCGTATAATTCCTGCAACCTGGCGTGGAATACCAGGGGGCGAATGAAATTCTCCTGTGAGCAAATAAGCTCAGTGGGAAAAGATACTCTAACTACCACATCCTCTGGCAGTTTAGGTAATGCTAAACTATATAGCAAGATATATATAGCCCAACTAATCTCATCCACGCAAAACCCAAGGCACACGCTCATATACTACCGTACGTAAGTATATAACGGGAATATATATATATATACATCTATATATATACAAGTATACATGTATAAGTATGCCACCCGAATCTACAAGGTACAACTAAGGCTCATACTCCAAGTACCAACACAGGTAGTCTACACTTCTCTCACCAACGTACACTAAGTACATGACACCCAAGTCCAATCCTGACAAGTCATCAAATACTCACCACGCTAACCACAAAACCCAATAGAGGGAGCACACTCACCTCTAATATCCACAAGGAATACTCAAATCCCACACCCCGATAACACAGGAAGGTAAACACCCACGTCCTTGCATACTAACACAACCATCCTCAATATATATATATATATATATATATATATATATACAATATATATATTTATACAACAAATCTCATCCCAGTCCTAGAGAAAGTCTACCTCTCAAGGGCTAGATCACCTCGATCATATCTCCACATAAACACCTCAATTGCTATCTCCAACAATGTCAATAAATCACCAACACTCTCACTAAGGATAAGAAAAATCCCGTAAGAGTCAAGAACCCAATCAAAGGAAAAGAAATACCAATGCTAACCAACAGATAACCAAGACAACAATATCAAGGTTAAAACACCACAAGTGAACAAGGAAAGAACACCAAGAGGGAACAAGGAAACCAAAAACGAATGGCCGAGATGGAAGTAATAAAAAGATGAATCCCAGAGATTCAATAGTTTTTAAGAAAAAGGTTTTCAAACTCGAACCAATCCTTTTGGTATCCATGCCCCTAACGTAAGAAAAACTCATATCACCTAGGTGGTGATACCAACAACCCAGAAAAGGGAAAGGCAACACTATATGTGTGCACTGAACAACAACAAGCCTCAATCCGAGACTTAAGCATGATAGGAAACAAAGGTGAAACAATGGAACACCTTTCAAAACTCTACAAGATGAGATATTGAGAAAGAAGTCTCGAAATCTCAGAATCCCAAGAAAATAATAAAATGGTTTTACTTTTAAGAACCACATAGTAAAAATGACCGTCTTGCCCCCGGTCTCCGTCAATTGCCATCACCGGTTTTTAAAGTTGAAAATCATTTTAAAGAAGATCCCAAGATCATTTCATAAAGTATTGAAACTTTTAAATTTAATACGGGGGTAGGCGAAAACGGGTTTTTCCTTTTAAATACAAAGAGTTTAGAAAACACCGTTTTCAAAATGACAGCCAAGTAAGAATGAACACAACTACAAGGATTCCTATAATGTCCCGAAAGGACAATGAAGGAATAACAATACGTTGAATCCACGGACCACAACCGTCCGTTCCAACTCCACCAAATCAAATGACACCACGAGGAAGAGGTTCGACACCACACCGTAACCGACAACTCAAGGAATGACATACAAGTCAACGACCACGTACTAGTGTACAAAACACAGTACCAGGAATTCTTAAGGGAAGGGACTAAGCATTAGAATCAAGACTGTCAGACTACAGTACCTCGAGTACTTAATGAATCCCTAATCATAACCTCTTCTCATCAATCAAATCTCACACAACTCATCACTCGCCTTCTCTAAGGCCTCAATTATCAATTGATACAAAAATCATCCCTAACCTCAAATCTTCAAAAGAGTTCACACAACTAACCACGATCACCAAACTACTAACCACAATCACAGGGCTACTAACCACAATCACAAGGCTGTTAACCACAATCTCTAAGGCTACTAACCACAATCTCTAAGGCCTCAACTCAAGTCAAGCCTACGGTCCATCACTAGCCTCCGCTAGCCACATGAATCACTATGCCAACACGCATAACCTCCCCCAAGGGTACTAAGGTATACAACAACAAGTATAAATATATTCGTTTCATTTATACTTATTAATAATTACCACATTTAAAGTCTTGTTTCACATTATTCATTTTCAACTGAGCATTTATAAAATATGAATTTAATTTACAATATATTCATAAATAACATTCTCCAACATCACATGTAATATAGCACATATACATGTTAAACGAGATCACCTAAATAGTGTGTAGTGTAATGTGACTCGACACTCCCCGTGATACTCACACACAACACACCCTTTCCAAGGGTAACGGATACAAACTCTGTCCACATACTTATGAGGATACAGCTCATCAAGTAGTGTAGAGTTACCACACCGACCCTTCCCAAGTGATTTTTCTCTCTATCACTTCAACAGGGAAGGCGGTTGTACGAGAGTCCAGCTTGCAACTCCGTACGCCATGACTACCATAAAGTCAAGAACATGAGCCTCTACCTGGACTCCTAACTCACATTTGTCGGCTTTTTAGTTCCGTAGGCGTGATACCTCCTAGCCAGTTGTTGTGATGATCCGACACAAACGTCTACTCGTGCCCCACGCACAAGGGAAGTAGACCACACCAAATGAACTCTTTCTGTCACTGGTGAAACCGTGCACTACATGCACCAACACCCATGTGCTCACACGACATGGTGTACAATCAAATCATATCTCAATCATAAATATGTAATACATCATATTTATAAAAATACCCACATGGTAATATAAGTCTCAAAATCTCTTTTCATGCTTTAAATACAATAAAGCAATTAAATCATATGAAAACAGTTTCATATACATTTCATGTTTTCAAAATATATTTTCTTTAATTCCTTAGAAAATATTTTCAATTTCAATTAACATGCATTTTTAAAATAATTTAAGCAGATAATCCACGTAATAAAAAGGGACCTAGAATAGCGTCTAAGTCTCTCACGTCCAACGTTTTCAAAATCTTCTAGCTCATTTAATTCTCGAGGGAATTTCTAAGTCGTCTATTCCCATTCAATTCAATTAGGAATATATTTAATCTTGTAGGAAATAATTTAATAAATTTTCTTAAATTAATTCCTAAGTCCAATTCTGATTCTGAACGAATTATAGATATTTAAATTAACGATTTAAAATATCTATATTAAATTAAATAAGGGTTTTACACCCCTAAACTACTTCAATAATGCGGAGTGAGAAATATAATTTCCCACCTGAAATACGCTTACAGAACAGCCGTTTCGGGCCCACCGTGAACAGTACCGGCGCCCGAATATGACGCCCGCCGACCAAAGTCGTCCGAAAAATATTTCGTATATATCAAAACGTCCGCCTCGACAACCTATACGATATATACGAAGCCCATTAAAAATAGGTTAATTTATTGGGTTAAATCTAAAATACCCCAAACGAAAACTATAACCTATAAATGCGATTTCCGGGCAAATCGTTCAACGTAAAATCATGAAATTAATATATGAAGAATAATACGTAGGTACAAAACTACTCACCGAAAATCGGCTCAAACCGATCACCGGAAGGTCGCCGAAAAAAATGGCCAAATCCTGGCCAAAGTACCCCTGTCGTGCGGACTGCTCCGCCCCTACACGACTGCGCCACCAGTCGCAGCTCCTCGCCGACCCTGCGCCGCCGTCCAGCCTAACCGACGACCACCGCAGCTCGCCAACCCAGCTCGGCCGCCGCTACTCCAGCTCCAGCCGCAGCTGTTGCTGCGACAACCTTCCATAGCCGCGCTCGCCTCAGCCGGCCTCTCTCTCTCTCTCTCTCTCTCTCTCTCTCGCCGGCGAAAATGGAGGAGAAGGGCTGCAACTTCAGTCGTGTGTGGAGAACGAAGAGGATGAAGAGGAGGAATGAGGTGGTCTGCGTACATGAAGAAGAAGTAGCGTGTAGGAGAAGATCAGACATTCGTATACATATACACATATATGCTCTAATTGCAAAAGCAACCCTCAACCTATCCATAATTGCGAAATGACCCCACTTCAATATATATATAATTAAATATATATATATATATATATATATATATATACAGTAAACCCCAATAATTATCGGGAACGTCCGAACATAATCTCGTAAGCCCAAAATAATAACGGGACGCCCAATAAAATATATCGGGGTAGAAACCCAAACGTCGGAACACTTAAACAAGCCCGGCCAATTAAAATGTGTCGTCATCCAATCGAAACACTAATCATTAAACGTCGAATAAACTAACGTCGAAACGAGACTGTGTAATTGATAACAATAATTCACGTAGTCGTCAAAGAGAAACCGTAAAGTCATCCAGTCAACTTTAAAACTAAACACGAAAAATTTACAGGTATCAAATACCAAGAATAAATAATACGTCATGAACAAGTGATGTCATTACCGAAATTAAATTAAATATAATTTCAGGAAAAAGGAAAATAACACGGGGTGTTACAGTAGCCGAGAGAATGAACTGGACCATTATTGAAAGAGTCAGAAGTATGATCAGTATGGCTAAGTTGTCAAAAACCATTCTGGGGTGAAGCTGTTAGAGTCGTCGTCTACTTGATCAACAGATCACCATCAGTACCACTACAGTTTGAAGTACCAGAGAAGATATTGACTAGAAAAGATCTCTCTTACTTTCATATGAGAGAAACTCATCCTGAAGTCAACTCCATGTATTTTCATCGGCTATGGAGATGAAGAATTTGGATACAGGTTATGGGATCCATAATCGAAGAAGGTTATCAGAAGCAATGATGTTGTGTTCTAAGAAAACCAGACGTATAAAGATACTGAAAAGATCACAAAGTCCAGTGGTTCCAGTCCCAACATTCCATACATCATCCCAGATCCTACACCAGTACAACTGACCTTAAATAATGAAGAAATGCAGGATGAAATTCCAGAAGAAGATGAGGAAGAAGAAGCTGAGGGTGTTGAGCAGGGGGAGCCGCAAACCCCTCCACTAGAAGTTACAGAACCAGAAGTAGTTCCTCCAGTCGAAGAGCCTTAGCCAAGAAGATCTGAAAGAGTCCGAGTGTTGATTCCGTCGAGGAGATATCCAGAATCAGACTATATTCTGCTTACTAATGAGGGGGAACCAGAAATCTTTTAGGAATTGAAGACTCATACAGACAAAGGAAAATGGTTGCAAGCAATGCAAGAAAAGATGAGTTCCTTATAGAAGAACCAGACTTATGAGTTGGTGAGACTTCCCAAAGGCAAGAGAGCACTAGAAAATAAATGGGTGTTCAAGCTGATGAAACACAAAGCCCAATCGGTCATTAAAGGGTTCCAACAAAAGAAAGGCATCGATTTTGACGAGATTTTCTCACCAATGGTGAAAATGACCTCAATTCAAGTGATAATCGTATTGACAGTTAGCCTGAACCTGGAGCTTGAGCAAATAGATGTCAAGACAAAATTTCTCCATGGAGATCTATAGGAAGAAATTTACATGGAGCAACCAGAAGGTTTTAAAGTTACAGGGAAGAAGTATATGGTCTGTAAACTGAAGAAGAATCTTTACGGCCTTAAGCAAGCACCGAGGCAATGGTACAAGAAGTTTGACTCATTCATGGTGGGTCATGGTTATAAGAAGACTGTTGTAGATCAATGCGTCTATATTCGAAGATTCCCGGATGGTAACTTTGTTATACTATTGTTGTATGTTGACGACATGTTGATAGTTGGACAGGATGCTAGCATGATTAGCAGGTTGAAACAAGAACTGTCCAAGTCATTTAACATGAAGGACCTAGGCCCAGCTTAGCAAATATTGGGCATGAAGATTGTTCGTGACAGAAAGGCAAAGAAATTATGATTGTCATAGGAAAAGTACGTTGAACGGGTGCTTGAAAAGTTCAACATGAGAAACGCCAAGCCAGTTAGTACTCCACTGGCTAACCACTTCAAGTTAAGCAAACAATCGTGTCCCTTTTCGACAAAAGAGAAGGAAGAAATGGAAGCAATATCATACTCTTCAGCAATTGGTAGCTTGATGTATGCAATGGTTTGTACCAGACCGGATATTGCTGACGTTGTAGGCGTTGTGAGCAGATTTCTTTCAAATCCAGGCAAAAACTATTGGGAAGCAGTCAAATGGATTCTCAAATACCTGAAAGGTACATCGAAGCAATGCTTATGCTACGAGGGAGCTAAACCAGTCTTGGAAGGCTATACAAATTCAGATATGGCCGGTGATGTTGATAGCAGGAAATCTACATCAGGATTCATATTTACTTTTGTCGAGGGAGCTGTCTCATGGCAATCCAAGTTGCAGAAGTGGGTTTCTTTATCTATAACAGAGGCATAATATATTGCCGCAGCGGAAGTTGGGAAGGAAATGTTGTGGATAAAGCGATTTCTCCAAGAATTGGGAGTCAAAAAGAAAGAATACAAAATACATTGTGATAATCAGAGTGCTCTGGACTTGAGCAAGAATTCAATGTATCATTCCCGCACAAAGCATATTGATATTCGCTATCACTGGATACGCGAAATGATGGAGTAACAACTGTTGAAAATTGTGAAGATCCATACTAACGAGAACCTACCCATCAGACATGTTAACAAATGTGGTTACTCGTGAGAAGCTAGAGCTATGTCGAGACATAGCTCGGATGGACATCCACTGAAAAGTATCAGAATGCGTTCTCCTCCAATAGGTATAGAAAGGGGAGAATTGAAGGTTCCATACCAAACAATGGCAAGAATGGAAGTTGATGAATGGAAGCTTGAAGGTGGAAGTTAGCATGTGGTTGGTGTGATTGGTAGTTGGTCTTTATCCAACATTCAAATATAGAGATCGAGCTAAGCCTATAAATAGGCATCTTTGCAGAACATCAAGCATCACACCAAAGCAAGAAACACAGAAGAGAAACTCTCTCCCGTGGACGTAGGTTTTAATTGGGTCGAACCATGTTATATCTTGTGTCATTTATCTTATTATTGTTGTGTGAGTGTGTATATGTGTGTGTGTTTGAGTTGGTTTAGGCAGTACAGATCCACGACATCAACAACCAAGTACTCCAAAAAGTGCAGACTTAGTAGTTACTCTGAAGTATGTTCCCTGGTGTAATGTCACCATACTTTGCAAAAACTTTCTTTATGATAGAACCATATTATGAGGAGAAAGATTATACCCGTTCACATCTATCAACAAAAGATGATTCAGTGGAAGTATGAGTTCCATCATCATGAGCACTAGCTTCAGAAGATGTAATCTCACATAGCTTCTCACGTTCTACTTCTACCTTATTGCCAGGTGGTGTAGCAATCACATTGCTTTGGAAAACAAACTCCACGTCTGGGGCTCCTATGGTTGCCTCCACTGATGGCACTGTTAACACACCAGCAGCACAAGATCGAGATTCCCATCGCACTGTCACCACAAGGATGATAACATGGTAGTCTTGCAGGAGCATTCTAAAAATCTTTACACAAGTGTGGGCTTGCTCGGAATTCTATAAAAGATTTATTAGAAGTTATGCCTTTACTAGTGCAGAACAGTCTTGGAAGTATCTAAAATGATACAATTTTAGAATACTTACAACCATCCCTTATTCCTCAACCACGGCTATTCGCCCATAAATAGAGTGGGAGTTGTAGATATTCTGCTCTAACCGTTGTAGATAGATGTTTTCTTTCTTTTAAAAAAAAACGGTTTTAATATTTATTAAAAATTATCCTAATTATGTTTTCTCGTACATTTCTTCTGGGTGGGTTAAAGGGGATCAGCTAAAGGTGAAGGATTGATTTAATTATGGATATATATATTGTACACCATTTGAACTTTTGATTTTCTAATTCTCTCTTTCTATGTCCCTGTTTTGTTATCCTTGACTACAATCTACGTACAATTTTACATAGAGACTGATTTGTTCCTCTTTCATTTTTATTTTATTTTTATTTTTTTGGTATCATCCTCTAACTGTTATTTGTGATTTGTTTGGTGCTTTTATGTTTGTTTACTTTTTGCGCCAACTGGAAGAAGATTTCGTAACGCTTAGATTGATTGGAGAAAGAAACATTAAAAGAGGCAATGGATGGTCTTGAGCTTTGAGTGATGAGCTTCAAGACAGATGATAGTTTGTTATAAGGCTAGCTGTTTAGATGGAGACTAGGTAAGCATTTTTGTTCCACTCACACACAAAATCAAGCTATTAAGTCAGCTTTTTTTGTAGAAAAAATGGAATTTCAAAAAATTTACTTTATAATACATGGATGTGAATGTTTATTGGCTAGACATGGAGCAACAATGGAGTACATTCACCTAGCCATCGAGTCATCATGACTAGGGCTGCAAACGAACCGAGCCGAGCCGAGCTTTGGAATGTTCAAGCTCGGTTCATTTACTAAACGAGCCTAGAAAATGTGTTCAAGTTCGGCTCATTTGTTTAACGAACGAGCCCGAGCCGAACGCCAAATTTAACGAGCCGAGCCCAAGCTTGTTCACGAACGACTCGTTTCAGTGCAACATATATTAATTTTCCTAATAGTTGTCTGGATTGAGTTATTGCATGTTTGTTTTAACATATTTTCACTAGTATATTTTTTTATGAATGAATTTTATGTTATGATCGCCTAATTTCTATAATATTTTCACAATAATTTTCATAATTTGTTCAATTTGAACACTTTCTTTTGTCAAATATGATATAATTTTACTATTTAACTTAGACAAGCCTGTTCACGAGCTTGGCGAGCCGAGCTTAGTAATGTTCAAGCTCGGCTCGTTTACTAAACGAGCCTAAAAATTGTGTTCAGGCTCAGTTCGTTTACTAAACGAACGAGCACGAGCCGAACTCTTAACGAGCCGAACCCGAGTCTGCTCATGAACGGCTCGGTTAATTTGCAGCCCTAATCATGAGTGGAGACGAAGTGATCTACTCGAGTGGATTATTTTCATTTAATAAGGGAACAATAAAAGTACAGAACTAGTTGATGAAGAGCACCTCAACAAATTAATCCACTTAATCATTTTGGACTACTTGATTTCTATTACAAGGATCCGCCTAAATGTGTTGGCTGTATTGCAAAAGTTTATTGCGGTGTTGAAGAAGTCTTTTGATTTTAGGGTAATTTTCACCAACACTCCTGAGGTATTGGTCAATTCCATTTGTTGGCCAGTCAAAGCGTTTGTAGTCCCAACAGCCCCCCTGAGATTTCACTTTTGTTGCACTCACACCCCCTCACTAGCCTTGACACCTTATGAAAGGTCAATTCTACCCCTAGTCCATTATTCTATTAATTTACCTTTAATTCTCTTCCATTTTGAGAAGATTTGAGGACCAAAATACCCTTTGATTATGGCACCAACTCCACTTTAGTTGCAAAAACTGATTTCTCAAGCACGGTTCACATAATAAGAAAATATACCAACGGCTAGAAAACACATTGCACCAAAATATAGCCATCCAACCCTCTATAAATATTCCATAGCTTCCACATGCGCAAAATATGATATCTGCATCACACTATACTCATTCAAACACAGATTCAAATCACATCTCCAATTCATTAAAAGCAACAAGTTTCCAGGTAAATAATCCTCCTTCTGTATACATTTCCCAAAAATCATTACACTAAATTGCAAAATATTCATGCAAATTTTCATGGATGATCAGAAAATATGCTATTGTGGGTGCCTTGCAGCAAAACAAGTATCTCAATCTGTCAAAAATCCAAGGAAACACTACTACAAGTGCTCTAATGGAAAGTGTGGGTTTTTGAATGGTGCATCAGCCCTCCAAAAATTGAAGATCTATTGAAATTCCTCAAAAATAAATGACAATAACCCAAGATCATCACTGAAACCGAGAAACACTACATAAGTATGTAAATGCACTAGATAAGTATGTAAATCAAAGAACAAACAAAGATGGAATAAATATACTTAGATCACAGTTCAAAGAACACACCTTTTTCGGCTGAGACCAACATATGCAGAACCGAAAAACCCTAAATCAGTTCATATTCCTCAAAATCAGATGACAAGAACCCTAGATCTACTCATAAACCGAAAAATTCTAGATCTCTTCACTTCGATTCAACAACACAACAACACAGAGGGAGATCAAAACGAAGGTTAAAATGGAAAGATAAGTTAGAAAATTGAGGGAAAACGGTGAAGCTGTGATTTTACATCATCGGTTTTTCCATGGCAAATAAAGAGAAGAGAGAAAAAAGATAGAGAGAAAAAAAATAGCTTTGGGTTTTTTGTGGGTGGAAATGAAATGGTGGGAAATGATAAGGGTTGGTCGGTAGTGGGACAGCTATCAATATATGGAGAGGGTCATCAGAGTCATTTAACATGTTGGAAAAATTTATTGTATATTTTAATATTTTACCCGAAGGGTATTTCTGCCATTTCACGGCTCAGGGGGTGTGAGTGTCCATAAAAGCGTTGACAGACCGAAAAGTGAAATTGACCAATACCTCAAGGGGTGTTAGTACAAATTACCCTTGATTTTATGTGTATTTTGGGAATATCACACAACTGATAAGGAGGGGATTCTATTATAATTGGATTTGAGAAGGGGATGTAGTTGTTTGTAACCAAGGTTCGCCGTAACGGCCGTTACGTAACGGATTTCCATGTCGCCGTTATCGTTACAGGTCGTTACGGCCCCGTTATCCGATTCCCACATCCGTAACGGACCGCGGTGGTCGTAACAGCCGTTACGGTGGCCGTAACCCCAATTCTCACTAGTTCTGAAAATATCGTAATGGTTAACACAATTGACGTTTTTCAAAAATTTGGGTTAAAAAGCTTTTTGTTATGTATATGATATGATAAATGTTACTCCATTATTAAATTATTGAAAAATATAGAAAAATAAAAAAAATCTCATAAACATGAGAAGATGGTCTACTAATGATGAATCAAATGTTCACTGAAGATACAGCTCAAAATTGACAATCTTTTCATGAACCCCAACCAGAGCAACAAGATCCACCACGAAATTCATTTTGGTGGTAAACCATGTATCTTTTTTAAAATTATTTTACATTGTTGGAAATAAATTATATCTTTTGTGATTTCAAATTTTTATTTAGTTAAATTTAAATTTAATTTAATAATATCATAACAAGTATATCATAAACATTGAAATAACGACGACACCATTAAATTTATTAATAACTCATTTTTTTATATTAAAATTCTTTAAAAAATTAAATAAAATTAACTTAAATTTACCAAAAAATCATCTTTATTCATTCATGTTGCTAAAAGTATCCAATTAGAATATTTTGGATGAGATGTGCAAGATTTTAAAAAATTCACAATTGCGATAACCGAGTCCCGTTACGTAATCCCGATACTGACCCGAGTCCGTTACACCGATACCGTTATCATTACAGTGACCGATACCATTACGGCGAACCATGTTGTAACACATGACATTGTGAAGTGTTAGGCAGAATTTTCAATTTCCTATTAATTTCCAAACACAAAATAACTCATATTTTTAGAATAATATAGATAGATATAGGTATAGAGAGAGGGCGAGAGAGGGAGAAATTGTGTCGTTTTGTTAGCCAATATATTAGTAATTAATTAATTGTTATCAAGAAGATAAATGCATTAAAGCTTACACTTTATTATACATTTATTGCACTTGATTAATAGCAGTTCATTGAATATTTGTTGGATGTTTACACTTTAATTAATTTTAAGAGAAAATGTATAGAAATATTAGGGAGACCTTACACTTTTAGAATAGTTATAGATTATAGATATTGATATAACGACGGCAAGAAAAATAAATTGAAAATCCTATTTCAAATAATAAAAATAATTTACTAGAGAATCTAAACTAAATGTTTGAACAATTTCATTTTCAATAATGATACTCAAATAGTCTGTAAGAGGAACTCGTCTTCCATCTTATAACAAAATATTTTAATAAATTCATCCTTAAAAAATACCATTTTCGATACTTCAACTACTAGCTTGTTTAGCTCCTCCACCACTAGAAAATGTATCAAAATCTATCAAATGAGTAATTTTAATAACTTCGACGGATTGTAATTCAATAATTGATATTTTTTACTTGAAAATTGCTAAACATCTTAAAATAATATGGATTAATATATCCAAATTAAACAAATAAAAATAAAGTATGAGTCTTTTTGGTAAAGAAAATTTAGAGAAATATTAAAATTAGAATTCAATTAATCAATAAGGTTATAAAGAAAATAAATTAGGGTAAAGTGCAAAAAAACTTCTCAACTATTACCCAATGAGTAAGAAACCCCCTTCAACTACAAAAGGAGCAAAACAAACCCAACAACTATCAATTTAAGGGCAATGTACCCCCTCCACAAGATTTTCCAATCCAAAAATACAATTTTACTCTTACAAAAATAATATATATATAATTCAAAAAATATATATAAAATTCAAAAAAAATATAAACTTCTTAAAAATATATATAAACTTCGAAAAATATATATAAATTTTGAAAATAATTTATAAAATTTGAAAAACATATATAAAATTCGAAAACAATATATAGAATTCAAAAATATATATATATAAATATTGAAACAAATATATAAATTTAGATTTTTTTTTATAAATTTTGAAAAGATCATATAAATTTCAAAAATATCACATATATTTCAAAATATATATATATATATTTCGAAAACATATATATATATATATTGGAAAAATATATATATAAAAGAAGACTACTAATTGATGTTGGTGGTAAATAGTTTGATTCAATTCATTAAAAAAGATATGACATTTTACCAATATATATAATTTTTCGAAATTTATATATTTTTTTTAATTTTGTTTTTCGAAATATATATATATATATATATATATATATATTTTTTAAATTTATATATATATTTCGAATTTTATTTATTTTTTTCGAAATATATATATTTCTAATTTATATATTTTTTTCTCCGAATTTTATATATTTGTTTTGAATTTTATATATTTTTTAGAAATTTAAATATGTTTTTTGAATTTTATATTTCTTTCAATTTTATATATTTTTTCGAAATTTAATATATTGTTTTTGAATTTTATATATTTATTTCTTAATTTATATATTTGTTTTCGAATTTTATATATTTTTTCAAATTTTAATATATATATTTCAAATTTTATATATATTTTTGGGGTAAATGTGTCTTTTACGAATTGAGGGGGGTTAATTGCACCAAATTGATAGTTGAAGGGGGTTTCTTGCTCATAGGCAATAGTTGAGGGGGGTTGTTTGCACTTTACCCAATAAATTATTAATAAAATATTACCATACTTTATTTTTGGGTTAATAGCAAAAAAAACCCCTCAACTATACCTTCTCTCTAACTAAACCCCCTGGTGTGCACTAAACCCCCCTGGACTATACTTTTCGTGCTGAAAACCCCCAAACTATAGTTTTTCCTGCACAGTTATAAAACCGTTTAGTGAAATTGCACTGGGATCCCCTGAAGTTCTTGTTAATTTTGCTCGCCCCCCTGAGATTTTATTTTCCTTGCAATGACACCCCCTTGAAGGGGTGAAATGACCGAAATGCCCTTGTTTTGTCTCCCCTATTTCATGAAATAAATATCTAGGTGGTGAAATTACCTCCATGCTCCAAGATTAGAACCTTATAATATTTGGGGATATTTCCAAATATTGTTTTCAAAATAAAAGTTAAAGAAAAGAGGTTGTAAAATTTCAAAACTTTTAAATAATAATAATAACTAATTAATATGCATTACTTAAAGTGTAACTCTAATGAATATTTCAAAAGATATAGAGTAAGGAGTTATAAATATTTTCATATATTTTTTAAAAAATTAATTAATTAATATATATTAATTAAAATGTAACTCTAATGGATATTTCATAAAATATGGAGTAAAGATATAAGACAAATATATTTCGGCAAGTAACAAGTGTTAATCATTTAAAATAACATTGTCAAGAACTTGTAACCCCTAGATTCATTTAAAATTGAATGGTCTAGTTTTTTGAATATTTATCAAGATGGAAATTGCAGGTTAATCATTTATTTATTAGTTTTCATTCAAAATTTTATTTTTGAATGAGTTTTTTTCTTGTAAGTATTATTATTATTAGTTACATAGCTGTCTTTCATCAAGCAACAAGCCACAATCATTATAGAGAATCTCATATGGCCAAATTTTGTTCAAAATATTTTCCTTAAATGAAGTTGGAGCCTTACTAGAAGCAATGTGTGACATAGAAATTCAAGTAAGTGGCAAAATTATTACCTTAAAGTTTTAATGTATATATGCAGTCGTAAAAAATTAGTTCTTAGAAAGTGAGCATTTATTAGGTTGAAGATTTGGAATAGAAAATCACAAAATTTATTCTTAACGATTAACATTTGTTGCTTGCCAAAATATATTTGTCTTATATCTTTATTCCATATTTTATGAAATATCCATTAGAGTTACATTTTAATTAATGTATATTAATTAATTAATATTTTTTAAAAAATATGAAAATATTTATAACCCATTACTCTATATCTTTTGAAATATTCATTAGAGTTACACTTCAAGTAATGCATATTAATTAGTTTTTATTATTATTTAATAGTTTTGAAATATTTCCAACCTCTTTTCTTTAACTTTTATTTTGAAAAAAATATTTGGAAATATTCCCAAATATTATAGGGTTCTAATATTGGGGCATGGAGGTAATTTCACCACCTAGATATTTATCTCATGAAATAGGGGAGACAAACCAAGGGCATTCAGGTCATTTCATCCCTTCAAATGAGTGTCATTGCAAGGAAAATGAAATTTCAGGGCGTGAGCAAAATTAACAGTAACTTCAGGGGATTCCAGTGCAATTTCACTTAACGGTGTTATAACTGTACAAAAAAAACTATAGTTTGGGGGGGTTTTCAGCACAAAAAATAGTTCAGGGGAGTTTAGTTAGAGAGAGGGTATAGTTCAGGGTTTTTTTTTTGCTATTAACCCTTTATTTTTGGGCTATTATCATAAAACCCATTTTCCAAATTGTTCAAGAAACCCCATGTGGTTTCAAAAAAAACCCTATAGTTTCCAATTTAATCAAATACCCCCCTTCCCTATATAAGATTACGAAAATACCCTCCAAAACTCTAATTCATTTCATTTAAATCCCAATTTCAATTTAAATCTCAATTAAACTCTAATTTCTTCCATTTATTGCAAATCCACTTTCTCTCATTAATTTGTTCAAAAACTCTAATTGCTTCTATTTATAACAAACCCATTTTCAATATAAATCCCAATTTTAACCCAATTCAACTCTAATTCCTTCCATTTATCACAAACCCGCTTTCTCTCACACATTTACTCCAAAATTCTAATTCATTTCATTCACCACAAACCCAATTTCAATTTATAATTATAATTATATAATTATATATATATATAAATTGAAATTGGGTTGAAATTTAAATTTAAATTGAATTGGGTTTGTGATAAATGAAATGAATTAGAGTTTTGGAGTAAATGAGTTAAATTGAAAGTAGGTTTGTGATAAATGGAAGAAATTAGAGTTGAATTGGGTTAAAATTGAGATTTAAATTAAAAGTAGGTTTGTGATAAATGGAAGGAATTAGAGTTGAATTGGGTTAAAAATGGAATTTATATTAAAAGTTGATTTGTGATAAATGGAAGAAAATAGAGTTTTGGAATAAATGGGCAAGAGAAAGTGAGCTAGTGATAAATGGAAGAAATTAAAGTTTAATTGGGATAAATGAAAGGAATTAGAGTTTAATTGAGATTTAAATTAGAGTTTTGAAGGGTATTTTCATAATCTTATAGATAGCAAGGGATATTTGATTAAATTGGAAACATTGGGGGGTTTTCTAATAATAGCCCTTTATTTTTAATATAATCTTAGATTTTTTCTTTTTTATAATTAGGCCTACACAAATACTTATTTATTTATTTTTATTTTGAATTAAATGGGCTATAAAATTTGGACCTTTTAAGCATTTTAAGGGGGTGCAAATCAAGCATATAATTTATTTTTTGCTTAAATATATATATATATATATATTAGGAAAAGAAATTGAATTCTTTTTGGGGGGTGCCCCTGTGTGTATATATATATATATATATATATTTTTATGGAGATTGACACATTCTAAAAGCCTGTTTGGTTAATGGTTTAGGCTGGAAAAAAATGATTTTGGGTAAAGAAAATTGTGAACAGTACCAAACCAAATGTTGTTTGGTCCATTTTGTCTTGGTTTAACAGTACCAGCCCATGATTTGATTTTGTGCAAAAAGGAAATCATATGAGGACATGGTTTTGGTATGGTTTGTGTATTGTTCATCTAACCCAAACCCATTACTTTGATATAAGTTAACTCTAAAAATATGGTTTGATTTCAAAATTTCAGACCGCATCACATATTTGGGTTTTTTCAGCTTTAATTTTTCTCAGACCAAAATCATCAGTATCAAACATTGTTTCAGTTCAGAATAAAACCAAATCACACCAAAATCACATGGAGTGATTTTCAACCAAACCAAAACCACCAACCACAAACATCTCCCAAACAGGTAAAATTTGTATCTACGAAATTGCGCCAATTGTTTGGGGCAAATGGTAACTAAAGCGAAAAATAATTAGAATTTTCTACTCATTTTACTATTTTTGAAAAACAAATGAAATTACTAATTTAAAATTTAAAATGAATTTTTTGCCTCTTTAAATATTCTTTATATCGTTCATTAATGTTATTTGTTTTTCCTTTTTTGTAGTGATGTTTATACCTCTTTAGCATTCGTTCGAAATTAAAACTAAAATAAAAATATAAAAAATTGAATTAAGTATAATACAACTATAAACGCTAAATAGAGTGGGATTTAGGCTTAATTTAGATTTAGAGAATTGGAGCACGGGAAGAGTAGTGAAAGAAAAGAAAGTGTAGAATAGAGATTTTATTTTGTATTGGAAAACTTATTCCGGAATATATCTTATTAATTTGCAATCATTTCCAATATAAGAGAAGATTTTGCAATCTTTTTGGAAAATAAAAAATTTTGAAGATAAAATATTGAACTTAAAAGACACTTTTATAATACCATTTTAAAAAGAAAAAAAAAAGGTCTTAATTAACTATTATTGGAATATAATAACAAATTGGTTAAAACAAATTTTCTTCTTTTTTCCTTTTCAAACTTATCCAAACCAAAATACTTCCATTTCATATTTTTTTACTTTTATAATTTATTCAAGTATAAATTATAATTATTGTTATTTTTCATTTCATTTCTTCTCTTCTCTCCCTATTCCCACTCATGCAATGACGACTTTGTCATTTTCATCTTTGACCTTAAATCATAGTTGTCAAAATCGCACACTTGTTTTAAAATTTTGAGGGGTAAAATAATAATTTGAGGGTTAGGTCCTTCGTACGAAATACCCAATTTTTTAATGATTTGGTTTAATATCCCAATATATAGCCCACAATTATGAGAAAATAATTGAAGACACAAAATCTTAACATTTTTGTTCATATTATATGTTTTGAGTTTAATTTTTTGTATTATAAATATATCATTTTTTAAAAAATTAAATAAAATTATTATAATACTTAAGTGAAACGATTTTATAATTCCTATTCTACTTGAAGAAAATAAATACTTATACAAATGGATCATGTACCAAGAACCATATTTGAACTAGTGACACCAAGATTTTTAATCCTCTGCTCTATCAGCTGAGTTGTCCTGACCATTCCTTATACAACAGTCTTATTCTACTAGATGACTTGGGTCTCTGTCAATTAAAAGGGGGAAAGGATTGGTCGGATTGCAACTTCATTAAGAGGAATCAAATAGGAAAAGATACTCCGAGCCCAAATCTTGGGCCCAATGGTGCTCAAGGCCCGGAACAAATGAATATGGCACAAGGTAATGTTTGGGTTAGATTCAAATTATTTTTTGGGCTATTATCACAAAAAATATGCGATTTTACAAAATTATTAAATTATCCTTTGATCTATCAATTAATTTTTTGAGGTTTTCAATTTAATCAATCTCCCCTTAAACATGAATTAGGTGAATTTTTTGATATCGAAAAAGTGAAATTATTATAATACCCTTATAGTTATGATTTATTTAATTTTAATAAATAGTAGTTTCAATAAAAATATTTCATTAATTAATTGGGTTAACTTCATTTACACCCCCTGAGGTTTGTCCTATCATCACTTTGACCCCTCAGGTTTGCATATCTTCATTTACACCCCCTACTTTACCTAACTCAATTCATTTACACCCCCTGCTTTAGTTTATCAGTTTAACCCCTTCCAATAAAATGCATTAATTCCTATTCTACCCCTCATATAACTATTTCAATAAAAGGATAACAACAAAATAAAATGAAATTTATCAGTTTAACCCCTCTCACTCGCTCTCTCTCCTCCTCCGTCGTCCATGGCCTCCCTCCACCACCACACTCCCGCCAAAAACGGCACCACGACCACCACAACCACCGTCGACACCCCAAATCACACACCCAGCAAAAAGGCAAAGCTAACCCTAATCTCCGCTGACGAGCTCGAATCCGAATTCACCCACCACGACCCCACCGTGGCGCGAATCAACAATGGCAGCTTCGGTTCATGTCCGGCCACTATCATCTGCTTGCAGCTCCGCTACCTCCGGCAACCCAACGACTTCTACTTCAACCAGCTCCAACCCTCGATCCTCAAAACACGAACCCTAATCAAGGACCTCGTCAACGCCGACCACGTCGATGAGATCTCCCTCGTCGACAACGCCACCACCGCCGCCATCGTCCTCCAGCAGACCGGCCGCGCCTTCACCGAGGGAAAATTCCATAAGGGCGCCGCCGCCGTCATGCTCCACTACGCCTACGGTGCCGTCAAAAAGTCCGTCCAGACCTACGTTTCCAGCGCCGGTGGTTGGGTAATCGAAGTCGAATTACCTTTTCTGGTGAACTCAAATTCTGAAATTATCAATGAGTTTCGAAAAGCCCTAGAAAAGGGCAAATCGAACGGTCATAAGGTTAGGTTAGTGGTGATCGACCACATCACCTCGATGCCGAGTGTGGTGATTCCGGTGAAGGAATTGGTCAAAATCTGTAGGGATGAAGGCGTTGACCAAATATTTGTTGATGCTGCTCACAATTGGGTGTACAGACATTGATTTGAATGAAATTGGTGTGGATTTCTATACTAGTAATCTGCATAAATGGTTTTTTTGCCCACCCTCTGTTGCATTTTTTATATTTTTGTACATATAAAACAATATTTTTTTTAAAATTTGAATAAGATTAATGGAAGGGTAATTTGGACATTTCACTAGAATTTTGACCAAAGTCAAATGAATAGTAATTAGAGGGGGTATAAATGAAGATATGCAAACTTGAGGGGGTGTAAGTGATGATATGACAAACCTCAATGGGTGTAAATGAAGTTAACCCTAATTAATTTCGCTTTTTCAATACCAAAAAATTCACTCAGTTTACATCAGGGTGAACATTGATCAAATTAGAAATCTAGTTAGTTGATATGCTATGGGCAATTTAATAATTTTGTGAAACCACATTGGTTTTTGTGATTAATAGCCCTTACTTTTTTTAGAGTCTAATATTATTTATACTTCTTGTTGTAACTAATATAAAAACGACTCTCCCTTACTCAATTCCGTTCCATTCCCATCTCCTTTGGCTACCCAATCCCCTAATCCAACCATGGTCAGAGTCCGATCTTCAATTTTGTTTGGCGCCACTGCCACCTCGACGCCGGTGGCCACAACTTCCATTGTTGCTGCTGCCACTACTTCAACATTGCAATCAGCTGATTCTCCTCTGTTCGGTCAGTCTCTTTATCTTTTTCCTTTTTTCCAATTGTTTAATTGTTTTGAAACGAGTGCGTTATGTATGGAATAGGGCATAACTTGGAGAATTCACAAAAATAATTGTTTTTGGGAAAATTACGGATTTAACCATAAAATATTATATAATTATAAATACAACGATTGACAAATTTCATTTACAATAAATAAAGAAAGTGAAAACTTATTTACAGATTATACAATTTGACGATAATATTCTTTAAAGTTATCTTAATTTACTAAATTACCATAATATTATCATTTTACCTAATTAAGTATAATATTTTTTGAGACCAACATACCCTTACTTAATTAATAGAGAATTACTAAAATATCCAAACCCTAACCCTAGCCCTAGCCCTAGCCCCAACTTATTCTCCATCAACTCAAACGGTAACCTAACTTAAAGTTAACTTCCATCAAGGAGTGGGTAAATTACACTTTCACCCCCTGTTGATAGTGTAAATTACATACGCACCCCCTTTATTTTCGCTAATTACAGTTTCACCCTCTGAAACTAGGGGTGGCAAAAAAACCCGCCCCGAACCCGCCCCATCCCGTTTAGCTAACCGGGGCGGGTATGGGGCGAAAACAAATTCCCCGATTATAATCGGGACGGGTATGGGGCACCCTCGCCCCGCCCCGATTAACTATATATATATATATATATATATATGAATAAACATGTATTGACGAGTTGTTTATTATGCTTTTGAAATTTTTGATTTTGATTTCATATATATTTATTGTTTGATTTTGATCTCTGTTTGATTTTGGGATTTTATTGTTATTTGGGAAAAAATAATACGTAAACCAGCACACATGTGTTGCAATGGTATAATCTCACTCCCAAATTGGGAAGGTGAGGAGTTCGAGCCTCTTAGGAGGCATTGTGGGTGTGGTGTGTGAATTTCTTACCATTCAAAAAAAAAAAAAAAAATTAAAAGTAATCGGGGCGGGGCGGGTCGGGGAAAAAAAAAATTAAACGGGGACGGGGCGGGGAAAAATAATCGGGTATGGGGACGGGGCGGGTGATACCCGCCCCACCCCGCCCCATTGCCATCCCTACCTGAAACCCATATTCGGCGACCGGATATCTGAAATTACTCTTATACCCCTTTTTTATATTTATTTTAAATAATCAAATATTCTTTTATGCTAAATTACCTATTTACCCTTCCATCATCTTCTTCATCTCACCCCTACTCTCTCCTAAAATCCCTCAAATCAAACCCTAACCCTAAAATGAACTACCAATTATCAAACCTCAATTCCTACCCATACTCAATTAATTGTCCATTTTCAATGATAGAAAAATAAATAAAAAATGACATATATATTTATATATATCTCAGTTTCTATATATATATACGCACATATATATCTATATATATACACGCATATATATATACATATATAACTATATATATATATCTATCTCTATATCTATCTATCTATATATATATACGCACATATATATCTAAATGGGTGTGTTGATTTTTTGATATTTTTTGTCTAAATCATGCTTCTTATAGGAAGTGTTTGTTGATTTTGGACCCAATTTATGCTTCTATGAATATAGATTGAATTTACCCAATACCCAATAATCAATTTCTTCATACATATACATCTCTATATTTATGCACACACATATATATCTAAATGGGTGTGTTGATTTTTTGATATTTTTTGTCTAAATCATACTTCTTATAGGAAGTGTTTGTTGATTTTGGACCCAATTTATGCTTCTATGAATATAGATTGAATTTACCCAATACCCAATAATCAATTTCTTCATATATATACATCTCTATATTTATGCACATATATATATATATATATATATATATATATATATAAGTGATGAGGATAGTTTAGGTATTTCACATCATTTTGGATGGGCAAACAAGTCTTTACATACATATAAGGATAATTTGGTCATTTCGCATCTCAGATTTTGGTTGACCCGGTTTGACCTCGCCGGAGAATGAGTTGAGGGGGTGAAAGTGAAACTGTAATTTACAAATAAGGGGTGAAACTGTAATTAGCGAAAATAGAGGGGTGCGGGTATAATTTACATTATCAACAGGGGGTGAAACTGTAATTTACCCTCAAGGAGTTGGTTCAAGCTATTCGGTAAGTCTCAATTATTCTCTCTACTTGTTTATCCCTAATTTTATGAACTATTTGCATGCTTTGTTTCTACCAAAAATTGTGGTCCTCCTCATCAGTTTCTAATTTTTTAAAGTATCATTTGATTTTTTTTTGTCATCCTTATGTTTTAACTCTGAAATAGTTTAATATATTGTCATTGTCATCCATTATAGACGTTGACATTTAATCGGAGAAAAGAATTGATCTTGATGATAAAGTTTCTATAGATCACTAAAATAATTCATTAATTGCCGCCAATTGTACCAATTATAGAGAAGAAACACAATTTGTAAGTCGAGCATTTGGTTTTATCTTCGGACTACCTTATCTTTTGTAGGTAGTTGTGTGCCTCTATCCTTTTCTCTCCTCACTCGACAACTCATTCCATGCATGTCTAAAAAATGCATTTCTCAACAACCCGTGTATAAAAAATATATAAATTATGTAATTCAAACCAATGAACAATATTGTGTCAAAAAATTATATAAACTATAGAGAAACAATAAGACAAACCTCTTATCTACTCTTTCCTTTCATAGTCATACCCTCTTGTAATAATTTCCTTGTATATGCGGCCCTGATAACAAATAATTAAAATCACTAAATATCTGTAATTCGGAATATGAAAAGTATAGCAAAAACATATAAACTGAGTTTGGCCACTAACACAAAGTTTGTAAAAGGAAGACATGGGCGTTGTTTTTCCGCCCTTGTCGATTTACAGTCAGTGTTTGTAGTCCCACTCATCTGTGCTCAAACACAAAGAAAGAAAATCATCGGCTTCCTCGCCTGATTACTCTATGGGTTCACCTTCTTATAGAAGCTTCACCACCTATGAGAAAATTTCAATAAACCATGCAAGTGCCTCAACTATGCGTTTATATATATAACTCATGTGTCTATTTCTTGCTCCAATTACCTATTTTTTCTTTTATTTTTTCTTCTTTATTTTAGTTCATTTATTTATTTATTTATTTTGAGGTGGTTAGCTCCAAATTAATTACATGTACAATTGTCTCTATGAGACAATAGACGAACTTGATGTGTGCATGCTAATAGTAGCTATATTTAACCTCAATTTGCACTCATGTTCAAAATTGTTTAATTCTTTCATATTTATAATCGAACACCCACAACTAAGTATAGGTTCATGGAAACCAATTGCACTGAAAGAGGAGAAAAAGAAATACAAATACTAGTGATACTAAGTTGCTCGGGTACCCCTTAGGATCGACATGATTGTCAATATATTTCATCAAGAAATTATTAAGAAGGTGAAGTTTGATGGCAGTGTAGGAAGAAATCAAAAAGGACATATAAAGGGTGAAAGGGGATAAAAGTTAAAACCAAAATACAAAAATCTCAGGATTTTCTTATCTAATCATTCATCTTCTAGGTGTTATATTCTATTGATTTGAGCACTAACGTGAATTGTATAACCAGACTATCTTCACATTATCATCATAATCCCTAGTGTATTAAAATATATTTAGGAGATTTCATCTATCCAACACCATTTATTTAACGAACTAAACAACCACGTGGATTTCTTTCCAAACAATCTTCAAATGCTAACTGATATTTAAGAGAATTTGACAACAGAAGTAATAAATATGAGCTACAAATAAATAAATAATACTAAATAATATTAATTAAAAATCCACACCTAAACAAGAAAACACACAATTTTCAGCATTAGCAAGGAAATTCTATATATATATGTAAATATTCATACATAATATTGTATAATGTGAATAACCATATAATAACTGCCTGTCTATTAATATATACAATTACACATATATATGCGATTTTGATCATAATTTGAGTAAAAAAATTGCATTATTCAAATACCCATCAGTAGTTATCTCTCATCTCTCTGTTCTTATTTAGGGCACATGTTCACACACCTATAGTATGTCTTACATTCATGACATTGACCTCAAACATTACTGAGTTGGCAATGGTGGTTTGATCTTTCAATAGCAGATGGGCGGATGAATTTGCACTCTCGTACATATATATATATATATATATATATATATATTCATACATAAACATATATATATACACACAACGAGAGAGAGAGAGGGGATACCTGGAGTGGAGTGGCGGAAAGATTGAGAGCCGGCGAGACAGATATGAACCAATGTGTAACCTATGCTTGAGGGGAGAGGCGAGAGAAGGAAGGGCCTGACCTGTGCGTGATTTTAACCTTATTAGTATTATGATAATTATACTTATTAAGCATTATTTATTTAATTAATGTAAAGGCTAATTTGGGAACAAAATTCAATATAATTTTATAGGTATTTAAAATTGATTAAGGGTATTTCAATCATTAAAAAAATACATTTGTTATTTTTGTAATTAATTATGGTCAAATTGTGTAATATGTAAATAAGTTTTCAATTCCGTTATTTGTTGTAAATCGAATTTGTCTATCGCTATATTTGTAATTATATATCATTTTATTGTTAAATCCGTAATTTTCCCATTATTTTTTCTTGGGAAAGTTATAATTCTTTCTTGGGTAAATTACTTTGACCTCCCTTAAAGTTTGGGGTAATTACTCTTAAATTAAACTAGTAAAAAACATTTAGTCAACCTCCCCTGACATTTGCTTGACTTTACTATCTCTACCCCTATCATAAATCTCAGTTAAATAAGTTAACTATAGTTGAAAGAATAGAAACAAAAAACCAATAATACCCTCAGTGTCTCCAACAACATTCCGCGAGCTGACACCTTTTTGCACTTTTTTTTCTTTCCATATCATAATTATTTTTTCTCCCCCACCTACATGAGCAGTTAGAATTACCCATATGCAAAATCGACCAGGTGACTCCCTATATTTGTTAATAGGCAAAAAATTTAGTCAGCTACTTGTTTATCACTCCATGGGGTATTTTCAAAAACTCCCATGTGTATTTTGTGAACCAAGTACTTTTCACTTGGTTGTGGTGTATTTGGTTTCAGAGCGGGTTGCTCAGCGATGGGATTTATGTGGGTTTGAGTGACCGCAAGTTAGGATTGTTCAATTGGGCAGAGGAGTTGGTGCAGTGGTGCTGGTGGGTGGAGCAGCAATGCGGCACTGTGTGGGGTGGAAAGTTAAGAGAATTGAGAGAAAATGGCAATGGTGTTGGTGAAGGCGATGTTATGCGGCAACAACTAAAGTGATGGTAATGTCAGTGCAGTGTTGTGGTTAAACCTGTGACTGAACCACTAGTTGAGTGTATACCTGTAATTCTGTATTGGACTGTAATTGATTAACTCATGGTTAATCTTACGAGGGGTGTTAATTTTAATTTGAGGGTAATTACCTCAAATATCCAAGGATGTCATAGTAATTTACCTTTTGTTTTTTTTGGGTAAATTCCATTTACACCCCCTCAATTTAGCTTATATCCCACATAAGATTCCACCCTACTTCCATTTATCCCATTTAGACCCCTTAAATTTGAGTCCGTGTAATGATTTGTCCCCTCCGCGTCATCAGGCAAACAGAATATGGTGACGTTATCATTAAACAATTTCCCATATAAGGTTTTGTTTGATAAAACTGAAAATTAAGTACTGAATGTTTTAAGTGGTACTTAAAAAAATTATATTTTATAATATTTTTGAAAATTTTCAGTCTTCAGACTACAGTGTTAAGTGGTGACTCTATCACTTAAAATTTCACATCATTTTAAGTGACACTTAATTTTTAAAGTGATGTTCAAATTTTTAATCAAACGCACTTAACTGAGCTGAATCTATTCAGATTTAAGTGATCAATAAATATTATCAAACAGGCCCTTAGTCATAAAATGACTCTTTTACCCCTCCTAACATTATATTATTACAAAAGTACGCTTTACTCCATCCCCTTTCTGTCTCTCTGAGATAGTCACTATTTGAATCACCTTTGAGAAATCGCTTGATTTAGGTGAAGCACACAAGAAATGTCCCCCCTACTTTGTCATTTATTTTTTTCGTTCTCTCCTTACATGAGCCCATTGTTGTGCAGAGGTAGACACTATGAATTTGAAGTTCTAGTGGGTATTTTAGTAACAATTTTTGTTATCTTCCTCTCTAATGTAAAATTTAACATGGGTATGGGATGGATGGGTATGGCCCGTATGGCCCTATGGGTGCCTAACTTGGGTTAATTTGAATTTGGGTAGTCGTTTAATTTGGGGTAACTATTCTATATTTTGTGTTTGAATAAGTTTTTGTTTTAGTTACTTCTATATAGAAAACTTGTTGTAATTCTTCCAAAGTTGAAGGACTTTGATTACGGTACTATATAAATATATATGTTATATATATTTGACTATAAAGATCGGAACTCTGAAGTTATGTGATGTGTATATATATATATGTCCTTGTTGGTTTGAAATTATTTGGATATGAATCTTGGAAACTCCAGCCCACTTGATCTCACTAGGAGCTCCACAAAGCTCAAATATCTTGTTTAATTGCTCGGGCTTTGATAAAACAAAATTTCGCCAAATAGACACAAGATCAATCCAAAAAAAAAAGAGTTCACAAAATAGAAACAAGATCAATCCAATTATTAGAAGCCCTTTGATGATGCATGAGGTGTTTTTTTCTCACTTTTTTCTCATAATTTTTTTCCCTTTTTTTTCTTCTTTTTGGGGCCTTAGAACTCCTAGTTTAATTGTTTCGAATAATTACATCTGTAATAAAAAAAAATTGACACAACAATATTAACGAAAAATACATATAACTTTCTATTTATAATAGGTAACATGCAACGGACCGCAACCTTAAGGTCATTTTAGTAATTTTGGGCTTATTATAGTGATCACCAACAGTTTGGATATTTGATTGAATTGAAAATCCTCTTATTTTATTTCACGAACCCCTTTTTCCTTGTTTGGATGTTGTTCAGGGCATTCTGCTATTTCTGAAGAGGAAAATGTCTTATGTGAGCAAGTGAAGGAAAAAGTAGTAAAGCAGTCGATAGTTCAAACTGCCAGTCACGGGCCTGGGGAGAAAGAGCTGCAAATTGCGAGTCAAGATCAGAAGGGGGATGATTGGGTGGTCGTTGAGACTACAACAATGCCTACTACCAGGACCAGCCTCGATGTAGTTGAGGTGGCGTAAACCCGTTCGGAGATGCCGAACGAATCTCAACCTTATAATCTAAACAAAAGCTGTGAAATAGATAAATGGCTAGAAGATAATAGAAAATTCAAGAATCAGCAAGAATTGGAGCAATTTCAGATCTTTTTCCCTTTCTTTTTTCTTTCTTTTATACATGAAATCTGGTCTTACCCACATGAATGGGTTTTAATACATATTAAAGACAATATCTACATTAAATTGAAGTTTAATGTTTATCAAAAACTGCTATAATAAAACCTTATGTCAATTTTGATTCTATATATTTGAAACGGTCATTTCCTTAATGGTTTTATCTTGAAATGGGCTTATATCTTTGGGCTTTATTTTCTATTTGGGCTTTGTTTTCTATTCGGGTTTTAAAACAGGTATGCTGATCCAGTGTGAATCTTTGTACGATGGGCCTGATGTAAAAATGGGCCTACACTTTGCCCCCAATTCCCAAACCCATTTCATTTTTGAAATAGGGTGGGAATTCGAAGAGCCATGTGTAACTGTCACTTTCCTTATTTCCTTCGTTTCCTTCAATATTTCTTCCCCATTTACAAGAGCAGATTCATTCCCTTTGAAGTTACAATATTTCTTCCCCATTTTCAATATTTATTTTCTATTTGAGGTTAGTTTTTCTCTTTCGTCCTTCACATTTCTTTCATTAATCAAAAAATATCATGAGTAGTGATAGCAGTCGAACACCTTCTCTGGAGGTGGTTGTTGATGATGCCCCTGTTATTTCTTCCTCTGAAGTTGCCCCCAATTTGATTGAACCAAAATCCCAGAAAATTTCCCGAAAACAATTACGTAAATTGCCTTTAGCCGATAGATGCCAAATTGAGTTTGACATACCAAAGGATGTTTCGATTTCTGAGTATTCTTCTTATTTAGACTTCAAAACTTATGAAGAAGTTGAACCGGGCGAAGTCTTGTTCTTTGCACATCACTTGGCCGTTCTTAGATTTCCCTTACATCCGTTTTATCACTATATTCTTTTTTCTTTAGGACTTACCCCTTTGCAAGTAAACCCTAATTTCTTCAGGGTTCTATCTGTTATGCTCGTTCTGAATCACGAACGAGGTTTAAACCTAGGTTTGGGTGATCTTTTGCTTTGTTACAAAGTCGATCAGATCAGAAAAACCCCCGGTCAGTACCATCTGCACCCCCACTCAACCTTGAAACTTTGTGAAGGCAATCCTTCTTCTGAGAAGGAGTGGAAAGATAAGATGGTGAAAATTGGGGGAAATTGGAGAGTGGATGCGTCCGGCCCGTATCCTCTGCCAAGGACCTTCGGTATTTGTAAGAAACTGAAGTGTGGATTCAAAAATCCTGGCAAGTGTATTTTTCGTACTTTACAAATTTCGCCTGCTTTACTTTGATCTGCGTATTTGTTTGTTTGTTGATCGTATACCCATGTTTTGTATACAGTCAAACGTGTTGAATATTTGAACGAGAAAGTGTTTGCAACTCTTCCGTCCAGCAAGTCACTTTTGACTTCCCAAAATTTGAAATTCATTGTTGCCCGTGCTTCAGAGGCTACTATCATGGAGATTCCGGTCACAGCCTCCAAGCGTGCTGCAGCACAAAAATCTACTCCCCCAGTCAACTCGATATCTGATAAAGGAAAAAGCCAAGTGGTCGATCTGACCGAAGAAGATGAGGGGGCATCTGAAGAGGACGAACGCTGATGATACTGGTAACGCTCCGAAAAAATTGATGTTGGCCCCCCTTCTGAACATGCGAAAAGAAATGACTCTGAAAAGCATGAGAAGCTTGTTAAGAAGGCCAGATCTGTGAGTGGCTACACTATTCCAGACTGCTGATTTCCTCCATCATTTGATCCTGAAGGCGAATGGATCCCCAAGTTCGAGAAAAGTGATGGTAGTGTTCTGAATCGACGAACGTTGGCAATGTCCAATCCTGATTCCTTGATGGCTCTAGCTCGTGGAATGTGGCCTCCCAAGGATGAACTCTTTCAGCAGCATGTTGATCAGAACGAGCTTCTGGCTAGGGCTTCTGTTTCTATTCTAGAGGTACCAAAATATTTATTTTTTATTTTATTTTACTAACGTTTCTTCTCTTTACAGTCTGTGTTCAATGTTCTAGCTCTGTGTAAGGCTGTTGAGATGGGGGAGTATAAGAGAAAGAACATTGATGATGCATACATGCGAGTTGATAAATGCGCCATGTTGGCTGAAAAACATAATAAAATCTTGGAGCTTGAGGTGGAGAGCTTAAAGAAACTTCATAAAAAAGAATCTGATCAGAATGCTGAACTGAAGAAGCAGATCAATAATCTCGAAACTTCTAATGCTATTCTGAAAACAGGTTTAGAGATTTACCGAAGGGGAGATATGGACATGCATCGGAGATATGTGAACATTTTTGATATAAAGTTCTGTGACGGGTTCAAATTTTGTTATGACCAAATGTCATCGGATCCATCTGCCTGTTCATATGATAATCCGGCCGCCCATGATGCTGCTTGCGGAGTCGTTCACCCATATAAAGAGCCTGAGTCCTCCCAAGATGAAAAAGATTTAGCTCAATTTATTTTGCATGGGATCATTCCGACCGAACGACCAAAACCTGTGGCAGATGCCAATGAAGTGTCAGTTGAGTCTTTTGTTCCTGCTTCAGAGAGCCAACAACCTCCTACTGATGATATTAATCCTCCACCTTCTTGACTAGAAGTTTCTATCTTTGAACAATTTTTTGGGTCTGTAAAATTATATACATTTTTTATGCTCCTGTGGTGAGCGTTTTTTGGACAAGGTTTGAAATAGCACTGGTGTGCTTTAACATTTTCGAACAGGATGGCACTAAGGTGCATAGATATTTTCTGAACAGATGGCACTGTTGTGCTTTATATATTTTTGAACAGGATGACACTAAGGTGCATAGATATTTTTTAAACAGATGACATTGTTGTGCTTTATATATTTTTGAACAGGATGATGCGTTCTTTTGAACACAACCTTTTTAATGCGTATCTATATACGTCTTTGTGAAGACAGGAACTTGGTGCCATCTTCATGATGGTCTTTTGCCTAATTGGCTTATGTATTTTGGCCAAGTTTTTTTCACTTGGGCTTTTCTTTTTTTTTTTCTTTTTTTTTTTTATAATAGTTTGAACAGAAATATGAGAAGATGTGAATAATATCTTTATTGATTCGAGATGGATCTTATCATACAAAATGATCAACATAAATTTTATTGAAAATACCTTTTTAGGTGTATAGCATTCCAAGCTCGTTCGATTTGTTTTCCATCCTGATCAGCCAATCTGTAGGCACCTTTCCCGATCACTTCTGTTACTGTGTATGGCCCATCCCATGTGGGATCCAATTTGTTTGATCTGCTAGCCAACACCCTTAGTACTTGATCGCCAACTTGAAATGATCTTGGTTTCACTTTCTTGTTATAACTCCTCATCAACCTTTGTTGATATTCTGCTAGTCTTATTGAGGCCATTTCCCTTTTTTCATCTAT
Source organism: Cornus suecica (assembly GCA_963922005.1). Classification (NCBI taxonomy): domain Eukaryota; kingdom Viridiplantae; phylum Streptophyta; class Magnoliopsida; order Cornales; family Cornaceae; genus Cornus; species Cornus suecica. The sequence goes on along the minus strand of OY998240.1, from coordinate 17,065,307 downwards.
GAGATCACCTTCGATTTTTAGAATTTCTTCGTTCTGTTCAGGATCGAATAGATGAGTTCTTGTTGTGGGAACTTACAATTCAATTGGGATTACCGCCTCGACTCCGTACGCCATAGCGAATGGAGTCATCCCGGTTGGCTTGCGAGGAGTCGTTCGGTAGCTCCAGAGGACCCTTGGTAATTCGTCTAACCATTGTCCTTTTCCTTCGATCCCATCTAATTTTATTTCTATCCCGGCGAAAATCATTTTGTTCGTTATTTCAGCTTGTCCATTTGCTTGTGGATAACTGACAGATGATAAATTCCGATTGATGTCGTACTCGTCCAGCAACGCCCGAACGTATTGATTGTCCAGATTTGTGTCGTTGTCCATCATTATGTACTTTGGTACTCCAAGTCTGTAGATTATACGATTCAAAATAAAATCTATCACTTGAGTGTGAGTGATTCTTACATAAGCCTTCGCTTCCACCCATTTAGTGAAATAATTTGTGGCCAAAAGCACATGCTTTTGATTTGATGCTGCCCTTGTTAATGGTCCAACCGCATCCATTCCCCATCGTGCGAACGGAACGGGAGAGGCCATCGCTGTGAGAAGCTCCGTTGGTTGATGGATTATATGCGAATGGCTCTGACATTTGTCACACCTTCTTGCGTATTCCTCCGAGTCCCGGATCATGTACGGCCAGAAATATCCTTGTGTTATTGCTCTATGAGATAATGATCTACTACCAACATGGCTTCCACAAGTCCCATCGTGCAACTGCTTGAGTACCTCTTGTGCTTCAGATGGTGTCAAACATCGCAGATAGGGCCCATTTGACGAACGGCGGTATAGATAGCCATCGATCACTGAATACTTGGTAGAGGTTGCTCTTACTTTCCTTGTTTCCCGTCGATCCTCAGGTAGAACGCCAATCAATAAATACTCAAGGATTGGATCGATCCAACTTGGCTCGTACGGAATCACGCATACCTCCTTCTTTTTACCGATCGAAGGGGTGAATAGTTCATCCACCGAAATTATTCTGACCATATCATCTCCTGCTGAGGATGCTTGATTTGCTACATGATCGGCCCCATGATTTTCTGCCCTTGGAATTTGTTTAAAAGTGACTACCTGAAAGTTTCGCATTTCTTCCTGAACGACATTTTTATACTGCAACATCCTTTCCTCACTTGTATTATAACTTCCTGTGATCTGATTTACAACTAATTGAGAATCGCTGAACACAATCAATTCTTTGATCTGGAGCTCTTTTGCTAACCTTAACCCTGCCAAAACGGCTTCATACTCAGCCTCATTGTTTGAACTGCCAAAGGACAGTTTGATCGACTGCTGCAATTTGGTGCCTTCTGGGATATTAGTTCGATCCCCACACCTGCCCCAAGACTATTCACTGATCCGTCTACATAAAGCAACCACCTTGGATTTACGTCGCATGCCTCATCTTCGGTTGCTTCATATTCAAGGAGGAAATCCGCCACAACTTGACCTTTTAAAGATGTTCGTGGCTCATAAGTAATATCGAACATGCTCAGTTCTATCGACCACTTTGTCGTTCGTCACGAGAAGTCGGGCTTTGACAAAATTGCTTTGATCGGAAATATAGTTGGAATTCTGATCGGATGGGACTCGAAGTAATGTCGAAGCTTTCGTTTTGCCTGGACCAACGCCAAGATGATTTTCTCTGTCTTCGAATATCTTCTCTCGACGTCAAGCAATGTCTTGCTCGCATGATAAATTGGATACTGTCTGTTCCCATCATCTCTTACCAACGCTGAACTGACTGCGTTCAGAGAAACTACCAAGTATAAAATTAAGGACTCATGATCCTTGGGTGCCGTAAGGATTGGTGGTTTCGCCATATAGAGTTTCAGCTGATCGAACGCTTCTTGTTGTTTCTCCCCCCAAGCAATCGTTTTCTTAGACTTCAGGACGTCGAAGAACGACTTGCATCTATCTGACAATTTGGATATGAACCGACTCAGAGATGCTAATCTTCTTGTGAGTACCTGGATTTCCTTTGGGGACTCAGGTGCCTTCATCTGAATCAATGCTTGAACTTGTGCTGGACTTGCTTTGATTCCATCTTTATTAACTATGTGACCCAAGAATTGTCCGGAAGACACACCAAAAGTGCATTTTTCCGGGTTTAGCTTCATTTTGTGCTTCAAATGATCATCCTTATGCTGGCTTTTAACAACCATGTCATCAATGTACACTTCCACCGTATCTCCAATCTGGGTCTTGAAAATCTTATCAACCAGTCGCTGATAAGTCGCACCTGTATTTTTGAGACCGAACGATATAACCTTGTAACAATAGGTCCCTCGTTCGGTGATGAACGTCGTTTTGTCTTCGTCCTTTGGATTCATTGGGATTTGATTGTATCCTGAATAAGCATCCAGGAAGGTGAGACGTCGATTAATCTTTGGTAAAGGAAAACTATCATTCGGATAAACTTTATTTAGGTTGGTGAAGTCCACACACATTCGGAACTTCCTGTTCTTCTTTTGTACAATGACAACATTGGACAGCCACACGGGATAGTGAACTTCTCTGATAAAACCAACATCTAGCAATCGGCTAACCTCTTCAGCTACAAACTTTCCTCGTTCGGTTTCGATCTTTCTGGGTGGTTGCCGTACGGGTTGAGCATCAGAGTAAACATTTAATGTGTGCATCATGGTTCCTAGGTCGACCCCAGGCATGTCGTTGTGCTCCCAAGTGAAAACATCAATATTTGATCTCAATATATAAATCAAGTTGTTTCTTTCATCAGGATTCAATCCCCTTCCAATTCGGGTGGTTCTTCCCTTGCTCCCGTCGATCAGATCTACTGTTATGGTATCCTCTGCGGCCTTCTCATCATCTTCAGTCTGATCACTGAGGCTCGGTAATTGCTACATGCTTCGTTCGGAACTTTCGCCCTTTGAACCTTTGGTGACGACGGCATAACATTCTTTCGCAACCACTTGATCGCCTTGAATATCAACAAACCCTTTCCCTGAAGGGTCAACACACCGCATCACCTGATGTAGAGTAGAAGGAACTCATTGCATTCGGTGAATCCAACCTCTTCCCATGATCAGATTGTAGGAAGGTTGTATGTCTACTAGCATGAAATTTTCTGTCAAAGTTCGCTTTGCGACTGTCACTGGTAAATTCAGGATCCCGATCGGACAAATCCTCTTTCCATCAAAGCCTGCCAGTGGACTGGCGGTTGGTCTGATCAACTCCATGCTGATGCCGATCTTCTCGAAAGCTGATTTAGTCAGGATGTTCGTGCTGCTACCTGAATCAACTATCACTATTTTAACTAAACAATTTGAAACTATGATCGAAATTACCAGTGGATCTTCATGTGGTAGTTGTACACGTCTTAAGTCCTCTTGTGTAAATGATATTGTAGGCATTGGGTAGTTCCGAATGACATTCACCTCCCCAACCCTTCGGATCTTGTTGGCATTGCGCATGCGTGAACGCTGAACCGAACGGCTTTCCTCATCCTCTTCGGGTTTCCCATGGATTGTGTCAATAATTTTTACCAGCTGCCCACCCATAATTTTGTTGGGCTTCGGCCGATCAAAATTTTTGACCCCATTGTCCACGTACTCCTTCAAATCTCCTTTGGCTATCAAGGCCTCAACCTGCCTCTTCAATTGTCTGCACTCATTGGTTAAATGGCCAAAGTCATTGTGGAACGCACAGTGCCTCGTACGGTCCTGCAGCTCTGGTGGCGTTTTCAACGGAAATGGTGGGCGAAAAATACCCTTCGCCTTATTCTCGTTGTACCACTTTGTTAGGGTTGTTTGGAGTGGAGTTTCAGGTATGTCATATCTTGGCCTCCTCTCCTGCTGCCTGTACGGAGACGATCGGTGGTTGCTCGTATTATCTGCCTTCTTAATTATCCTTTCCTTTGATTTGCTTTCCACACTGACTAATGCCGAACGATGACATCTTTCTTGCTCATCTTCTTCCAATCTCAGATATCCCTGTGCTCGTGAATTCAACTGACCCATGTTGAGGGGTGTTGACTTCACTAAGGATCTATGAAAGCTGGTCCCTTGCTCGATAGCTACCTTGAAAGCTTCCACTGCTGCTGGTTGATCACAACTGGGTATCATTCCCATTTCCAAATTGAATCTGGAAAGGAAATTCTTCAACGTTTCGCCTTTCGCTTGTCTCATCATGAACAGATTAGAAATGGTCCTCTTCTGCTTCCGGTTTCCGAAAAACTGGGCCAGGAACTTTTCCATCAGCGTTTGGAAAGAATCGATCGAACTACCTGGCAATTGCCTAAACCATAACAGAGTTGGGCCCGTTAGGCTTGTAGAGAAAGCTTTGCACATTAGTGCATCATCAGCCATATCGAGAGTCATCATCTGCTCCACATGAAACAGGTGCTCAATTGGGTCCTGTGTCCCATCGAACATAATGAATTTAGGCATCCAGAACTTATCTGGCCTTCTCACTTGCTGTATTTCGGGCTGAACGGAGATTTAAACATTTTGGATGTCATTTCGATGGCTAGATCGGCTGGTAACTGTGTTCTGAGATCCTTTACTTCTTCATCTATGATCTTTTGAAGTCGGGTTACCATATCGAGCGGAACCGCACGATTATTGACATTCACCTCATCTGCGATTGGTTGGGTATGAGTAGGATCTGCTGTGCGATCTGCTGAACTTGCCTCATGATGATTGTCTTCCTCTTCAACTCCAGGGCCATTACGGCGCCCTGCCATAGGCAATTCTGGGTGTTCGGATTGATCTAACATTTGCTTTAGTTCTCGATTTTCTTTCTCAAGAGCCTCCAGACGCTGAAGGATAACAGCTGTATAACCTAGCTGTGTGGTGGTTTCTCCCGCCATTGACCTAATAACTTCTGTTTAGAAATCGAGTTCCCACAGACGGCGCCAAAAAGTGTAAACCCGTTCAGAGATGCCGAACGAATCTCAACCTTTATAATCTAAACAAAAGCTGTGAAATAGATAAATGGCTAGAAGATAATAGAAAATTCAAGAATCAGCAAGAATTGGAGCAATTTCGGATCTTTTTCTCTTTCTTTTTTCTTTCTTTTATACATGAAATCTGGTCTTACCCACATGAATGGGTTTTAATACATATTACAGACAATATCTACATTAAATTGAAGTTTAGTGTTTATCAAACACTGCTATAATAAAACCTTATGTCAGTCTTTAATGACTTTATCCTGAAATGAGCTTATATCCTTGGGCTTTATTTTCTATTTGGGCTTTGTTTTCTATTCGGGCTTTAAAACATGTATGCTGATCCAGTGTGAATCTTTGTACGATGGGCCTGATGTAAAAATGGGTCTACAGGTGGTGACCTGTCCGATGGTAACCTCTTGTGCTGCTGGTGTGTCAACAGTGGAGGTTACCAACGATACCATAGGAGCCCCAAAGGTGGAGTCTGTTGTTCCAAACTATGTGGTTGCTACACCACCTGGCAATAAGGTAGAAGTAGGCCGAGAGAAGCCATGTGAGAATGCATCTTCTGAAGCTGCTCATGGTGATGGAACTCAGAGTTCCACCGAATCATCTTTGTTTATAGAGTATAATAATCTTTCTCGGCAAAATCTTTCTATTATATAGAAAGTTTTTGCAAAGTATGGTGACAGTACATCAGGGAGCATACTTGAGAGTCCAGCAACAATACTTTGGCCACACTAAGTTGGAATGAATTGCAATGCATGCAGAAAAAGACAACTGATGCAGCCAATGTGGGTTTGATGTGGAGTGGTTGCAAAAAAGGGTTGACGAAGTTACTCGTGAAGGAGTTAAGACGACACATAGATGCTGCAAGGAATTCCCTTACGCTAATGAAATTGGAACTAGCGGTTTTGACAAAGAAAGAGGGTCTAATCCAGGTGAAGGATTAGTGTGATGGGTGGCATTGGTGACCGAAGGATTTTCCCCATCTCTCTTTTCTATATCCATTCTATGTTTTGTTATTGTTCTCCGTATAAGACTCGCAAACAAGTTACCTACATTTTTCACTGATACAGACTTTGGAACGAGCGGCTTTGACAAACTGAGTTACTTGGCGGGTTCATTTGGTGACTGAAGGAAAATTGTACATGATGATTTGAACTTTTGATTTTCTCTTTGTCTCTTTCTATATCCATTCTCTGTTTGTTATCCTAGTATCATCTTTTATCTGTGATTTGTTGGTGCTTTTATGTTTCATTTATTTTGTTGCGCCAACTGGAAGAAGATTTCATAATGCTTTGATTCATTGGAGAAAGTAACATAACATTAAGGAGAGGCAATGGATGGTCTTGAGCTTTAAGCAAGATCATAATGTTCTGAGGTATAAGGCTGTATTGATGGAGACTAGGGGTAAGCATTTTCTGTTCTTAGTAGTGGCACATAGATCTTTTTTTTTTTTTTTTTTTGGAATCAGTTTTCGAAGCTTTGTCTCAATTAATTTCAATTAATCTAAGGTCCAGTTCGGGCAGAGGTAAAACTTGTGCATGTTTGGTTTGTATCTCTGAAAACTGTTCTCGGGAATAATGAGAACAGAGAACAGTTTTATGAAAACAATAAAAATGAGTTATCTGAAAACAGTTATTTTTGTAATTGAATTTTCAAAAAACTGTTTTATAAAAATTGATCAAAATAGATTTTTTTAAGGTTTTCTGATTTTCAATTTTCAGAAAAAAAAAAATTATTTCAGAAATACAAATCAATCAGACCTGAACTTCTTCACGCCTTCCGTAGACGTGACTCGACTTCGAGACCTCTAAAGTACCCCGCCCAACTCTTTCCCACTCGAGCCAACTTATTTGGATTATTTTTATTAAAGCAACACCATAACCAATCTCCTTTCCAGTTTTTTTTTTTAACTTTATTAACTAATTTTAGAGAAAAACAATTTATCAAGAAAAAAACATTGTAGAAAAAAACGAACAAAAGAAAAAGAAAGAAATGCAGAATAGTATCATAGTTGTCAGAATCCCAATTCTAATTGGTAAAATCTTACGATTTTGTACGATTTTACCACGATTCTACTATATTTAAATAATGGTTGGACGATTAAGCTCTCCATATGAAATGCCCAAAAATTTAATGATTTAGTCCAATATCTCAATATATGGCCTAAATTTATGAAAAAACATTTAAAGACTCAATGTATTATAAAATTTTGAAAATTATAATATGATTTAAACTTTTAAATTAAATATTTAATATTTAATATTTTTTTAAAAGATTAATACATTTAGGTAAAATATTAATTACGATTCCGATTCTATATACCTGAATAATATGCTTAAGTAAAAGAAAATAATGACGTCATTTTTAGCTGACATTAATTGGAGGAAACAATAAAACGGAAAATTATATTATTGAATAATCATCTTGTACAAGTATCTAAATTTGGAGAAGGGTTTCTCCATTTTAGCGGTTAAACTCTATCCTCTCCTTCTCTTTCGATCTCTAGAATTTACACATATATATTATGTGTATGTACGTATATATCACAAACGCAAAACACATAAATGTAGATATATATATACATACGTATATATTGAAAATTTGAGGATTTGGAGTGTTGGACTAGATCGATGGCCGAAGGGACATACGTGAAGCTCACCAAGGAACAAGCTCCGTTACAGAATATCACACCTGGAGAGCTCAACCAACCCATTGATGTTGTACAGGTCTCTCTCTGTCTCTCTTGTATATATTATTCCTTGTTATCTCTACATTCCTTTTGTAAATTTACAAACAGATCAATATATATATAAATATATATGTCTGCACGCAATAATTCGAACATATTTCTACACATAGAAAATTAATATTTGTGTTTGGTGTTGAATTAGTTAATGATAATTACTGTGTATAAATTGATTGGATCGGGATTTTAGTAATGCTATGTTGAATTGATTCCATTGAGATTTGAGACTATAATAACGCTATGTTTGGCAGCATGGAATCCATGATTTGGAATTGGAATTGGGTAGTGTGTTTGTTAAATTCTTTAAATTATGTTTCTTTTAGTCCTAAGCATGGATTCCATGTTCCCAAACATGGCACACGATGATTTCTAGCAATTGTTGTGTTTTTCTGAGAAAATGGTCTATTAGTTGGAGGATCCAAGTTGCGACTTGTGCGGAGGAGATTCGAACCCACACTCGTTGCACTGAATACTGAATACGGTTGGTTTAGGCACTAAAGCCAAAAAAAACACCTAGATATATTAATTAGTTCAATAGAATTTGATAATGTGTGTCTATATACATATTTAATTTCTAGTGATTTTTACCATCGAACTAAGCTACCCTGCAGGAGCTTTTCTAGTAACTGTTTATTAGGGAAGAATTGCATTTTAGAAAATGGTCACATTGAGAGTGATTACAGACTACTAGTTAAGACAAAGATATGATGATGACAAGGATGGTATTTTTCGATAAACAATTGTCCATTTGTCACAATTTTTGGTTTGGCTTGGTTTATCTGTGTGCTTTTAAGGAAAAAAAAAATCATCCCCATTCTCTCTCTCACCGGAAATCTTTCAATTGTGACGTGGCTTAATCTCAACTGTGCGATTAATCTCAGTCAAACAAACACAAGGACTCTGGGTCCCACAGATTAATCTAAGTTGTTCACGCATAAATCTCAGCTGAGCCGTCCATTCCCAATTGGAAGATTTTCAGTGAGGGAGCAAATGGAGAGGATCAGGATTAGTGTTTTTAGGTTATGATGAAAATAGAAGATCATCCTTAATAGGATACAAGTATTCAGTGACAAACTTTCGATTGCAATTAAAATTTTCCATCAAACTCAAGCAAAATTATGTAGAACTTTTGCCTTGAATTTTTAAATCAAGTTATTGGTATTTTGTGGGTAGTAGTCGCAAATCGTAATCAATCAAGTAAAAAATCTCAAGTCTTCTGAAAAGTGACATAGATCAGAATTTTTGCTCATCTTTGCATAGGAACACAACTTGGAAACCTTCAAACCTTATTTTGGAGGCATGGTTTTCTTTTAGATCTATCTAAAATATATGTGACTATTGGACTGCATGTATATACATCACAAACTATATTACCCAAAATATGTCTTTTAATATATAAGATATTTCGTAATATTACAATCAGAACCATATAATACTATTATTCAATATATATACCCATTGGGTTAAGGTTGCAGATGGTTATTTTCTGAAAGTGTAAACATTCTGTTTCAAAATTCTTTTCCTGGTGTTAATTACCATGTATATGGGGAAAAACTGGGAAGTGATGATTACTGAATATGACAGGGTGACTCGCCAACTGAATTTTGGTAAATGTACATAAATTGCTAAGAAAGAAGCTAAAAAGTTTCGGTTCTAAATTTCTAATTAGGTTTCGGTTACTGAATATGCCATGCCCAAATTGACATTATGTCTGATTTCAATTTTATTTTGATAATGTTGGATATGTTTCATTGCATTGCTGATTGTGTCATTTGACAGTTGAATGCTCGTAGATGCCAAGAATGCGGGCAAACCCTACCTCCAACCTATGAACCCCCTGCTGATGAAGATTGGACAACAGGGATTTTTGGTTGTGCTGAAGATAGCGACAGTTGTAAGGGTTCTATTTTCTTACTTCTAGGAATTTCACTTTCAAATTTTCAAATTCCATCGCAAGAACCCAATGAAAAAGTTAACCTTTTTCTTCGATTTTCAAACGTATTTATATATATTGGCATAACTCTCAATCTTTCTTGGGTTGGTTTACATAAGACATTTACCTACCTTTATTCTCGAATACCAAGAACCACACTAGATGATGGCAGAAGGTTATCCATATGGTTTAGAAATAAACAGTGGTTGTGGTTGCGGTTGCATTGAATGGTTTTTCAAAATACTATACAACCTTGTTCTGAAGTTCATGCTCAAAAACTTCAGTTGGTTAATACGGTAAAAAAAGGTGTATGGGAATTAGTTACAAATTTCCTTTCAAAAATGTTCATCTTTATAACGTTAGGTCTCCTTTGATAGATCTGAATCTTCACATTAATGATTGTTGTGTGTTCTTGAATTGTTTTGTCCATTTTCAGGCTGGACTGGACTGTTCTGCCCATGTGTGTTGTTTGGGCGTAATATTGAAAGCTTGAAAGAAGAAATCGCTTGGAACAACGCATGTGTTTGTCATGCAGTATGCGTTGAAGGTGGTATAGCATTAGCTGCGCTAACAGCTTTTGTTCATGGCATTGATCCGCATACGTCAGTTCTCATTGGTGAGGGTTTGTTATTTGCTTGGTGGATGTGTGGCATCTACAATGGCATGGCTCGGGAATCATTGCAGAGAAAATATCATTTAAAGGTGATATCACTTTTCTTGGTGTTAGAAGGCTGATTGCTCGTCGATGTATGGTAGATTGTGTAACAGGTGCCCTTTAACATGTCTTGTCCATGCATGAGCTGGTGAAATTATATGTGCTCACAAGCAGGTCACTTTACTTGGAAGATAGTATTCAATTCCGTTTTTAAGCTGGATAGGGGCGACCTCTTGCTATATTTTGAACATAAATATTGAAACTTATATGGAAGAATTTTCGGCTGAATCTTGAGAATATCTGAATATTGAATTATTCTCTATGGAAAAAGCATTTCTGTAGGAAACAGATGTTGAAGTTAATATGTTCTATGGGCAGAAAATCTGTCAAGGAATTAACATTCTTGCCTTGTCTCTTTTGTTCCCATGTACTTCTTGCTAAGTAAAATTTGTTAGCTATATAGTACTAAACTATCTTTATTATGAGGTGCTACAAGTGATAAATATACAATCAGCAAGCTACAACATATTATACTATACATATCATCTACGGCCTTCTTATTGCCCAATATGGTTGGGCCGCCACCATGGCATAACAGTTTAGGCTCTCCAATTCTCTAGCATACTTCTGACTGTTATCCTTAGATAACTTTAATGAATGTTAAACCCTTTGTGCCACCTATTAATTAGTGTGAACATTGCTATTGTGTTTATCAATGATGGGATGATTTCTCTAGTTGTTTAAGCTGCACTTATGAAGTTTTGCGCACCTGCACCCACTAATCTTTAAAATAGAATCAAATCAGACACATTTCGTTTCTCATGGACCTTAATTTGAGGGTCAATATAAAATGCATAAAATTGGTTTGTGAAATTCTAAATATAACCTCTATTCACTAAATAACAGCATTTTCGTTACTCGCCCTTTTATACCTTTGGTATATGAAGTTGAATGTTCTGCTCTCGTAAGTCGTTCGCTAAAGAGGATTAGGGTAGAGAATATTCGAATGATGGAGACTTAATTGTCAACGGTGATAACCAAGATGTGTAAATGATCTGACTTAGGACGTGTTGTGCAAATGTGTAATCTTTACACTTAGTCACCTCAGATTGGTTTCTCCATGGAGCTTATGAAACTCATGCAACCACGTAATGCAAAATTCTGGGATCATTACCTTGATAATCACTTCCAGAAAAATGGGAAAAAGGGGTTCAAAGTTTCTTAGCTGGGCATTCTTGATTTTGGATAGTGTTAATTAAACAAGTCCGTTTGTTTGATGGCGTCTTTTATAACATTCAACCGCTGGCACTTCCACAATTTGCTTTTAACATTGGTAAAGTACCTGTACATAGATGTTTGATACTCTATGCTTTTCCTTTTGTCTTCAATTCCTGCTGTTTTTAAACTGATTTAGAACACAGCACAACAGAATTAATAGATGCCATAAGTGCATGAAGTGACATTGGTTTCGGCTTTCTTACTTCTGGTGTCTGCATCTTTACTTGTCTTTTAATAAGACTACCACATCGAGATTCACAGCAAATTCTCCAAGATACGTGTACTGAAAATCTATTATCTTGATCTTTAAGTTTCTTAGAATCAACCGGAAAATTGGTTTGCCACGTAGAGTTTCACTTACTTTGTTATGAAGCTTCAAATTATTTCGATGGCTTGAAATTTGTCAACTTCAATCATTTTGCTTCGTTGCAGGACTCTCCGTGTGACCCGTGCATGGTGCACTGCTGCCTGCATTGGTGTGCCTTGTGTCAGGAGCACAGGGAGATGAGGGGACACCTAACTGATAACACTTCCACGATGTTGACAGTAGTGGATCCTCCGCCTGTCCAAGAGATGAATCCTGGCGAGAACCAGGAGCCTTCTGCGCCTCCCATCGATAAAGATGCTGAGTACACTAATTTGGAAATTCAACCTTTGTAGGATCTGCATTTGTTCTGTACAGAGGTGAAAGGAGTTCATTCCTCTTTATTTTCATCTAGCTTTTTTGGGTAGTTTGGAATTGGATTAAGTTATACAGAACTCTTGAGTGTATACTTGAATCATAACGCGAATTTTATCGTCTTTCGACAAAAGATTAAATAAACGAAATTTTCCACTTCAATATATCATACATGTTATCTGATGGGGAGTTACTGAATGCTACAAATATGATCTTAAACATCAGTTGATTAATGCAGCATATCCTAGAGTTGAACTGTTGAAGTTGTGGATATGTTTAGTTGTATCTAGGATACACCTGAAAGAAGCAAGTACTATGGTTAAATATATTTTTCAGTTTGGGTCGTATTTTGGCATGAATCATATTAAATAAAGAATGATTTAGTCCTGTGTGAATCTACGAGAATGTTATAAACAGAAAAGCGAAAGAATTTCTTCAAAATTGCTTTTGCTTTGAACATTCTTATAAAGAGAAATATTGGTTGAGCGGCTAAGGAGAAAACCGATAGAAATAAGAGTCTAAAGTTCACTTATTTTCTATTTACTTTATATATATATATATATATTAATATGTCTAAACGGAGTGAGGCGGGGCAACCTAAAACCACCCCTCACCCCGTTTAAGTGCGGGTTTTTTTCCTCAACCTCATCCCCGCCTAAATGATATAAATGGGGTGGGGCAATTGTCATTCATTCACTCTCCAAATAAAGTGTAGAGCCACATAGCAAAAGTAGAGAGCCAATAGAGAGTGGTGCATAGTTGATGCCCCACTTTGTTTGGTACTGTGGTATTTGAGGGGAAGTGGAATACCATGGTATTTGAGGGGAATTGAATTTAGATATTTAGGATTTTGGTGTTTGGACAAAACGAAATTTAAAAATTTTGAGATTTGTCTGAATTGACATAATATTATAGCATTAACAAATCCGTGAAAAAATTAGCAAATTTGAATGTATTTGATACGGTAGCAAAACTATCATTCAACTAATTATATAAAAACACTCAACTAATTATATAAAAACACATAGTTCTAAGGGTAATATTGTATAAAAATAATATTTTACTAAAATATTGTATAAAAATAATATTTTACTAAAATATTATTTCTTTTCCATTAGAATCCTAGTCGGTTTCCAATTCTAATTTCAAATCCTCTGGGTCTTCCTCATCAAGATAATGTAAAAGTTGCCATCATTCAGTATCTCTACAAACAGCTAGCACACACGCACCGGTATGTGCTTGTGTGTGTAGTTTCTATACATTAAAGCGCGCGCGCACCAACCATTTAAACTCTCTTCTCTCTATTGCAACAACTTTCTTCTTTCATATTTCCATTGTTCTTGTTGAATCACTATTGTCATAGCTTTCCATTATCAAAATAATGGGTTTTACATCAAATCAAAGCTTGTTCAGGTAAATACCTGCCCCTTTTCATCATGTTTCCGCAATACGGTGTCCCACTCTCGTCACTATCTGGTTAACAATGCAATTTCATACATTCATGGACTCAAACACGTCTTAAATAAACATGCTTATGTTATATATATATATATAAATATATCATGCATACAAATATATATATTGCAATAATAAAAGGAAACTGACCCGAAAATACAATAATAGCATAATAACAAAAATAATCCGAGCCTTGTGTGATACCACAGTTTCCTTAAGGCAAAATTGCTCCCTCTACGGTGCTCAAGGATTCTGAACAAATGTCTCCCAAGATAGAACGAATTTCACCTTCATTGCTGCAGCACTGCAATGGTGAAAACCGGCGAACTCAAGTTCTGTGTTTGTACTCAAACCCAAACCAAACCTATGTATATGTATATGTGTATATGCGAATGTAGAGAGAGTATGTTTCTGGCAGAATGAGAATAAAAACGTATTTAGAATGAACTGCAATAGCCTATACATATAGAGAATGGAGAGGTATCTCAACTATATAGGTATCCATTCCAATAGGTGTATAAACTATCCAGGTGATGGTTGATACAACAAACTGTATACACAACTCTTTAAAAGAGTCATTATAGTTTTGTCCAAAAAAACAGAAAAAATGGGTAGAACCGATGACCTGCACCGAGCCACGACCACGGCCCGGACCGGGCGGGCGCGCGGCGCGCGCACGTGTGTGGTTAGGCTAAAACTTGCATGGTTCATGCATGGTCTAACTCTCCTCCCATGTCTCTAGTTATTCAAGTCACCCATTCAATGCAACTATATATAAACACCTTTACACTTCACTTTATTTCCAATGTGGGATAAACATTCTTACCCAAGTTCAAGTGGGTCACTTTGAGAGATAATTTCTCATTCAATAATTAATAGTTTTGAACATGTAATTATACCAACTTGATCTCCTCACCAATGAGAACACATTAGTGCTTGGTCCCGTTAAATTCGGAGCTCAGGTCCCATAATTATTTAAGCTCAAAGTTGGGTTTAATTACTGTTATTGTTAAACTATTTCCAACAATCCCCCACATGAATGGAAATTAGCAGTTCAAAATGCAGATGAACATGCAGACACTAGTTCGAGTACAATGAAAGGTTACTGTATCAGGATAAGTAGCCTTAGAGCCTTGAACTTTCCCTTGTGAAAGACTATCGGATTTACTGGCTAATCAGTGGACGTGATGCCTTGAACTGTCAGTTGTTTATGTAAACCAAGACAATAGACTTCACACAGTTCCCCTTTTAACACAGTTGGTTCTCACGTTTGTGTCCATTTTGGCCTTGGATACCACTTGGTTTCATGAGTATTTGTCAGAGAATTCCGCCTTCAAAAATTCTCCTAGAAGCGGCCCCTTCTACTCACATTGGTGATTCTATTAGGAGTTCTTCATCACTTGGATTTGTCCAAATCATAGACATCATTAAAAGCATAGCTTACCTTAAAATATGCACTGTCTCATCATAGGAATGGGAAAGAGTTTTGTTTTAATCTCCACAGTGTTTTTAACTAAGTCACGCATAATTCGGTTGTCCCTTTGAACCTAGATCTTGGGATCTCCAGTCAACTAGGTTGGGTTTCCATTATGGTGTCTTTTAACCCAGAGGCTTCAAGCCCATTCCCCTCGATGATCTTTCAACTTGCTCTCTTGTCAAACCTTTAGTTAACGGATCCGCTATATTATCCTTAGACTTTACATAGTCAATGGATATTATACCATTTGAGCAATTGTTTCACGGTATTATGTCTACGACGGATATGTCTAGACTTACCATTATACATGTGATTTTGAGCCCTTCCAATCGTAGATTGACTATCACAATGTATACAAATAGCTGGCACTGGTTTCTGCCAGTTTGGAATGTCCTCTAGAAAGTTACGAAGCCATTCTGCTTCTTCTCCAGCTTTGTTCAATGCAATGAATTCAGATTCCATTGTGGACCGAGCAATACATGTTTGTTTTGAGGACTTCCAAGACATAGCTGCACTTCCAAGAGTAAAAATATATCCCTTGGTGGATTTTGAATCATTGGAATCAGATATCCAATTAGCATCACTATATCCTTCAAGTACAGCTGGATATCTAGTATAATGCAAACCATAATTTTGAGTATACTTCAAGTATCCCAAAACTCTTAGTATTGCATTTCAGTGACATTTACCTGGGTTACTTGTGTATCAACTCAGCTTACTCACAGAGTATGTTATGTCAGGTCGAGTACAATTCATAACATACATTAAACTTACTATGATCCGAGCATATTCCAATTGTGAAATACCTTCATCTTTGTTCGTATAAAGTTTAACGATTACATCCACAGGTGTTCATGTTGGACTTATCCCATACTTCTTAAACTTGTCACACATTTTCTCTATATAGTGAGATTGGGATAATACAAGTCCTTCTGATGTTTTAGAAATTTTAATTCCTAAAATAACATCAGCTATGCCAAGATCTTTCATGTCAAATCTACTCTTTAGCATTTGCTTAGTATAATTGATTACATTATTACTGCCTATAATAAGCATGTCATCTACATATAGACATAAAATGGCATACAGATTATGATAAGTCTTGACATAAACACACTTGTCACATTCATTTATTTTGAACCCATTTGACATCATGACACTGTCAAATTTCTCATGCCATTGTTTTGGCGCTTGCTTTAGTCCATACATCGACTTTACAAGTCTACACATTTTTCTATCTTGGCCAGGAGAAATGAACCCCTCGGGTTGTTCCATGTATATTTCTTCATCTAATTCACCATTTAGAAATGTTGTTTTTACATCCATTTGATGTATTTCTAAACCATTTAACATTGTTATCGCAATTAGCATGCGAATGGACGTTATTCTAGTAACTGGTGAATAAGTGTCAAAATAATCCAACCCTTCCTTTTGCCTATAGCCTTTAGCTACAAGTCTTGCCTTATACTTTTCAATTGATCCATCAGCCTTCATCTTCTTCTTGAAGATCCACTTACATCCCAATGGTTTATTGCCTGGTGGAAGATCTACCAATTCCCATGTATGATTTTGCATAATGGACTCAATTTCACTATTCACAGCTTCTTTCCAATAAACTGCTTCAGGTGAAGACATGGCCTCCTTATAAGTTTGAGATTCATTATCTACCAGATTAATAACAAAATTTAGCCCAAAAGACTTAGTGAATCTTGCTCTTTTGCTTCATCTAGGTTCTATAGATTCTTCGTCTATAGGTTCCTGACTATCTTGAGTCATATCACCAAATGACCTTTTTCTGTGAGCTTGAATCTGATGTCCTTTTATATGGAAATACATTTTCAAAGAATGTAGCATTCCTTGATTCAATTATCGTATTGACATGTACATCAGAAATCTCAGATTTATTAACAAGAAATCAATATGCACTGCTATTGTGGGCATAACCAATGAATACACAATCCACGGTTTTAGGTCCTATTTTCACCTTTTTAGGTTTAGGAATTGCCACATTTGCTAAGCACCCCCACACTTTTAAGTATTTATAGGAAGACTTATAGCTTTTCCATAACTCATACGGGGTTTTAAAAGTTCTCTTTTGAGGCAGTTTATTAAGAATGTAATTAGCAGAAAGTATAGTTTTCCCCCACAAATTTTGTGGTACTCCCGAACTTAACAGAAATGCATTCATCATTTCTTTTAAAGTTTGGTTTTTCCTTTCAGCTACACCATTCGATTGAGGTGAGTAGGGAGCTGTAGTTTGGTGAATAATTTCATGTTCTTTACAGAACTCCTCAAAAGGAAATTCATACTCACCACCCCTATCACTTCTTATAGCTTTGCTAAGTTGATTCTCAACTTCAGTTTTATATTGTTTGAAAATATCAATAGCCTCATCCTTGCTTCTGAGCAAATAAACATAGCAATATTGAGTGCAATCATCTATAAAAGTAATAACATACTTTTTTCCTTCTCTAGTTTCCAAGAACTTTAGATCACATATATCAGTATGCACTAGTTCTAGAGGCTCACTACATCTTTAAACTTTTTGAAAGGATTTCCTTGTTAATTTAGATTCTACACAAGTCTCACATTTATGATTTGGGTCAATTTTATACTTAGGCAAATCATTTAAGTTAATTAATCTACGTAAAGTGTTATAATTAACATAGCGTAATCTAGCATGCCAAATATCAAAAGACTCAAGCATATAAGCATAAAAAACTGTGTTATTAATCTTATTAGCTGTGGGTACAATAATCATTACATTTAGCTTAAATAGCCCATCACTGAGATATCATTTTCCTACATACATCTCATTCTTTGTAAGTACAAACTTATCAGATATAAAGACTAATTTAAAGCCATTTTTGCTTAGCAGAGATCCAGATACCAGGTTCTTGCGAATATCCGGCACATATAGCACATTATTCAGAGTCAACTCTTTTCCAGAAGTTATTTTCAGGATCACTTTTCCACTACCTTCTACCTTAGAAGATGAAGAATTACCCATAAAGAGTTGTTCTCCATCTTTCATAGGTTGATAAGTAGTGAACATCCACCTATTGGCACAGATGTGACGAGTAGCACCAGTGTCCACCAACCACTCTTTGTTATTGCCCACCAAATTGCACTCTGAAACCACAGCAGCAAGATTCATATCGCCTACATCATTTGCAAGTCGATCTGCCTCAGTCACATTCGCTTGGGGTCTAGTGTTCCTGAAGTTCCTTGGCTTTTGACAGTCTTTAGAGAGATGTCCCAGCTTTCCACAATTGAAGCACTTGCCTTTGAACTTCTTAGATCCTTTACTTGGACCTTCATCACTGAACTTTCTCTTTTTAGTCTTTGAAGATGATCCTTCCTCCACAATATTTGCTTTTGACTCCATAGGATGTCATGCACCACTTTTCTTTTCAGACTTACGATTGTCCTCTTCAATCCTTAGGCGAACTATCAACTCTTCAAGAGTCATCTCCTTGTGTTTATGTTTCAGGTAGTTCTTAAAATCTTTCCAAAGTGGTGGTAGTTTCTCAACTATAGCTGCCACTTGGAATTACTCACTAAGAGACATACCTTCTGCATGAATATCATGAAGAAGCACTTGAAGCTGTTGCACTTGGCTGAGTACAGTTTTGGAATCTAACATTTTAAAATCTAAGAACTTGCCAACAATGAATTTCTTCGAGCCAACATCCTCAATTTTATACTTTTTATCCAATGATTCCCATAATTCCTTTGCAGTTTGCACACCACTATATACATTATACAGTGTGTTATCTAATCCATTTAGGATATAGTTCCTGCACAAGAAATCAGAATGCTTTCATGCATCCACTGCAGCTAGTTTATCTTTATCAGTTTCACCCTCGGCCACTGTTGGAATTGCTTCCATTAAAAATTTGGCCAGATTTAAAGTAGTGAGATAAAACAGCATCTTTTGTTGCCAACGCTTAAAATCAGAGCCATTGAATTTTTTAGGCTTCTCCCCATGTGGGACAGAGATTGTGGTTGGATTACCAGTAGTCATTTCTGTTACAAAAACAGAAATCTGCTTTATATACTGTTTCCCGCACAATAATATAATAACACAAAATTACACCGTAATACAACAAACATGATGTATATATATATAATTCCGAAATAAAATTTCAAAATTATATAGACAACCAATATATACTGGACTTGATTCAAAACATATATATATATATATATAATTATATTAACAGTTAATATAATTAAATATATATATATAAAAACTATTTTTAGAATATAATATATATATATATATATATATATTATATTCTAAAAATAGTTTATATATATATATATATATATAACCGAATATATAATATAAAATTATATACACATAATATATATATATATATATCAGTATACAATTTAACAGAATATATATATATATATATATATAAATATAAGAATATAAAATCAGAATATATATATAAATATCAGAATATAAATCAGAATATATATATATATATATATATAAAACAGAATCAGTATATATATATATCACAAAGTACAATTTCAGTGTCTATATATATATAACAGAATATAATTACAGTATATATATATATATATATATATATATATGTATAACAGAATACCGAAAATTATAATACAATTTCAAAATATATATATAATCAGAACAGAATATATATATATAGATAAACTGAACACAAATCAGAATATATATATATAGAAGAATACAACTTACAAGAATATATATATATATATATATATATATATATATATATATATCAGAATAATTTGTACCAAAATATATAAATAACAGAATAAATTTCCAGTATATATATCAGATATTAAAATCAGACAGAATATATATATCACAGAGCAGTACAATTATCAGAATATATATATATATACCAGAATACAATTAACAGTATATATATATACCAGAATATATATATAGCCTACAGAATATAAAATCAGTATGTGCAATATATATATCAGAACATAACAGAATGTATATATATAACAATATTCCGTATATATATATATATATAACAAAATAATGTATTTATATATATATATATCATAATGTAAATTTAATATACCAGAATGTCTTACAGTTTATAAACATGCATATATATGAATACAATTTCACAGTGTTTGCATTAAAACATAATACAAACTCGAAATTACTATTGTAAAGCAATTCAACTACTGAGTGATTTTACATAATTAAATTCAACATATATATATATATACATATAAATATGTGAATTAATCAAAATATAAATGCAGACAGAATATATATATATATATATATATATATATATATATACGAAATATATATATACAACTATAACATAATATATATGAATCTATATCAATTTTGCCTTAAGATTGTTAAATAAACATGCTTCTGTTATATATATATATATAAATATATCATGTATACAAATATATATATTGCAATAATAAAAGGAAACTGACCCGAAAATACAATAATAGCAGAATAACAGAAATAATCCGAGCCCTGTGTAATACCACAGTTTCCTTAAGGCAAAAATTTTCCCTCTACGATGCTCAAGGATTCTGGATAACAGAAATAATCCGAGCCTCCCAAGATATAACGGATTTCGCCTTTACTACTGCAGCACTGCAATGGTGAAGACCGGCGAACTCAAGTTTTGTGTTTGTACTCAAACCCAAACCAGACCTATGTATATGTATATGTGTATATGTGAATGTAGAGAGAGTATGTTTCTGGCAAAATGAGAATAAAAACGTATTTAGAATGAATTGCAATAGCCTATACATATAGAGAATAGAGAGGTATCTCAACTATATAGGTATCCATTCCAATAGGTGTATAAACTGTCCAGGTGATGGTTGATACAACAAATTGTATACGCAACTCTTTAAAAGATCCATTACAGTTTTGTCCAAAAAAAACATAAAAAATGGGTAGAACCGATGACCCACCCACCCGCACCGCGCCACGACCACGGCCCGGACCGGGCGGGCGCGCGGCACGCGCACGTGTGTGGTTAGGCTAAAACTTGCATGGTTCATGCATGGTCTAACTCTCCTCCCATGCCTCTAGTTATTCAAGTCACTCATTCAATGCAACTATATATAAACATCTTTACACTTCACTTTATTTCCAATGTGGGACAAACATTCTTACCCAAGTTCAAGTGGTTCACTTTGAGAGATAATTTCTCATTCAATAATTAATAGTTTTGAACATGTAATTATACCAACTTGATCTCCTCACCAAGGAGAACACATTAGTGCTTGGTCCTGTTAAATTCGGAGTTCGGGTCCCATAATTATTTAAGCTCAAAGTTGGGTTTAATTACTGTTATTGCTAAACTATTTCCAACAATTCCTCTTTTACATGGCTATGGAAGCAGAAGATTTTACTCTGCAAATCCAAAGCCACCTCAGTTTCACAGACCCATAACACATTCATGGTGGCAATTCCTTCGAAACCGTAGGTACAAATTCGTTGAAATATTTTGTACATTTAACATACTCTTCACCAGTTTCGAGAATGTCCCATATTCGAATCGAATCGACATGGTCACATCTTTTGACAAATTTGAAAGAATTATAGACGGGTGGCAATGGAAGAAGAAGGAGAATGAGTACCAACTAAAATTGCTTCCTCCCACACACCCGCAAAGTGTTCGAGTACAGTCCATACTCGCACACATAGTTCAAGCAATGCACAGTGGTTTAGTGCTTAAATATGACTCCAGTGTTTCAGCTTACGGGTCTGATTCCGTTTCAGTTGTAACATCAAGGGGAGGCCAAAAGAGGCTAAACAAGTGTTAGTTAATGACTACTTTCCTCGAGAATCGAGAAGAGAATGGGAGAAAAAATGTGTCTTGAAGCAAAGGTGGACCAAAGAACCACCGAGTACTTACTCGGTGGGTTTTTTCACCGAGTACTCGGTAGCTGCGAACTTGCGCAAGTGAAGAAAAAGTGACAGAGAGTTTTGGGTAATTGCGCGCACTTGCGCATCCACCGAGTACTCGGTGGAATTCTCATCGAGTACTCGGTGACCTAGATGCAGGATTTTTTATGGAAAGGCTTTAAGACTCCAATTCTGTTTAGGATTTGATTCTAATTGACTTGTCATCCACTCCAGCCTCTCCTATAAATGACACAAAAGAGAGAGAAAGAAGAAGAGGTACATATTGAGATTCTTCTTGGTGTGAGTAAAACACCGATGAGAGTTAGGAATAATATAGACTTATATTATTCCGGTGATACAAGCGTGAGTATAGATTGTGTGTGTGCGTGTGTATGATCTGCGGATCATCCTCTTGTAATCCTCTCATTGATTATAGTGAAACAGTGTTATTCGTGGACGTAGGCCGGTTTTGGCTGAATCACGTATATATCTTTGTGTCGATTGTGTTTGGTGTGTGTTTTCTGATTTGCAAGTGTTTGTGGCTTGGTGAATAGGGTTGGCAAATCCTAGTTTTGTTCTTGGGCGGGTGTAAAAACCCTAACAAGTGATATCAGAGCGTTTTCTGATCCTAACAACAAGAAGTTTATTTTAAAATATGGGACTAAGTATTTGGAAGGGTTAAATTGGGAAGTGATGGCGGTACACTCTGATGTGATAAAATGATTATCACTTAAATTGTGGGAAGATTATTATAAATACAAGAATGCTTGAGTTCTTGAAATCAGATGCAAAGCTAGCATATATTCTAGGACATGAGGTATTATTTGTAGGGGTTGATTTTTTCTAGTTATATATATATAGTTGTTGAATTTCTACCATAGTGCGGGTTTTTAGTGAACTGTACACATATTTTCCTCTATGTTTTATATATGTATTTGTATCAGGTTGGGCATGGTTTGGCAAGGTATAAATCAGAACTTTTGATGAGTGCATTGTGGATGATTGCTTTAATATGGACTTTGGATACTGGATTGATAGTCCCATTTGCAGTGCATCCAGTACATAAGTTCTTCTTCCGAGGTTACCATCCTTGGGGTATGCCCCAAGTAAATTTGTAGGCTTTTAGCCATTTTATTTCTCTAATATTGACTTACCTTTCAAAAAAGAAGTTTTGTAAGTTCCATATCTGTTGTAACTCTCTACGCATGCCACCATCAACCATCAACAAGCCACTTGCAACTGTCAAGCTCACGCATGCTACCATCAAAGTCAAGAATGGTTGCTCAATCACGCGTGAAGATCGCAGGCTGCCCACATGTCAAGATATGGATGCCACGCCTGTGCAAGTATGGTTTTGGTTATATTCGAATGTTCACCTATATATATGGGTCTTGTGTGGATTGTAATATATGGGAGTAGGAGAGAGCAAGATACACAGACAAGAGAGTATTCTGTGAGTGAGGCAGAGAGTGTGAGAGGTAGAGTAGAGTTGATTAAGTGTATCCTCCTCCCCATTGTTTTTCTTCAACATAAAGAAAGTAAACTTTCTCAGAGTGGATGTAGGTACCAATTGGACCGAGCCACTATAAATCTTGGTGTCTATATTGTGTGTGTGTATGTGTTTAAAATTGGTTCGGGTATAGCAAAGTGGTATCAAAGCTTAGAGTCAAAAACATAATCGTTTTTGCGATCTTATTTCGAACAATTCGAGTCATCAAAACACCACACCGAAGGCATTTTCCGGCGACCCATCTCCAAGCGAAGCTTCTCCCGTCGAGAACCGCCAAAACATCACCACACGTGCCACCATGCGCCGCCCAAAGCTCAGCGCGTCAGAGCTCTCGGCGTCACACGCCCCACGCATCGTCTACCTCCAGTGCGCGTGAGGCCCACGCGCACCACGCGCCTTCAAGCTCCAGCGTGTGTGAGACCACGCGCCACACACTCCTCCACGTCACTGATGACATCATCATATCTGCCATGTCACTATTGACGTTTGTAGTTGCCACGTGTCATCCCCATCTAGTGCTACGTGTTGCACCACAATTCAGTAACGTCATCTGCCACGTGTCCACTTACCACACTGTCACGTGTCCTGCCACGTGTCACACCCCTACTGCTGCCATGTCATCAATACTTTGCAAAAATTATAGTTTTGCCCATCGCCGTTATTTTGACTATTTCGAACTCATCCTAAGTCGGATTTGAGCTCAGTTAGAGGCGATCTTAAGGTTTTCGACCGTTCCGAACGCAACGGTACACTCAATTTTGTGTGATTCTACTCCGAACATATCAAACAAGCCAGGGAGAACTTAAAGTTGATCCGATTCAATGAAAGATTCAGGATCCGGAGCTATGATTAAATTGTCGGCATCAAATTATACCATATGGAGACCTAGGATGGAGGATCTCCTTAATTGAAAGGATTTGGCGGACCCATTGGAAAACGAAGGCGCAAAACCTACGTTAATCGCGGAGAAAGATTGGACCAAGATGCATAGAAAAACTATTGGCCAAATCAGAAAGTGGATAGACCATAGTGTATTCCACCATGTTGCGTAAGAGACCAACGCCTACGAGCTCTGGAAGAAGCTCGAGGATATGTATCAGGTCAAGACTGCTCGAAACAAAGCGCTTCTAATGATGCGACTAGTAAATTTAAATTTGAGGAGTGGAACCTCTGTAGCCGAGCACACCAGCGAGTTTCAGAACCTGGTGAACCAGCTTGTTGTTGTAGAGTTAAATCTTGGCGATGAAACTCAGGCCCTACTTCTGCTCAGCTCCTTACCTCCTAATTGGGAGACATTGGTGGTTTCCCTCGGCAACTCAGCACCGAACGACGAACTCACTATGGCAACAGTAAATGATGTCATATTCAGCGAGGAAGCCCGAAGGAAGGAGACCGACATGAACCAATCACATGCTTTTATCACAGAAGGCCAAGGAAAATCTTACGAAACTGGTAGAGGCAGAAGCAGGGGGAGGTCCCAAACCCGTGGAAAACCCAGCAATGAAAAAAGTCAACAAAAGGGTAAATATGTTTGTTATCATTGTGACATCGCAGGACATTTAAAGAAGAATTACCGTAAATTACAAAGGGAGCAAGGTCAAAGCAGCCACCAGCCACAGAAGGAAGATGGCGACTCCATGGTCACTGTTACAAGAGATATCACTATATGCTCAGTCGATGAAGAAGTATGCCTTCACGTAGGAAGCAATGATGCCGAGTGGGTGGTTGACACAACAACATCTTACCATGCCACTCCCCACAGTGATTTATTCATCTCGTACAAAGCAGGAGACTTTGGTACAGTGAGAATGGGAAATATAAGTTTCTCAAAGATCATGGGAATCGGCGATATCTAGATCAGGACCAGTATTGGTTGCAGTATGGTGTTAAAAGATGTCAGACATGTGCCCAACCTTTGTCTCAATCTCATTTTTGGGACAACCTTATATCGAGAAGGTTACGGTAACCACTTCAGCAATGGCACCTGGAAGCTGATAAAAGGAGCCATGGTTATCGCCCGAGGATAGATAAATGACACATTATACAAAACCTATGTGAAGGTAATTTTTGACAGTCTCAATGCAGTTGAAGATGAGACTTCACCAAATTTGTGGCACAAAAGACTAGGACACATGGGAGAGAAAGGGTTGCTTACATTGGAAAGGAAAAAACTAATTACAGTATCAAAAGGTATTCCATTAAACCCTTGTGATCACTGTTTATTTGGAAAACAACATAGAGTCTCTTTCAACTCAACTACCAGAAGAACATCAGAGTTGTTGAGTTTAATTCATACTGATGTTTGTGGTCCCTTAGAAGTGGACTCTTTAGGCGTTAACAAATATTTTCTCACTTTCATTGACGATGCTTCACGAAAGGTGTGGGTATATTTTTTGAAAACAAAAGACCAGGTGCTCGATTACTTCAAGGCATTCTACGTCATGGTAGAGCGGGAAACCGGAAAGAAGCTAAAGTGCCTCCTATCAGACAATGGAGGCGAGTACGCTTCCAATGAGTTCCGAGCATACTGCTTTGAACGCGGTATCCGACATGAGAAGACGGTCCCACGTACCCCACAATATAATGGTGTAGCCGAGAGGATGAACCGGACCATTATGGACAGAGTCAGAAGTATGATCAGTATGGCTAAGTTGTCAAAGTCATTCTGGGGTGAAATAGTTAGAGCCGCCGTCTACCTGATCAACAGATCACCATCGATACCGCTGCAGTTCGAAGTACCAAAAAAGGTATGGACTAGAAGAGATCTCTCATATTCTCACCTGAGAGTATTTGGGTGCAAGGCATTTGCACACGTATCCAATGAGCAAAGACAGAAGCTCGATCTGAAATCAACTCCATGCATTTTCATCAGCTATGGAGACGAAGAATTCGGATACAGACTATGGGATCCAGAATCGAATAAGGTTATCAGAAACAGAGATATTGTGTTTCAAGAGAACCAGACATACAAAGACACTGCAAAAATCACAGAGCCCAGTGATTCTAGTCCCAGTGTTACAGACATCATCTCAGATCCTGCACCAGTACAATTGATCCCAGATGATGAAATTCCAGAAGTAGAGTTTGAAGAGGAACCTGAGGGTTTTGAGTAGGGGGAGCCACAAACCCCTCCACCAGAAGCTACAGAACCAGAAGTGGCCCCTCAAGTTGAAGAGCCTCGGCTAAGAAGATCTGAAAGAGGTTGACCGCTGATTCTGTCAAGGAGATATCAAGAGTCAGACTATATTCTGCTTACTGATGAGGGAGAGTCAGAATGCTTTCAGGAAGTAAAGACCCATACAGACAAAGGTAAATGAGTGCAAGCTATGCAAGAAGAGATGAGTTCCTTGTAGAAGAACCAGACTTATGATTTGGTGAGACTTACCAAAGGCAAGAAAGCATTGAAAAATAAATGGGTGTTCAAGCTGAAGAAAGATATCAACGAAAAGCCGATAAAGCACAAAGCCCGATTGGTTGTCAAAGGATTCCAACAGAAGAAGGACATCGACTTTGACAAGATATTCTCACTAGTCGTGAAAATGACTTCAATTCGAGTGATACTCGGGTTGACAGCTAGTCTGAACCTAGAGCTTGAACATATGGACGTCAAGACAGCATTCCTCCATGGAGATCTATAGGAGGAAATTTACATGGACCAACCAGAAGGTTTTAAAGTTACTGGGAAAGAGCATATGGTCTCAAACTGAAGAAGAGTCTCTACGGCCTCAAGCAAACACCGAGGCAATGGTACATAAAGTTTGACTCATTCATGGTGGGTTATGGTTACAAGAGAACTACTGCAGATCAATGCATCTACATTCAAAAATTCCCGGATGGTAACTTTGTTATTCTATTATTGTATGTTGACGAAATGTTGATAGTTGGACAGGATGCTAGTATGATCAGTAAGCTGAAGCAAGAACTGTCCAAGTCCTTTGATATAAAGGACCTAGGCCTAGCTCAACAGATATTGGGCATGAAGATTGTTCGTGACAGGAAAGACAAGAAATTGTAGTTGTCACAAGAGAAGTACGTTGAACGGGTGATTGCAAAGTTCAACATGGGAAATGCCAAGCCAGTCAGTACTCCGTTGGCTAATCACTTCAACCTAAGCAAGCGATCGTGTCCTGGATATAGCTCACGTTGTAGGCATTGTTAGCAGATTTCTTTCAAATCCAGGCAAAGACCATTGGGAAGCAGTCAATGGATTCTTAGGTATCTGAAGAGTACATCAAAACTATGCTTGTGCTGTGGGGGAGCAGAACCAGTTTTGGAAGGCTATACAGATTCAGATATGGCTGGTGACATTGATAGCAGGAAATCTATATCAGGATTTCTATTTACTTTTGCAGGGGGAGCTGTATCATGGCAATCCAAATTGCAGAAGTGTGTTGCTTTATCTACAACTGAAGCAGAATACATTGTCGCAGCGGAAGCTGGAAAGGAAATGTCATGGGTAAAGCAATTTCTCCAAGAACTGAGTGTTAGTAAGAAAGAATACAAAGTGCATTGTGACAGTCAGAGTGCTCTGGACTTGAGCAAGAATTCAATGTACCATTCCCGCACGAAGCATATCGATATTCGCTATCACTGGATACGCGAAGTAATGGAGCAACAATTATTGAAGATTATGAAGATCCACACAGACAAGAACCCGGCAGATATGTTGACAAAAGTGGTTACTCGAGATAGGCTAGAGTTATGCAGAGACATAGCCAGGATGGACATCAACTGAGGCGCAATAGAAAACGTTCTTCTCCGATTGGTATGGAAGGGGGAGAATTGTATGTTCCATACTTGTTGTAACTCTCTACGCATGCCACCATCAACCATCAACAAACCACTTGCAAATGTCAAGCTCACGCATGCTACCATCAAAGTTAATAATGGCTGCTCAATCATGCGTGAAGATCGCAGGCTGCCCATATGTCAAGATATGGATGCTACGCCTGTGCAAGTAGGGTTTTGGTTGTATTCGAATGTTCACCTATATATATGGGTCTTGTGTGGATTGTATTATATGGGAGTAAGAGAAAGCAAGATATACAGACAAGAGAGTATTCTGTGAGTGAGGCAGAGAGTGTGAGAGGTAGAGTAGAGTTGATCAACTGAAAGAAAATAAACTCTCTCAAAGTGAATGTAGGTACCAATTAGACCGAACCACTATAAATCTTGGTGTCTATATTGTGTGTGTGTATGTGTTTAGAATTAGTTCGGGTATAGCAAGTTTTTCTCCCGGAGGTATACCATTTGGTTCCGATCTCCTAATTGACATGTGTTAATATGCTTATTGTATTATTTTATTCTTGGTCCAATTAATGGAACTATCATCAAGCAACTGAAATAGCTAGCTTATGGAAATAGGGTCAGTAAAGTAATTTGAATCTGTATATCATACACAGTATATGTATGCTTAGAATTAGGTAATATTTGGTATCACAGAGCATGCTAATTCTGCTAAAAGCTATTATTAGGCTGATCATTGAAGACTCAGTGAGGTTTAAGCTAGCTAGCCTTAGTCTTTAAGAAGAGTTTTTGCTTCTGATTCGAATAAGAACATTCAACTAATTAAGATGAAAAATCATTCTTTGGTTGTGGAAATGGCCCATGTAAAACTATGTTGGCTTCTTTGAAAGAAATTTTGCATGCTTATCAACAAAAAGAAAAATAAATAATTTAGTGATCACGATGTCAGTGAGTAGAATGAAGGCATCAATAGTCTTGTATAGGGGTAGTTTTGTACATTGTCAACAGAGGAAGAAAAGGGGAAAAACAGACATTGGAATATTTTCATATTATCAATGTCAAATTTCTTGTAGCTAAGACAAAGATATGATGATGACAAGGATGGGATTTGCTCTGTACATAGGTCAAATGAGTTCATTCCTCTTTATTTTCATCTTCTTCTTTTTTTGGGTAATTTGGAATTGGATTAAGTTATTTTATACAGAAATGTTGAGTGTATACTTGTATCATAACACGAATTTTGTCGTCTTTTGACAAAAACAAATTAAATAAACGATTTTTTACACTTCAATCTATTCCGTATGTTAACTGGTTGTGAGTTCACATTACTGAATGCTGCAAATATGATCTCAAGCATCAGTTAGTTAAAGCAACATACACTAGAGTTGAATTTGTGCATATCTTTAGTTGTATGATACACCTGAAAGAAACAAATACTATTGTTAGATGTATTTGTCAGGTTGGTTCATTTTTTTTTGGCATGGTTCATATTAATTTGAGAATGATTTAGACCAAACCCGACCGGTTGCCAAACAGGCCGTAGTCCTTTGTGAATCTATGAGAATGTTAAAGACAGAAAAGGGAGAGAATTTCAAGACTTGCAGAAGTTAGTTCACTTTGAACAAGTAAAAAATAGGGTGACTTAGATTAGTTCAAGAATATCATGTTCATTATTAATTAACACCTGACATGGAGTGTCTGCTATGGAGTATTTCCAAAATTTGTTTAGCAAATACTATTTAAATCAGATAAATTTGAAGGAATTAAAAAGTAGTGAGATTAGAAGAAGACCAACCAATGAGTAACTTCAAGTGATGTCTACATAATTTCACCTCTTTAATTTGTCAAGTTAAAAGTCTCACCTCTTTAATTTATCAAGTTCAAAGAGCAACTCAACTTTTTCGATTCACAGTTACATCCATCCAAATCAAATTGGACGAACATAACCGCAATATATTACATATTATTAGTATTTTTAAATAAGTGTGTAAGTAAACTTGTTATTTTTGACATGTTCGAGTCAATAACCTAATGCCTCAAAAGGCATCGACAAGCTTCTTCAAATTCAAATCAAGCTTAAGGTAATAAATAATACAAGAGAAATGAAGTGGAAGGAAATTTGAACCATGAAACGCATCGCGAAGGGCGAAACGGACATTATACAAGTCTTATATATTGATATGGGTGCCATAAAAGCAAATGGTATCCGAAAATACCAAATATTGTAAAAAGTCAAATTTTGATATTTTGGTGCGCGTGTAAAGGAAAAGGAGGTCCTGTTTGGATTGGTTTTTCAAACGCTGTTTTTGGCTTCCTGAAGGTAAAAACTGTTTTGAATGGTGTTTGACAAAAATTTTAGAAAAGCTTTTGGGCCTTGGAATAGCGTTTTAAAGAAGCTAGGGGTACCAGCTTCTCAAAACGGTTTATGCTTCTCTTTTTCTTCTGCGGGAAGCCAGAAGTAGAAGATATGTCAAACAGGGCCGGAATCTTCTACAAGTCAATGATCAGCACAATATACGGCAAATCAATTCCTCATTTACTACTATAAATTTCCTTATGTATATTGATTGAATTTTGCTGATTTCTCTCTTATTGCTAGCTGTAGATTCGTTTTTCTATTTTTAGCCTTCATATTCATGTATATATTCTGTATCAATTCTAATACAAAGTGAAGCCATTTTCATATACTTCATCATTGTTTAATCCTCTTTATGGTATCAGAGTCATAAGCTCCAATGAGCCATTTTTTTCCCCTTCCCTTAATCATGGCTGATGAAGTTGTCAACCCCGTACTTCCAGTCGTTGCCATTGCACTTCCCATTGCACATGTCGTGGCACTTCTGCAACTTATTTTCATTAATCATCAACTACCCCTTAAACTCACCCCAAAACAATTATCGTTCTTGACGTGCCCAAGTTCATTCTCTTCTCCAATGATATAATCTTCTTGGGTATCTCAATGGTAGCCTTCCACCACCAACAACCACTGTTACTCAAAACGGTGCTGAAACCCCAAACCCTCTCCATGCTCATTGGGTTCAACAAGACCAACTTCTTTTTCATGCCATGTTTGCCTCATTATCTGAACCTTTAATGGCTTACATAGCCTCGTCTAGGTCCTCTCGTGATGCATGGGACCGACTTACTCGTCTTTATGCGAATCGCTCGCAATCTCGCGTTATTTTTATCAAAGAGAAATTATCACAAACAACTCGTAGTGCCAAATCTATCACTGAATTCCTCCAAACGTTAAAGAGCCTTGCTGATCAATTGGCTCTTGTTGGCTCTCCACTGGATGAGGATGATCTTATTATCCATTGTTTAAATGACTTCAACAAGTCAAGAAAACCTCAAGGTCAGTTCAACCGGAATCATTCAAGACAACATCCATACCAACAGTCCACTCAATTTTGTCGACATCCAAAATTCAAGCTTGATTTTTCCGAAGTGAAATGCTAATTGTGTGATCATTTTGGCCATACAGCCAAACGATGCCCAAGAATCAAGGCTCCTCTACGTATTGATCATGTTGTCAACTGTGCCTTATAACCGAAACCAAAAACACTACATGGATGCTAGATACTGGATCATCACATCATGTGACTACAGATTTGCAAAACTTGTCCCTACACTCTGAATACGAGGGTCCAGACGACATTATCTTAGGTGATGGATCAAGTTTAAATATTACTCATGTTGGAACAACCCAAATGTCTTATGTGTCCCTTCTATGAAACAAAATTTAATTTATGTTTCTCAATTTTGCAAATCTAATAATACATCGATTGAATTCTCACCTACTTATTTTTTGGTGAAGGATCTGAGCACAAGGGCGAAGCTTTTCCAGGGGCCAAATAGAAACATTATCTATGAATGGCCAAAGACATGGCAAAGGTCTCCTAGCGCTTCTCCAGTAGCTTTCATTGGTGTCAAGCTCTCGTCCAGTGACTAGCATCGACGTCTTGATCATCCTTCATCCCGTGTCCTTCAATATCTAATAAAAAAGAATTCATTTCCTTCAATATCCTCTAGCTTGCCTTTAATTTCTTGTGATTCTTGTTCGTGTAATAAAAGCCATAGGCTTACCTTTGGTGTCTCCTCTCTTACTAGTAAGGGACCATTAGACTTATTTTACACAGATGTATGGAGGCATGTTCCATTAGAATCCATTAATGGCTTCAAATACTATATTATATTTGTTGATCATTATACCAAGTATGTTTGGCTTTATCTACTTCGTTTAAAATCTGATGTCTTCCATATTTTCCCAAAATTTAAATCTCTTGTTGAAAATTTCTTCAAAACACCCATTATTTCTATTTATTCAGATGGTGGAGGCGAATACCAAAAATTTACATTACTATTCACAACCCATGACATCTCACATCTTACTACACCTCCTCATACACCCCAGCATAATAGTAGCTCCGAACGTAGACATCGTCATGTTGTTAAAACTGGCCCCACCCTTCTTCACCAAGCCTCACTACCACTTCACTTTTGGAGTCATGCTTTTCAAGCTGCCATTTACCTAATCAACCGCCTACCCACTCCCATACTTCATTACAAATCGCCATTTGAAAAGCTTTTCAATTCTCCACCAAACTATCAGAAACTTATAACATTTGGATGCCTATGTTATCCTTGGTTAAAGCCTTACACCAAAAACAAACTTGAAGCAAAATCACGTCCTTGTGTCTTCATTGGCTACTATTCCTCTCAAAGTGCATATAAATGTTTTGATCCTTCCACAAAATGAGTCTTTGTATCTCGTCATGTACAATTGAATGAGGATATTTATCCATACCATAATCTTGACGTCCAATCTTCTCGTGTCACCTCCAATATGGAAAAATGGAATCATGCGATCTTCATATCCTCTAACATTACATATCCTCACACTCTTGTTGATGTTGCACCTTTACCCCAAAAAGACTCTCTTACTCATGTTCCAGTACACAATGTCGTGAGTGATTCTCATCTTCAATCTGAGATGGGTGCTACGGAGACCATTATCACGCCTGCAAGTACTTCAGCTCCTGGTCAGACATCGTCTTCGTTGTCCAATTCCGAACCAATGCCACCACCTCGCACTCATCCCATGAGAACTCATTCACAAATCAATATCTTCAAACCAAAAACATTTTTTACTGTTACCAAACACCCTTTACCTTCGTCACTTGAACCTTATTGTATTACCCAGGCCATAAAAAATCCCCAATGGCACATGGCAATAAGTGAATAATTTAATGCCTTGATTCATAATGGCACATGGGAACTTGTCCCACAACATCCCTCACAAAATATTATTGGTTGTAGATGGGTCTTTCGCATTAAGTGTAATCCCGATTGAAGTATTCAGCGTTACAAAGCAAGATTAGTGGCGAAAGGCTTTCACCAATGCCCGGGCCTAGACTACTCGGAAACTTTTAGTCCCATTGTTAAGCCAACTACCATTCGACTAGTTCTATGCATTGCTCTATCACATGACTGGCCCATACATCAACTTGACGTCAACAATGTATTCTTGCAAGGAACTCTTGTTGATGAGGTGTACATAGCACAACCACTGGGATTTATTGACTTTAATATTTCCTCTCATGTTTGCAGGCTACGTAAAGTTATATATGGTCTTAAGCAAGCACCACGAGCATGGTACACTGAGCTTAGTACATTTTTGTTGTCATATGGGTTTCTTAACTCTATGGTTGACTCTTCCTTATTTGTCTACCACTGGGACCCTATCATAATATATATTTTGGTGTATGTTGACGATCTCATTATTACCGGAAGCTGCCCTAAATTTATTGCCATATTTATCACATCTCTCTCCATACGATTTTCGATTAAGGATCTGGGTGCTCTACACTATTTTTTAGGTGTGGAAGTTGTTCCTACAAAACATGGCCTCCTTCTCACTCAACAAAAATACATTAGAGATCTAAAACTGTTCATACACCTTTATCAACCACTGGTGCTCTAGTTCTAAATGACAACTCTCCTGCAACTGATGCTACTGAATACCGTTGTGTGATTGGGGCTTTACAATATCTATCCTTGACACGACCAGATATCTCATATGCCGCTAACAAACTTTCACAGTTTATGCACTCTCCATCAGAATTACATTGGGTTGCCACAAAAAAGAGTCATGCAATATCTCAAGAGCACTATCTATCATGGTCTATTTATGCATCGCCACTTCCTCTTGTTTTACATGGTTTTTCATATGCGGATTGGGCTAGAAATCTGGATGATAGAACTTCAACAACTGGATATGTTATCTATCTTGGAAAAAATCCCATTTCCTGGTGCTCCAAGAAACAACGCTCTTTTACAAAAGCAGAATATCATATTGTCGCCTCTACTCCTGCAGAAATAAATTGGGTGCAATCATTTTTGCATGAACTTCATTTTGACCTTTCCGTACCCCCCATACAATACTGTGACAATATTGGTGCCACTTATGTTTGTGTTAATCCAGTGTTCCATTCTAGAATGAAGCACATAGCCATTGATTATCATTTTATTCGAGATCAGGTGTCCAAGGGTCTACTTCGAGTATCTCATGTTTCTACTAAATAAAAACTTGTTGATGCCTTAACCAAACCATTGAGTTTTTCACGTTTTTATCTTTTGAAATCCAAGATTGGTGTTCTTGATGGAAGTAGGGCTGCAAACGAACCGAGCCGAGCCGAGCTTTGGAATGTTCAAGCTTGGTTCATTTACTAAACGAGCCTAGAAAATGTGTTCAAGCTCGGCTCATTTACTTAACGAACGAGCCCAAGCCGAATGCCAGATTTAATGAGTCGAGCCCGAGCTTGTTCACGAACGACTTGTTTCAGTGCAACATATATTAATCTTCCTAATAGTTGTCTGGATTGAGTTGTTGCATGTCTGTTTTAACATATTTCTACTAGTATAATTTTTTATGAATGAATTTTATGTTATGACCGCCTAATTTCTATAATATTTTCACAATAATTTTCATAATTTATTTAATTTAAACACTTTCTTTTGTCAAATATGATATAATTTTACTATTTAACTTAGACGAGCCTGTTCACGAGCTTGGCGAGCCGAGCTTAGTAATGTTCAAGCTCGACTTGTTTACTAAACGATCCTAAAAATTATGCTCAGGCTCGATTCGTTTATTAAACAAACGAGCACGAGCCGAACCCGAGCCTGCTCACGAACGACTCGGTTCATTTGCAGCCCTAGATGGAAGCACCATCTTGCGGGGGCGTATAAAGGAAAAGGAATCTTCTACAAGTCAATGATCAGCACAATATATGGTAAATCAATTCGTCATTTACTGCTATAAATTTCCTTATGTATATTGATTTTATTTTGCTGATTTCTCTCTTATTACTAGTTGTACATTCGTTTTTCTATTTTTAGCCTTCATATTCATGTATATATTATGTATCAATTATAATACAAAGTGAAGTCATTTTCATATACTTCATCATTGTCTAATCATCTTTAGGGCAAACCTATGCTTATAGTAGCCAAAAAATGCCCAGAAAGTAGAATTATAGCTTTGCACTGCGTTTAAGCGAGTCTGAGGTGCGCTTAAGCGTAGGAGAAGTTGCGCTTAAGTGCAAGACACCAACCTGCAGATTTAGTTTGGTGTAATTCCACTTGTTATGACCTATTATGACTTGGGGTACACTCCAAGACATCCTAACACGTGTATAAGGTATTGTTAATCACTAATTATCCTTAGAGGGGGGTGAATAGGGTGTTTAAACAATTGTTAAATTCTTTTTAGCAAAATATAGCAATATCTACAAATCTCTAAATTTGTTATACAAATGAAATTTCAATGACGGATTCAATTTAATTTATCAAGCTAATTTCCACAAGATTAATAAGCATACGAGGCAACAAAATAAAGAGATAGAGATAGAGAGATTGACACCGTGATTTTGACGAGGTTCGGTAGCTTCTAGTCCTCGGCTCAAAGAATCCCCTTCCTTGAGACTTTCCCAATCCTCACACAATGGCTCTTCCTTCAATAGGTGGAATTACAAAACATTTACACACGAGTTAACAAGTTCATCACACAATCAAAAGAACAATCCTCCCTTGAATCAATGAGCTTCACTTACCCAAGATTACAAATTTGTGTATGCAATCAATATATCACTCAAGAAACAAAACACTCAAAAACCCTAAGGTTTTTATGGAAGATAGATCAATATAAGCTCAAGTGTTTTTAAGTGATATTTCAAGAACTCTAGATGTGCATTCTCAAAGGATGAATTCAATGAGAGAATAAGAAAAGAGCTAGAGTTTAAATATTCAAATGATTTAAGTGAAAAACGAGATTTCTTGCTTCTTGCTTTCAAAGACTTTTCAAAGAGTGTTAGCGAGAAAATAAGAGATGAAGATTTGTAGAAATTTCTCACACTAGAACTACTCTTTCAATCCTACATCTCATTCTACATATAGTGAATCATTAGGATTTAGAGAGTGAATCTCACTCTAGGAGAGTAGGAGAGTGAGTTCTGAAAAGTAGCAAGAATAAACACCAAGGGCCTGTTTGGAAACGCTCCCGCTCCTGCTTTCAAGTGGGTTTGGAAGCTGAAGCGTAGCGAAGCAAGTTTTTTCTGAAGCGGAAGCATGTTTGGTGCTGATGATTCTGATATGAGAAAAATGAAAGCTGAAGCATGCAGAGCATGTTTGGTGGAACTGCTGATTTCCTAAAATGTGAAAGCAAAACATGTTTGGTGAATTCAAATGATTTGAGATTCTGTTTTTTTTTTTTGGATTTTAGATTGAATATAAGAAATTAATAAGTTCTACAATTAAAAAAAATAAAAATTGTATTGCACAAGGCCTCTCATTTGGATATTATAAATAATTTTTTTATTTTTTGTAAACTATAAAAAATTTTGTAGATAAATTCTAAATTATAATATTGTATTGCACAAAACCTTTGGTTATAATATTTTATTTTTGGTAAAGTGCATAAAACCCTCCTCAACTATTGCCCCATGAGCACAAAACCCCCCTCAACTACAAAAGGGGCAAAAAAAATCCCTCAACTATCCTAATTGGGTGCAATTTACCCCATCCCTATTGCAAAAATTACAATTTTACCTTTAAAATAATAAAATAAATTATTTTAAGAGATAATTAATATATATAAAATTCAAAAAACAATATATTAAAATTTGAAAACATTTTTAAATTCGAAACAAATATATAAAATTCAAAAATATATATATCTAAAATTCAAAAACAATATGTTAAATTCCGAAAAAAATTAAAATTTGAAACAAATATGTAAAATTTGAAATATATATATATAATTCAAAAAATATATATTAAATTTCAAAAAAAAATTAAAATTCAAAATTTATATACAATTTTCAAATTTTATATATTTTTCAAAATTTATATATTTTTTTCAAATTTTATTTTTTGAAATATATATATTTCGAATTTTATATATATTTTTCAAATTTTATATAATTTTCAAAATTTATATATATATTTCAAAATTTATATACTTTTTTCGAATTTTATATTTTTTTTCGAATTTTATATATTTTTTAAAAATTTATATATATATTTCGAATTTTATATATTTTTTGAAATTTAAAATATTTTTTGGAATTTTATTTATTTATTTCTAATTTTATATATTTTTCAAAATTTCTATATATTTTTTTATTTTTATTTTTTGAAATATATATATTTTGAATTTTATATTGTTTTTTGAATTTTATATATATATTTTTTAATTTTCTATATATTTCAAAATTTATATAATTTTTTTGAATTTTATATTTGTTTTTCGAATTTTATATATTTTTTAAAAATTTATATATTTTTTTCAAATTTTATATATTTTTCGAAATTAAAAATATTTTTTGGAATTTTATATATTTATTTCTAATTTTATATATATTTTCGGAATTAATTTTTTTTTAAAATTTTATACACATTGAAGCAAACCTAACATGTTGCAAAGAATTTGGGAGCAACTTATAATGGGCCCCACTAAAAATAGTGATGGGAGCAAGTGGAAGCAAGGTGAACCTTGCTTCCAAAATTGAGGTTTTGCTCCAACCTGCTTCCAGATTTTGGAAGCGGGAGCAACCAACCAAACAGCCCTGCTCTGTGAACAGTAATAGAAGCAGGAACAAAAGCAGGAAGCGTTACCAAACAGGCCCCAAGTGATGGGCAAAAACATTTCTCAGATTTACTTTTTCTCAAAAAACTAAAGCACCCAGTTGATTGCCTATAGGCACCCAGTCGACTACCTCCAAGCTGTATTTTAAAAATATTTTTCTCAACGGTTATGGCCAGTCGACTGCCTCAAAAGCCAGTCGACTCCCTTAGATAGGCCAGTCGACTGCCTCAGGCAATCAGATAAGTTCAAAACTCTCTGTTTCATCCAGTCGGCTGGACCCTTGGCCAGTCGACTGGGTCACATCCAGTCGATTGCCATTGTTTGGCCAGTCAACTGGGTGACTCATAAATTTTGATTTTAAGTCCGTTTTTGTTCCGTTTTGAGTTCGGTTCTTTAATCACTTGAGCTTATAGGACCAACCAACATATAAGATACATTGTTACAATATTCACACCACGGCCTATCTACCCAAGGTCTTTAGTCTTCTAATTTCGCTTTTCATTGACCATTTTGTCCTTTCATGATTTTACGCCTGAATTCCTTTGTTGCTTATCACTTTTAGTGTTTGCATTCTTTTCCGAAACATTTCCCTATTCTTGCTAAAACACATAGCTCAAGAAAATATTAGTATTAAACACGCTTAAATGTTTTGTTAATATCAAAACATGAATTATTGTCCGAAATAGAATTTCAAGGCCAATAGGTACATTAAAAGTGGGTATTTTGATATTTTAAAATAAATATTCTGAGGAAATCTTCTATCTTGGACCTCAATAATAATTGTTTGCCTATATATTTAAATGTTCACTTTTGAATTTAAATCTATCAAAATCAAATTGAACCAAACATAAACGATATATATATTACATGAGATAAAGTTGCACAGCATACATGTAAGTGTGGAAATTGTCTAAGCCCACTTGAGCCTTTCGAGCTTAAGGCCATCAGGCTACTGGCCCAATAATATTTCTGTAAGCCTAGTGATTAGGTCCATTGTATTTTTGTATTTCTTTAGAAAATGGAAGTGATGATGTAATCAAGGCATTATTGTCCCAATGGGCCTCAAGCCCATTAAGAAAATGTATATAAGGAAAATCAAAAAATTAATAAAGGAGGATTTCTCTTGTGTTGTGCAAATTTTAGCATTTACACTTTGGCGCCGTCTGTGGGAAGCACACAAGGAGTTCCTGATTTTCCAAATCTGCCCTTCGGGATCTGTAAAATCGCCTCCTTCTTCCCATCTCAAAAAAAAAGCTGAGTCTGTTTGTTAAACTCAAAGATCTTCTACCACCTTCAAAAAACCTTCACTCACTACCCCTCGGACGAAGATGTCAATCACTCGTTCATAGGCAGACGTTCTACCCACTGCGGACAATCGTGCAGAGGGTTCCCAGACCATGGAGCAAATTCTTCAACGCTTGACAACTGCTGAGGAACGCAACGTGGCCTTGGAAAAATAGAATACGAAACTCATGGCGAGGTTGGCTCCACCAGCAGCTGCCCTACCGATAGTTACACCTGACCCTCCAGTGGCGGCGGTCGACCATTCTCTGAACCAGTAGGGTAGCGACAGACCTGAAGAGCATGCCGAGTCTTCTCAGCGCTCAGGAAAGGCTCCAGCAGCCGACGAGTCCATAACCCCCCAGAAACTTTAAGCAATGATGGATAAATTCCAAAGAAAAGTTCTCGGGGACTTGAGGTCCCGATCTATCGATGACATGGCCATCCAGGCGTCCACTTAATTGATACAGTCACCTTTCTTCCATGAAATAACCCAAAAACCTTTCCCAAAGAAGTTCGTTATGCCCCAGTTCACCCCTTACGATGGCACAAGGGACCCCGAAGAGCACATATACCAGATCCATCAGAAGATGACCATGTACACTGAGAACGAGTCCCTACTTTGCAAAGTGTTCTCCACAAGCCTTGTTGATGCCGCTTTATTGTGGTTTAGGAAGCAGTCACCCCGATCCATTGGCAGCTGGCAGCAGTTGACCAGACTCTTCATCGCCCAGTATTATGAAAACAAGAGACATGAGAAGACCATATCCTGCCTCTTCACCATGATCCAGGAGAAAGGAGAGCCACTGAAAAGTTTTTTATCCCGATTCAACATCGAATCCTTTTCTGTGGATAACTGTGACCAACACTCTGCTATATAGGCATTCAGGATGGCCCTCATTCCAGGAACTAAGTTCCATCATTCTCTGGTTAAGCGCCCTCCATTGGGCATTGAGGAGATAAACTCCAGGGCCCAGGGGTACTTGATAATTGAATAAGAGAAAACTATCAGGCAAAGGAGGTCAGCCTTATTCAATGTTGAGATTCAGTCAAGGGATCGATTGACTGATCGAAAACGGTCAACTCCATCTGGGTCATAAGTCCCACCGGGATCACCAGCCCCAAAACCAATCAAGCGCCCCAAATTCGAAGAAATGTTGATACCCCTAAATTTTAGCCTTGCGAAACTCTACCAAGAGAATAAAGCTAAAAGAATTTTCCAGCAACCCCCGACCATCAAACAGCCACTTGACCAAAGGGACAAGTCAAAACACTATGCTTTCCACGGCGATTTTGGGCACATCACAAATGAATGCCGTAATCTAAGGCAACAGGTGGAGACATTACTGCTTCGTGGGGAACTCCGAGATTATGTCCAACGGGACAGACCAAAGACCGATCAACGTGCCCTCAGTGCCCCTCGGACGCACAGCTGGTCAGGGTCATTAATATGATTCATGGTGGCCCCCCATCCAAAAAGATCGAAGGGTCACGTCGGAGCCATCTGCAGAGAGCTCGCAAGATGAGAAGAGTCAACGAGATCAGCGAGGCCCACCACAGAGTAGGGGAAGCACAGATCACTTTCTTGGTATCGGACCTTCGGGGTGTCCAAACCCCGCATGACGACCCTCTGGTTGTGACCCAAATGGTGGCCAACTGTCTTGTGAAGAAAGTCATGATCGATCCTGGGAGCAGTGCCAACATCATCACCAAGTGGGCTTTTGAAAAGCTCAAGATCAATCCATCCGAAATTATGGCATCCCGGTGCCCCATTGAAGGTTTTGATGGGAGGCAAATCGAGTCGATCGGGGAAGTCCAGTTGCCAGTATCCGCCGCTCAGAGGAACTTGACCGAGATATTCGTTGTGGTGGACGCCAAACCTTCGTATAATCTGCTCATGGGAAGGGGATGGATTCACCGAATGCTAGGTGTACCCTCCACTCTTCACCAGGTCATGAGATGTGTGGGCCCCGACGGTATAGGTACCGTTGATGTCAAAGGTGACCAGGTGGCCGCCAAGGAGTGTTATGCGGTCACCCTGAAAGAGATCCAGAAAATGAAAGCCCCTGTGGCGCCCCACTCCAAGGATTAAAGCTCAGGCTCCAAATATCAATTAAAGGAGAGGGATTCAGGTATCCCAGTTATGGTCGAACCATTGCAGCCAGTCTATGTTGTGCCCTACAGTCCAAAAAAAGTTACTTTTGCAGGTACAAACCTCACAGACCCTGAATTTAAGGAACTAACACAATTACTGCAGGACAACTTTGATGTCTTCGCATGGGAGCATACAGATATGTCAGGGATCGATCCCCATATTGCCTAGCACTCATTGCATGTTGACCCGAATGACAAACCCATCAGGCAAAAGCAGAGGCGTATGGGGGCACATCGGAACCAAATTATAGCAGATGAGGTATCCAGATTGTTTCAGGCTGGCTTTATCAGGGAGGTCAGATATCCCGAGTGGCTTGCCAACGTGGTGGTCATACAGAAGAAGAATGGAAAATGGAGGGTTTGCGTTGATTTTACTGACTTGAACAAGGCATGCCCGAAGGATAGCTTTCCACTGCTAAAGATCGACCAGATGGTTCATGTTACGGCTAGCTACGATCGTTTAACCTTTCTGGATGCTTATTCAGGTTACAACCAGATAAAAATGAACCTGTTGGATGAGGAAAAAACCTCCTTCATCATTGAGACAGGTACATATTGCTTTAAAGTTATGCCCTTCGGACTGAAAAATGCAGGTGCCACTTTCCAGAGATTGGTCAACAGGATCTTTAAGGGTATGATGGGTATAGTAATTGAGGCTTATATCGATGACACTGTGGTCAATA
Source organism: Cornus suecica (assembly GCA_963922005.1). NCBI lineage: Eukaryota > Viridiplantae > Streptophyta > Magnoliopsida > Cornales > Cornaceae > Cornus > Cornus suecica. Next base: position 17,022,687 of record OY998240.1, on the reverse strand, counting down.
GCAGAAAGAAGGGGGACCACCTTACCCACCTGCGCCAAGTGTTTGACACCCTCAGGTCACATGGCATGAAACTTAATCCAGAGAAGTGCTTTTTTGGTGTATCATCCGGGAAGTTCCTGGGGCACATCATAGACCGGACCGGGATCCAGGCCAGCCCGACACAAGTCACGGCCCTGATAGAAATGAAGGAGCCCCGGACACATAAAGACATTCAAGTCTTGACGGGAAGAGTGGTCGCACTTAGCAGATTCATTTCACGACTCACTGATCGATGCAGACCATTTTTTCAGGCAATCAAGCTCAAGAAGGGAGAGATATGGGGTCATGAACAGTCTGAGGCCCTGGCGAGGTTAAAAGAGTACTTGACCATGCCCCCAATCCTATCCACACCGAATCCTGATAAAGTCTTATGTATTTAGCAGTATCCTCTGTGTCAACCAGCGCCACCCTCATCAGAGAGGACGGAAACCTTCAAATGCTAGTATTCTACACCTGCAAATCTTTGGCTGAGGCAGAAACCAGATACAGCAGGCAGGAAAAATTGGTTATGTCACTGGTGAATGCCAATAGACGGCTAAGGCATTACTTTGAAGCTCACCCGATCATTGTCCCAACAGCCACACCCCTACGGGTTATTATGTCAAAGCCTGACCTCTCAAGGAGAATCTCTAAATGGGCCATCGAATTGGGCATATACGACTTGACATACATACCCCAGGTTTCCATCAAAGGACAAGCAGTGGCAAACTTTTTACTTGAAAGTGAGACTGAAGAACAAGACCGGAAAAGTGAACCAGACACGTGGAAGATTTTTGTGGATGGATCTGCCAGCTTTTCCGGATCAAGAATTGGTTTGGAAATCATTACACCCGATGGGACATGCCTTCATATGTCTGTGCATCTACAGTTTCCAGCCACGAACAATGAGGCAGAGTATGAGGCCGTCGTATCTAGCTTGAGGATAGCCCGAAGCCTCTAGATTCAGTCCCTAGCAATACACAGCGATTCTCAACTGGTCATCCGTTAGATCAACGGGGAGTATGAAACAAAGGATCCGAAAATGGAGTCTTATCGGGCACTCATGTTGAAAGAAACAGAAAGTTTTCAAAGAATAACCTTCACACAAATCCCTAGGAGCGAGAACTCTGTAGCTGATCACCTAGCCAATCAGGCATCTTCAGCTGGAGAGGACCTGACCCGGGTCATACTTGTGGACTTTATACTCAGGCCCAGTATTCAAGATCCCGAACGAGTGATGCTTATTCCATGCGAGCCTAGCTGGATGGATCCCCTGATGGATTACCTGCGAAGTGGAACTCTTTCAGAAAACAAAGCTGAGGCTTACAACATCAGGAGGAATTCAGCCTAATACTCAGTTATAAACGGCCAACTCTACCGAAAATCCTTTTCTAGTCCTTACTTGAAATGTATTACGCCCTCAGAATCTAGAGCAATGATGTAGAAGATTCACAGTGGAGCTTGTGGAAACCACTCCGGCGGTAGATCCCTTGCCCATAAGATACTCTCCCAGGGATACTTCTGGCCCTATCTGTCTCAGGATGCTGAAGAATACGTCCGAAGATGTAAGCCATGCCAGATACACGGAGACGATATCCATCGGTCGCCTGAGTTCCTATATCCCACCATAGTACCACACCCATTTGCCCGATGGGGAATGGATATAGTGGGACCCCTTCCAAAAGCGATCCGGTCAAATACTTATGTCCTTCTGGCCACTGATTACTTCAACAAATGGGTGGAGGCCGAAGCCTATCCCACCATCAAGGGTGGCAACGTCATCAAATTTATATGGACCCACATAATATGCAGATTCAGTCTGCCGAGGACGATCATGATGGATAATGGGACAAATCTTGACAACAAGGAGGTCAGAGCATTCTTTGTCGAGCACGGCATTAACCAAAGTATGTCCTCCGTCGAGTACCCGTAAGGGAACGGACAGGCAGAAAGGACAAATTGAACCATATTTGATACTTTAGCTAAAAAACTTGAGGAAGGAAAGGGGTCATGGCTTGAAAAGTTACCCGAAGTACTCTGGTCATGTAGAACGACTCCTAGCCAACCAACTGGAGAGACCCCCTTCGCAATGGCGTATGGCGCTGAGGTCTTGATCCCAACGGAGGTTAGGGTCCCAACCCTTCGGAGCCAGGCCTGGGTAGAAGGACCGAATAACCAACACCTGGCTCACGACCTTGATATAATAGAAGAAAAAAGGGAAACTGCAGGGATCAGGTTAGCCGCCTATCAACAGCGTATGTGGAACTACTTCAACTAGAAAGACAAAAGGATAGAGTTCCAGGTCGGTGACATGGTCCTAAGGCAAAAAATCAGGCTCGTAAGTAAGCTCCAGGAACTTTGGGAGGGCCCGTACACCATAACCGAAGTCATCGATCGCAGGGTATACCGCGTTCGAAGAAATATTGATGGCAGGATGGAACCAAACTCCCAGAACGCCTCTAGCCTGAAGAGGTACTACCCTTAAGGGGCCAAATCTTTCTTCTACTTTGATCACTTTATAAAAAAGCTATGGCACATGATCAGTAAAAAATCATTTCTATGACAAAGCAGCTTGTTAGTATAAACCAAGTGTTGCATTGTCTATCGCATGGCCTGAAGTGCCCGAAGACACAACACTGATCCTGAAGAGATCACAAATTCACAAAAAATAAACCAAGTGTTGCATTGTTTATCGCATGGCCTGAAGTGCCCGAAGACACAACACTGATCCTGGAGATATCACAAATTTTAAAAAGATAAGTGTTGCATTGTCTATCAGAATGGCCTGAAGTGCCCGAAGACACAACACTGATCCTGAAGAGATCATAAATTTGCAAAAAATAAACCAAGTGTTGTATTGTCTATCGCATGGCCTGAAGTGCTCGAAGACACAACATTGATCCTGAAGAGATCACAAATTTGCAAAAAATAAACCAAGTGTTGCATTGTCTATCGCATGGCCTGAAGCACCCGAAGACACAACACTGATCCTGAAGAGATCACAAATTTGAAAAAGATAAACCAAGTGTTGCATTGTCTATCGCATGGCCTGAAGTGCCCGAAGACGCAACACTGACCCTGAAGAGATCATAAATTTGAAAAAAATAAACCGAATGGCCTGAAGTGCCCGAAGACATACCATTCAGAATGAAGAGATAACAAATTTTTCAAAAAATAAATCAAGTATTGAACTGTCTATCGTTTGGCCCAAAATCACAAAAGACAGAACACTAAAAAATTCAGAATGATATAAACCTGAAAGGTCAACTGAACAAAAATAATGATCTGTCATTCAAAAATGGGCCCCGATGGCCGAGGCTTACAAAATTCTTATAAAAAGGAAAAATCCTAAGGGACATCACTAGTGCCCGCTATATCGGTGTTCGCAGGAACAATGGCCCCCTCAGAGGCCGGAGGGTCGAAATCGGTCATAGCACTCGCCCCCGGGAGAGCTCTGCTCAGAAACTCACAGAAACGAACATCATCAGGGCCCCCAACCGGATCGTCGTATGGTGGAGTGATGCCCAAGCTCTTGTCTAGCTCTTCCACTGAGGCGAAATCCCTCTCCTCGACGGGTTTCTACATGTCATTAAAGCATGACCTCCATCCGAACCCGATCCGGTACTGGGAGGTGTCACAGAAGCGTTTATACATGTCGTTGCCACCTCGGTGGCACATCTCCATGATCGACCTCTCCACCATAAGGAGGTTCTCGGTCTCGGCCTTTTCCTCCAAAAGTTTGGCCTTAGAAGCCTTCAAGCCCTCATTCTCAGCCCTTAAGCTTGCGTTCTCTGCTTTTAGGGCCTCCATCTTAGATAACAGGGCCCATCGTACCGCCTCCATCTCCTGGATCTGATCGCGGGCAGCCCGAAGCTGTTGCTCTGCAGTAATTGCCCTTTGTGTCTGGACATCCAATTTTTCATTGGATATTAACAGTAAGGAGGCAGCCTTTTGCCTGGCATCCTCCTTCACTTTCAGGAGCTCATTGGACTTACGAAACAGTTTTTCGTCCTCCTCTATCTTCGTATTATACGCTTGGGTCAGATAAAACATCTGACAAAATAACAAATGTTAACTTGACAACCCGATTGTGCAAAAAATATATATATATATACAGATATTGAAAGATATTGACTGATGAGATAATATTGAGGAAGTACCTTAATTGCAATCTCCGGACCGGTCAAGGCTAGCTCTTCCCGGTCGATCTGTCTCAACTTCTTCCTATCCGCATGAGTCCAGATCTGAGCCCCCATTGCCCGAAGGGCGGTGTCATTGTCAATAGTCTCATTCCCCCTAACCAAAAAGCCGCCACCAAGGAGTGTGATCTTTGGTGCCCAGGGGACGTGTTGCTCCTCAGTTGCAGCCCCAGTGTCCTCCACTATGATAGGGGACAACACTGTTGACAAACTGGGCCTGACCGATCAGTCAGGAAGAACATCCCCTGATCGGGGATGCCGTGTCCCCGACAAACCGGGTTTTCCCTCAATCAGTCGAAACTCAGGAGTAAGAACTTCCCCTGAGGGGAAAATAACTGGAGTGTTCTCCATCGAAGGAGGTGTCGAGGTGACTTCAATATTTCCCATCGGAGGGGGTGGGGTTACAGGTGTGTTTTCCACCGGTCTCAGAGGAACAGGTCCTGACGAGGGAGTTGGAGCACTTTGCGACCCCTGACCGCTATGAACCTCTCCCGGTACTGAAGTTATCGCCTGGTGGCCAACTGCCCGCTTGGCCTTCTTTTTTAGCATGGCCTGCGGGATTCTCAGCATTTCTGTTGACAAGGCCTATAAATTAGAACCCGTCAGGAAACTATTACACATCCTTAAGGGTTGTCCCCAAATTTTTGATTTAAGAAGTTCAAAACGGGTTCTGATATAAGTTGAAGTTTTAAATTTATCAGGTGCTCCCAGAAACTCAAGCACATGGAGGCCTAACTTATCATTGCACTGATCGCAGTAGCATGACCCCCTGTGGAATGGCTTAAAGGAAGGGAATAGGGGTCGGTCGAATTCACTAGGGACTTTGAATCCCGATGAGCTAGGAAGTTTCCAATTCCTGCTTACCAAGACCATTCTCTCTTTCCACCCTTTGTTGGACTTTTCGGTGCCATCACAAATCTTCTTCCCGCTCATAGGAAAAAGATTATACCGGCCCCTGCAGTCCTTCGGGGCCTGTATTTTGTAACAAAACAGAAGTTCCGCCAGGCCAAGATCTAGCCCCAGATCCCGATTAAGTATCAGGAGCATAGCCAAGACCCTGAAGAAGTTAAGCCCCACCTGAAGTGGAGCCAGACCCAGGGTAGCTAAGGTATAAAGAAAAAAAGGCTGAATCGGGAATCTGATGACCTGAAGGTGAAAGGCCGACAACAGAATCTGGTGGTCCAAAACCCCCTCACCCTTCCTGAAATCATATTTTTTAGGGTAGTTTTTAATAATTACCCCATTGGGTACCCCACATTTGACCCTTAACATTTTCAGTATTGTCTCTACCCTATGTATAGGAGGGAGGGGGTCAGCATAAAATTGGTCTCCCGAACCCCCTGCGGCCGGATCCCCAGCTACTACGACGTTTTGGTGGACTTCCGGTGGACTAGACACGATTGTCCTAACCACCTCTACTGAGGGCGAACTAAGGGAGGCGTCCGGATCCACAGAAGAGGGCAGGCGGTCGCTACCCGACTGGGTATCATCACTATCAAACATTTTGAAAATAAAGACACGAAGATGAAAGGAGAGAACTTACTCTAAGATGAATCCCGAAAAGGTTTCAGACGCTTTCCAGAGAAAGGAAATAGACTCTGGCAATGATAAGTAAAGATCTCAGGTGCAGAGAATTTTTTGAAACTTGCAAGTTTTGAAAGGGAGTGAATCTTCAACATGTACAGCGGTTATTTATAGGAGTCTCAGAGGCACCTGAAAAGCCGTGCGCTCGGGAAGCGAAGCGTCATCTCGCTTCACGTGCGCCTCCTCAGCCTCCTTTCTCGCCAATCGAGGCTATCCGGACCACAGGTTTCGAATATTACAATGATTATACAGCCATCACATTAATTGAATGAACCACGTCACCCCGACAGGGGCGATGTATTCCATTTTCCACCATGCCTTCTCTTTAATGGGCCTGATCGCCCGACAGCCCATCAAAAAGAAGCGGACATGTGTAAGTGTGGAAATTGTCTAAGCCTACTAGAGTCTTTCGAGCTTAAGGCCATCAGGCTACTGACCCAATAAGATTTTTGTAAGCCCAGTGATTAGGTCCATTGTATTTTTGTATTTCTTTAGAAAATGGAAGTGATGATGTAATCAAGGAGTTATTGTCACAATGGGCCTCAAGCCCATTAAGAAAATGTATATAAGGAAAATCAAAAAATTAATAGAGGATTTCTCTTGTGTTGTACAAATTTTAGCATTTACAATACATAAGCTGAAATTATAAATCAATCACCAATTATCCAAAGCAACCCAAATTATAAAATACACTACTGTAAAATTAAATTAAAATACATTCTTTAATAACAAAATAAGTCTTATTTTAAACGGCTAAGTTAGCTTGAAACCATAAGGTTTGTGACCCTGGACTAACCTAAATTGATGAATGTTTTTTTATGTTGTTAAATTCCAAAAAACAAAATGTTTATTGAATTATACAATATCCAAATTTTGTAGGGGGGAAAATGTTAATATATAAAAATAATATATATATATATATATATATATGTTCCCGGCTTATTAAGAGTTTGTTTGGATGGACATGAGAGAAAAGAAAATGGGTAATTTACAAGGATCTCCCCTGAGGTTTGCCATAAAGCCAAGGACCTCCCTTATTGTTTGAAAATTGTCAGCTACCTCCCTTGTGTTTTACCTCCCCTGCCGTTAAATTGCCTAACGGAAGTGAAGTGAAAGTACGAAAATACCCCCGAACATATGTTTTTATATTTCAAATTTATTTTTTATATATATATTTTTCTATATTGGTTGTTCGAAAATAAATATTTCGGCATTAATTTTTTATTTTGGCATAACTAGAAAAATAATCGTTATATAAAAAAATTATTTTATATATATATTTTTTATAAGTCCGCAAAATTACTATTTTTAATGTCAAAAGTAAATCTTTAATTTACCATTTTATTGTATAAATGTTCTTATATATATCTTTTTATTTCTTATAGGTATGAATTGGAAAAGATAAATAAAATGTATTAAAGTGGAAAATGAATGCACATGGATGGAAGATGAAGAATATAATGCACATGAAGAAAGAAGAAAATGACTTAGAAATCATCAATATTCAAAGAAAAAAAAAAAAAAGTAGATATAACTTCACTTTATGAAATGTCATTATATTCCAATTTTCACTATAAATAGGAGAGTAGTTGGAGATGGTAGTGTCATTGTTTTGACTTTCCAAGTCTGCAGTTTGGACTTTCCAAATTTTCTTTAGAGTTTTTAAAACAAAAAAAAAACAGATTAGTTTGGTGTTGATTAAAGCAATAACTAAAATCATTTTTCCTTTCACCCCAATCGTCCCATTTCTAAATTGTGGCCCAATCAACATTTCATTTTTTTTTCCACTCATTTTTGTTTTCATTTTATTAATTTACTTACTTGTTTATTTTTGTTGTTTCTTTTGCAGGAGATACCGTACCGATTCGTCAGCCAGGTTCCATATCTCTAAACCCTTGTTATTTTTATTTTTTCTAGATTAGGTGAAAATTTTGCATGCGAATTCTAGGATATAATAACATTAGAAATTATCCTAAATTCCCATCCTTTGTATTTAGTTTATTTCTATTTTATTTATTTAGTTAGTTTTTTTTTCTAGACACAAAATTTGCATGCGAATTCTAGGATAGAATAACATTAGAAATTCCCCTAAGCTCCCTTTTTTTATTTCTTTTTTCTCTTGTTTGTGCATATTTTAATTAGCATTTTGTATAAGATACTTAAGGGCAAAATTCCCACAAGATACGGTCGGGATTTCATCACCCGTTTCCGTGGCCCACAAATCACAAAAATCATTGCATTTGTTAAACCAATAGCCTAATTTTAAAATTCATTAGCAATAATCCAATTTAGGGTTATGAGCTCATAGGCCCTCTAGGAAGGAAGCGGTTGGTAGTCACACCAGTGAGTCATTATCAAATTGATAAACGGTAGGAATTTATGTATAGGAGTGTGGTTGACGCGCCATTAAGCAGGCCACGTGCCTCACCACACTTTCCTGGGAACTACTCCGTTGTTAGTTTGATGATCCTTAACTAGTAATCTATCGACTTAATCTGGAATAGAGTAGGAGCTGTCTAATTATGAGAGAATTAATTTGGACACCATCCTATTAATTATCTACAATATTAGATTTAAAAATTTACCACCCTTGAATTTAAGCTCAAGATAACAAAGCCAAATTTTTTGTGTGATTTTCCCATCATCGAGTCTTTTTAGGTTTCTTTTTGTTTATGCCCCAGTGGTTGCGAGTTAACAAGCATTTAGTTAAGTTTCCTAGTGATCTCTCACTCATTGATTTAGAAGAAAAATCAACTACTTTGTTAAAACTCTCAACCACCAATAATTCATCAATGGCTGCACCAAGAACTCTTAATGATTATTTTGCCCCAATCACAGCCAACCCACCCAATTGTATTGTTCTACTTGAGAATGATGCACCCCAGTTTGAGATTAGACCCGCCACAATCAATATGTTGCCCAAATTTCATGGACTTGAAAGCGAAGAACCCTATATCCATTTAGGGAAGTTTTTAACATTATGCAACACATTCAAAAATCAAAATTTGAATGAAGAGGGTGTCAAACTGCATCTTTTCCCCCTGTCCTTAGAAGATAGAGCTGCATCATGGCTAAACTCCATTCCACCCAACTTCATTCGATCATGGGATGAACTTGCAAGGAAATTCATGAGTAAGTTTTATCCCATGCAAAAGACCGAATCAATGAGAGATGCCATTAGTACTTTTAGAGAAAAAATTGAGGAACAATTCCATCAAACTTGGGACCGATTTCATGATTTGCTACTCAAATGCCCACACCATGGCTTTGATAAAGCACAACTAGTCCATTTCTTCTATAAGTGACTTTCACCTATGAACCGAACCATGATTGAGTCAATGTACCAAGGAAAGTTCAAGGCCCAAACCCCTTACCAAGCCTATATATTTTTGGAGGAACTAGCTGAAAATGCCCAAAATTGGAATTGGAACCAAATTGATAATGAATTTTCTAAGAATGATCAAATGAATAAAACATCTGGTTTTATGAGATCAAACCTGAAAATGAGTTGAAGTATGTGATGCAAATTCTTGCTGATGGAGTGAAAGACTTAAGCAAAAAGTTTGATGCATTTTCCCTAATATCTACCCCTGCACAATGCAATGTTTGTTCTGATTTATCCCATCCAACAGAGGAATGTACGGTCTCTTGTACATCTGAACCTTCCGATGCGCAAGTTTGTGCTTTCAATACCTTTAAGGAAACCATTTCCTAATACATTTAGCCAAAGTTACCATCCTGATACTAGAAACCATCCTAATTTTTCATGGAGGCAAAATTTACCTCCACAAAACTTAAGTGGTCAGTCTGGTTTTTAGGGTAACTCCAATAGGCAACCTCCAACTTAAGGACCAATAATTCCTCAAAATCAATTCCCTAGGAATAACCAGTACAATCCAAGCTGAGATTTAGCAGTTGATCCCATGAACAACTATGTTGTTCCTGTCCCACCAGTCAATAATACTTCCAATTATGAGGACACTTTGAAAATGCTTGCCCTTAATCTTGATAAATCCAATAAGCATTCCAATCAAAGATTTCAAAAGTTAGAAAATAACTTTGATCTCTTGACTCAAAATCAACTGCAGTTTTAGCAGTCTCTCCAAAATCAGTTGAGTCAACTCACTGCAGCTCTGTCTGAAAGACAAAGGGGTACATTGCCTAGCCGACCCGAAATCAATCCAAAAAGACAAGGAGTTAATATTGTAGGGACTCCTTCCGCTTCTGACCAATCAAATGCCAATGTAAATTCCATTATTACCCTCGGGTCAGGAAAGAAAATTGATAATAAGGTTGAACCATCCATCAATGATGAAAGTGAACCATCCGAATCTCTTCCACCCAATTCCCAAAAATCCAAAAAGGATCAAGGTCTTAAGCTTGATGAGGTCATTTCAAAGCCGTTTGTTCCACATGCACCTTTTCCCTCTAGACTAGTCAACAATAAAAAAAATTCTCAATACAGTGAAATCTTAGAGATTTTTCAAAATCTTCAGATTAACATTCCATTTCTCACTGCTATTAAGCAAATTCCTTCTTATGCAAAATTCATTAAAGACTTAATTAAGAGGAAAACCAATATCCCTAAGGAAGCCTTCATAGCCCAACATTATTCCTCCTTCCTACAAAACCAAGATGTGGTTAAACACAAAGACCCCGGTAGTCCAACTATCACTTGTAGGATAGGAGAAAATTTTGAACGTCAGGCTTTATTAGATCTTGGTGCTAGTGTCAATTATTCTGACTTCCCCTAAGGTTTCACATAATTACTCTCACATTAAAGTTTGTGTAAATTTACTCTGACCTTCCCTGTAAGATTAACTGTCACGCCCCAAATTCCTAGGACTCCGAAACCCGAGCCTAAGAGCTAAGGGAGTGATTGCGGAAGTAAAAAGAAATGAGAACCAACGAAATTCAATCATCAAATACCCACGAAAGGGTAAAATGATCTGATACCACGCTGTCACGCCCCTAAGATTCCCGAAACTCAAATCTAGAGAATCAACGAATCTCCAAGGGATGACGCTAGTCAAACGACTAATAGAGTCAACAACAACAAAGAGACACATGGAATGACAATAAAAATATACTCCATGTGAAGTAGAATGCTAGAAACTCACTAGCATCCTCCAATACCAACTGACACGCTCCTAAATTCCTAAGACTCCCGAACAGGGACATCCGAGGAATCCAGGATGTGATCCTTAATACAAATGACCAACTAAGACATCATTAACCAAGAAAACATATGGGTTAATGGTAGAAATGGTATATTTAATACCCAAATGGACAATAAACAAAGCAGCGGAATCTAACGAAAATCCGGCAGAATTCCATTTGTAAATGGAACATCCGGACAACAACCACAACACAAGAACCTGCCAATAGCAATTCAATAATCACAATGGCTTCCAAGCCCCACATTCATCAATCATAATAGGGCCGAGGTAGTGGAAAGAAACCAAAACCCCTCCAAACCCTCTAAAATCAACAGAGCCACAATTGCTCGAATAAAAATACAAAAAAGCACCTAGCTGTGCAGAATAAATACAATAATCTCCTGAGAGAATAAATACAGGAAATAAAGAATACATCAACAGGGATATGCCAACAGACTGGCTCCCAAAAGAAAATACATAACAATCCCATAACAATGGGTAGAGAAACTGAAAGAAGAATACTACCGTCCCCAAACCCAGTCGCGCTGCAACCGTAACTGCATCACCCAACGCAACTCCAAACTTGTAACAAGAAAGCAAGAGAAAACTGTCGTTGCATCGCATCCTGCCCATAGCTGTATATTTCCTGCAACCTGGCGTGGAATACCAGGGGGCGAATGAAATTCCCCTGTGAGCAAATAAGCTCAGTGGGAAAAGATACTCTAACTACCACATCCTCTGATAGTTTAGGTAAAGCTAAACCGTCTAATAAGATATAAATATAGCCCAACTAGTCCCATCCACGCAAACCCAAGTCAACACGCTTATATACTATCGTAAACGAGTATACATAAGTATATAGGGAATATATATATATATACACATATATATATATATAAATACACAACATGAGTCTCTAAAACTCGTACTCCAAGTACCCAACACCAGTAGTCTACACTACTCTCACCAACGTACACTAGGTACACAACAACCCAAGTCAAATCTAACAATCATCAATGCTCACCACGCTAACCACCAAATCCAACAGAGGGAAACACACTCACCTCTAATATCCACAGGAAACAAAATCCACCAATAGTACCAAGGAAGGCTCAAATCCTACACCCCGATAACACAGGAAGGAAAACACCCACGTCCTTGCGTACTAACACAACCATCCTCAATATATATATATATATGTACAATATATATATATATATATATATATATATATACGACAAACCTCATCCCAGTCCTAGGGAAAATCTACCTCTCAAAGGCTAGATCACCTCAATCATATCTCTTACTCAATGCCATAAATCACATCATCACATTTACCTCATAACACTATCATCAATATATATATAACAAACCTCAATTGCTATCTCCAACAATATTAATAAATCACCAACACTCTCACTAAGGATAAGAAAAACCACGTAAGAGCCAAAAACCCAAGCAAGGGAAAAGAAGTCCCAATGCTACACCAACAGATAACCGAGACACAATGTCAAGGTTAAGAATACCCAAACAAGGAAAGAACACCACGAATGAACCAGAAAGGAACACCACAAGTGGACAAGGGAACCAAAAGCGAATGGCCGAGTATGAAAGTAAATAAAAGAGGAATCCCAAGTATTTCCATAGTTTTTAAGAAAAAGGTTTTTAAAACTCAAACCATTTCATTCGGCATCCATGCCCCTAACAAGTGAAAAACCCCAATCACCTAGATGGTGACATCAACAACCCAAATAAAAGGAAAGGCAACACTATAAGTGTGCACTGAACAACACCAAGCCTCCTAACCGAGACTTAGAACGATCCGAAGAAAAGGTGAAACAAGAAACCACCTTTCAAAATACTACAAGTCGAGATTTTGAGAAAGAAGTCTCAAAATCTCAGAATCTCGAGACAAGTGATAAAATAGTTTTCTTTTTAGAAATCACACAGTAAAAATGACCGTCTTGCCCCCGGTCTCCGTCAGTCGCCATCACAGGCTTTTAAAAGTTGAAAATCATTTCAAAGAAGATCTCAAGATCATTTTATAAGTATTAAAACTGTTCGTTTATTCGGGGGTAGGCGAAAACGGGTTTTTCCTTTTAAATACAAAAGTTTACTTTCAAAACTTAGAAAACACCGTTTTCGAAATGACAGCCAAATAAGTGAAAACAACTCCACAGAATCAAATGACAACACCAGGAAAAGGTTCGGCACCACGCCGTAACCGACAACTCAAGAAATGACATGTAAGTTAAAGACTACGTACTGGCGTACAAAACACAGTACGAGGAATGCTTAGAGAAATTAACTAAGCACTAGAAACCACGCTACAGTACCCTAAGTACTTAATAGAACTCACCTCAACCATAACCTCTTCTCATCAATCAACATCTCACACAATCTCATCACCTGCCTTCTCTAAGGCCTCAATCCTTAATTGACACTAAAATTAATCTCGGACCTCAAATCTCTAACAAGGTCACATAGCCAGCCAAAATCACCAAACTACTAACCACAATCACAAGACTACTAACCAAAGTCACAAGACTGCTAACCACAATCACATGGCTACTAACCACAATCACAAGGCTACTAACCACAATTACAAAACTATTAACCACATTCTCTAAGGCATTACTCCACCTCAACTCAACCTCAATTCTACAATCCATCTCTAACTTCAACTAACCACAGAAGTCACCAAACCAATATACTTAACCTCCCCTACGGGCACAAAAGTATACAACACAAGTATAAGGATATACGCCTCGTTTATACTTTAATAATTACTGCTTTTAAATTCCCGTTTTCACATTTATCACTTCCAACTGAGCATTTTATAAAATGAATTCATTTTGCATATTCATAAATAATCATGCTCCAACATATATATATATACATATCAATAAATCACATGCTGATATGCAACGCACCGTACTCACAGACCGCATGTGGTACACACACACAAAAACACACCCTACCAAAGGGTCCTGGATCATTCTCCACCATTCCCCTAAGTCTGCAGGCTCACTAGGGAATGTGGACTCATCGACCCGTACATCCCAAGTGCTTTTGACACTTACACTTTTAATCGGGAAGACGTTATCCACGACCTAGTCGCGCACTAGGGCCTTGGACTATATGTCCTCCCCCTATCGTCTGCATTTCTCAGCTTTTTAGTTCTGTGGGAGCAAGAAGCACCCCCTGGCCAGTTGTTTCGACGATCCAAACACAAACGTCTACCTGTGCACCACGTGCACAAAGGAAGTAGACCACACCAAATAAATCTCTCTGTAAATGGTGAAATCATGCAACACATGCACCAACACCCATGTCTCACAATACATGGTGTACACAAATAAATCATGTCCAACATAAATATATGCACCATATTTATGAAAATACCCACATGGTAATATCAACATAAATCTCAAATCTCTGTACATGCTTTTAAAAATATATATTAAAGCATTTAAATCGTGAGAAAATAGATTCATGTTCTAAACAATATATTTTCTTTAATTCTTTAGAAAATATCTCATTTTCAATTAATATGCCTTTTTGAAATAATTTAAACAATTATTTCACGTATACCAAAAGGATCCTAGCATATCGTCTAAGCTTTACGAATCTCTACTAACCCATTTAAATTCGTAAGGGGTTTCTAAGCCGTCCATTCTTATTTAATTTAAATAAGAATATTATTTAATCACGTAGGAATAATTTAATAATTTTTCTTAAATTAATTCCTTAGTCCCATTCTAATCCTAAACAATTTATAGATATTTAAACTAGCAATTTAATATATCTATAATAAATTAAATAAGGGTTTTGCACCCCTAAACTACTTCAATAATGCGGAGTGAGAAATATAATTTCCCACCTAATTATACGTTACCGAACAGTCCGAAACAGCACAGTACCGGCGCCCGAATATGAAGCCCGCCGACCAAAATCGTCCGATAATTATTTCGAATATATCGAAATGTCCGTCTTGACAACCTATACTATATATACGAAGCCCATTAATAATCGGTTAATTAATTGGGTTAAATCTAAAATACCCCAAACGAAATCTATAACCTATAAATGCGATTTCTGGGCAAATCGTTCATCCTAAAATCACGAAATTAATATATGACGAATACTACGTAGGTACGAAACTACTCACCAAAAATCGGCTCAAACCGATCACCGGAAGGTCGCCGAAAAATTGGCCGAAGCTCAGCCGAGTTCGCCCCTGTCCACGCGTCCACGCGCGAACTAGCTGCGCCTTGCGCCACCGTGCGCGACCACCTGCGTGCCTCGCCGACGCCGCCAGCACCGCCGCCGTCCACCGCCGTCGCCCGCTCCAGGTCGCCGACCCTGGCTCCAGCTGCGCGGTCGTCTGTTATGGCGACCCGCTCCTCAGCTCTCTCTCTCTCCTCTCTCTCTCGCCGGCGTTCATGGAGGTGAAGGTGGAGAAGCTCGATCGTGCGCCAAGGAGAAGAAGAATATGCAGAGGTGTGGTCGTCCATCAGCAATGGGGAAACAGGTCTGTGGTAGCAGGTGAAACGTGAAGCAGAGAATGAGTGGTTGCGTACAAGTATACATATATATGTACCATATTGCACAACTAACCCCCAACTTCTCTATAATTGCCAAATAATCCCCACATCAATATATATATATATATATATATAATTAAATATATATATATAATAAATTCCAACAATTATCGGAACGCCCAGACATAATTTCGTAAGCCCGAAATAATAACGGGACGTCCAATTAAAATTATATCGGGGTAGAAACCCAAATGTCGGAACACTTAAACAAGCCCGGCCAATTAAAATGTGTCGTCCTCCAATCGAGACGCTAATCATTAAACGTCGAATCGAAACCGCGTAGTCGAGAATAATAACTCGCGTAACGTCGTCTAGTCGACTTTTAAACTAAACGCGAAAAATTTACAGGTATCAAATACCAAGAATAAACAATACGTCAATAACAAGTGACGTCATTACCGAAATTAAATTAGAATTAATTTCAGTAAAAAAGGAAAATAACACGGGGTGTTACATTAACATTACATTAATATTTTTGTTCATATTGTAAAGTACCTTTAACTTAAGTGTTTCAAACTAAAGTAATTTATGATTTGCATATCTAATGAACTCCTATCATTTATATATATCTCATTTGACACCACTCAAAACATCATTATCCCTTCCCATGCAAGTTGATTAGATTATTTTAACATAAATTACTTAGTTTAAAACACTAAAGTTATGTGTACTTTAGTAAATGCATAAAAATATTAGTATAATATTAATCTTACAAGGGAGGTCAGAGTAAATTTACACAAAATTTAATCTAAAAGTAATTATACAAAATCTCAGGGGAGGTCAAAGTAATTTATTCTATTTTTTAAGGGATATCACCAAAGAATTTTGTAATTATAGGCTTGTCCTCCAAACTCTTTATTTTCTTTTCTTTTCAAGATGTCAATATACCATTATCATTTCTTTTCTTTTCTCCCCAAATCCTTTTAAATCTCTCCTATAAACGAATGCCCTGTTTGGTAGGTGGTTATGGTTCCACCTGGTCTGGTCTAGTCTTGGTTTTCAGGGACCAGACCATGTTTGTTTGGATTGGTCTCAAATTTTGGAACAAGACCAAATTGAACCAAACGTGGTGTTTTTGGAACAAGTTTATTTTGGTTCCACATGGTTTGGTCTGGTCTGCTCTTGGTAACCAAAATAAGATTTTTGAGACCAACGATTAAGACCACCAAAAACCAAAATTGAATCAAAATAATAATAATATACAAAATAAATTAAATAATACATAAAATACATAAAAATAATAATATAAAATTGATTAAATAATATATAATAATTAATTAATTAATTAATAAATAATAAATTAATAAAATATATTTATAAATAATTAAAATTTAATAAATAATAAATTAAACAAAAATAATAAAAATAAAATAAAATAATGAATAATAAACAAAATGTATTAAATAATACATAATAATAATAATAAATGAATATAATAATAAATAAATGAATAAATAATAAATAATAAATTAATAAAATCTATTTTAAAATAATTAAAAATGAATAAATAATAATAATAAATTAAAAATATATATAATAAATTAAATTAAACATATTTAAAAATAAAATAATAAAAATGAATTAGAAGTAAAATGAATTAAATAATACATAATAATAATAATAATGAATATAATAATAATAAATTAATAAATAAATAATAAATTAATAACATATATTTATAAATAATTAAAAATGAATAAATAATAAAACAAAATTAATAATATAAACAAGAAGTTAAATAAAACATATTTAAAAATAAAATAAAAATAATGAATAAACAAATGAATTAAATAATACATAATAATAAAAATAAAAATTAATAAATTAATAAATATAATAATAAATAATAAATTAATAAATTATATTTACAAATAATTTAAAATGAATAAATATTAATAATAAATTAATAATATAAATAAATAATGAAATAATAATAAATGAAATGAATTAAATAATTAAATAATAGTAAATTAAATGAATTAAATAATTAAATAATAATAAATTAATGAATAAATAATAAATTAATATAATATATTTATAAATTAATATTGTAGATGCAGAAAAATACACAATGAATTAGGTTTCAAAATTGGATCTTTTATTCATCCCTAAACCCCGTATTTATACATAATTTGGTACCATTTACCCAAGCTTATCAATCCCTTAAATCATGAGATTTGATAAAGTCTTTTCTTTTTTAGACTCTTTTTTCCATAAGTAGGACAAATCTCTAACTTATAGATCACTCATTCTCTAGAAACTTCTATGGGCCTATTAGTCCCACGACCCATCAGTCTTTCGGCCCATCAGTCCTGTGGCCCATCAGTCACGCGGCCCATCAGTCCTATGGCCCATTTATATTGGTCCATGTAATTTCTGACTATTACACATACCCCTAAGGTTATGGGCTTATGATTCACATCATAACCCATGACCGAAATTATATACACTCATATATACATTAATATTTTTATGGGAAATGATGGTGGGGAGTTGGCATGCATTTAATCATATTTCAAAATAAGAGGCCATAAATTCTTTAATTTTTGCACCATGACGGCTCATCGTGCAACGTGCGACCTTCGGGCTTCATGTAGTCCTTTGGCATGCTCATTTCCTTCTATAAAACCCACCCTAAACCATTTGATTTCTTCATTCTCTTCATTCACAACTTTTCGTTCCTGCCTCTCTCTCTCAACTTTTGCTCCTGGAACTCATCTCTCCTTCATTCCTGCATTCTTTTCTGTCGACATTTAAGAACCTCCATCAGAACAGACGTCTACTTCTACCCGAAGCTCTTCCTACTTCTTCATTATCAGCTGAGTAAGTCGGATAATACTTCCCTATTTTTAATTTTCATCTCTACCCCCCATCTGTCTCTTCTACCTTTCTGGAACTATGTCCGGTAGTGATGATACTAGGTCAATGGAGGAGGTCGTTCTGTTTTCTGCAACCGACACCGACCCTACCAGTAGTGATAACCTTTCTTCCATCCGTCAAGAGGCCCCTGCTTCACAAACTGTTCCCCCAAATGCTGACCTTCCGGGTTTGTCAATAAATCAAGGAACACCGGTTACAGGAGGTTCTCATGATAATGACGAATCTGTGAACCTAAAACCTTCTGAACCCTTCTTGGTTGCCCCTCTTAAGAAAACAAGGCCTGAGTTGGACGTAAAACATCTTCGAGCTGAGACCCACGTACCTGGTGATGTTTTTGTGGCCCTTTACCCAAGTTACTTAGACTTCTCTAAGAGTGAGGGACTTCAACCAGGTAACATTTTGCTATCGGTGGTTCATCTTAAAGTCTTAAGATTCCCTCTTCACCCTTTATTTCATTACGTGTTTTTTATGTTAGGGTTGCACCCCCTTCAACTCAACCCGAACAGCCTTAGGATTCTGTCCATGCTCCTACTATACGATAGGGATCTGGACCTTAATCTAGGTTTAGCCGACTTGCTTCTCTGCTATTTTTTCCAAAATTCCAGAGAAAGTAAGGGTAGATACAACATTTTTCCCTTCCAGGGTCGGGGTATATGTTCTGGTACAGAAAAGTCCGATAAAGGGTGGAAAGAGATAATGGTAGTTGTTAGCGGCAATTGGTTTTACTCGTTCTCTCTGACATTTCCGATCCCACACACCTTCGGTGCCATTCGTTTTCCTGTCTACCATCCCCTTTATAAGGTTTCCTGTCTTTGTGAGTTCTATGATTTACATTGGGGGGAATACGCATACAAATTTCTAGGTTATGAGGATAGAGAAATTCCCTTGTCCCTTATAAAAGAACAGATAGCCCTTCTGAAGGCCAAGATCTGGAACAATGTCCGATATGCCACTACCCTTCTGACTAAGGCTAATCTGGAGATGATTTCTAACTTGGGCGCTACTGTTGATAGGATGGATTTGCCCGTCAAACCCCTTTCTGCCAAATGCACTCAGGTTCCTGAAGGGGTCAACCTGGTTGACGCTATACCGTTCTCGACGGCACCCCCGGCGCCTCCAGTACCTTCGCCCGCACAAAGTCCAGTAGATCCACATCAGCCTCCTCCTACAAATCCTCCAATCACGAGGACCCGATCTGGTACAAGTGGTGGAGCGGCCAATAAAAGACCTAGGATCCAAGCTACTGATACCTCGATGAGCGAAACTCCTCAGGCTCAGGATTTCCCCCGTACTTTTATTCCCTGGGAGCCAAAGTTTCTCCTTCCCGATGGGACTCCGGTCTGCGCCGATCATCTCACTATCTACCAGCCAGAAGCTCTACGGGTTATGGCGAGGATTTGGACTCCGGCTGATAGGGCTGCTCAGTCGAAAATCTCCAGGACTGAGCTTCTGAAAAAGAGCTCCACAATGGCAATGGAGGTTGGTAATCCAAAAAGAGCTCTACTGAGCTAGCAGAGGTGAAAGCAGCCTACTAGAAGATAGCTGCTGAAAAGACGGAGTCAGATAATCTTCTGGCTCTCGAGCGATCCAAGGTAGAGGTGTGTTGTTTGGGTGGTCTGTACATGCACAGCCAGTACGTCACCATCTGCGACGTTCGATAGGTTAGAGCGTGGCGAGATAGGCACGAAATGGAGTACATTCCTTGGCAGATCGGGAGTTCAAGACTACTGAGGAGTTTGATGCTTTCATGGGAGTGTCTCTTCCTTACAAGGACCCACCAGCTTCTGAAAATGAGAAGCGATTTACTGTTATCTTGAAGGGAGAAAACTATCATCCCCCTGAGTAGAATAGAATTTTAAGTTCTCTGTACTTACCCCTTTTTAGAGGGGTGTTTTTGTAGTTTCTATCCTTTTTTAATGAAAAAGAACTTTTCCCAGTTTAGTGGTATTTTGTTATTGTCGTTTTGGTTTTAGTAAAATTTTGTGTTTTAATATTTAGTCTTCGGGCATCTGGCCCCTGAGACTTGTTATTGCCCTCTGGTTAGTTCAAATCATGCTCAACACTTAGGAAAATTTTCATTTAATCATGAAGCCTTCAGGCATATGGCCCCTGAGACTTGTTTTTGCCCTTTGGTTAGTTCAAATCAGGTTTGAACTCAACACTTAGGAAAAATTTCAATTTAAACATGAAGCCTTCAGGCATATGGCCCCTGAGACTTGTTTTTCCCCTCTGGTTAATTCAAATCAGGTTTGAACTTAACACTTAGGAAAATTTTCAAATAAGCATAGAGCCTTTGGGCATATGGCCCATGAGACTTGTTTTTGCACTTTGGTTAGTTCAAATCAGGTTTGAACTCAACACTTAGGAAAATTTTAAATTTAAACATGAAGTCTTCGGGCATATGGCCCTGAGACTTGTTTTTTTCCTTTGGTTAGTTCAAATCAGGTTTGAACTCAATACTTAGGAAACTTTTCAAATAAGCATGAAGCCTTCGGGCATATGGCCCCTGAGACTTGTTTTTGCCCTTTGGTTAGTTTAAATCAGGTTTGAACTCAACAGTTAGGAAAATTTTTAATTTAAACATAAAGCCTTTGGGCATATGGCCCCTGAGACTTGTTTTTGTCCTCTAGCAAGTTCAAATCAGGTTTGAACTCAACACTTAGGAAAATTTTCAAATACGCATGAAGCCTTCGGGCATATGGCCCCTGAGACTTGTTTTTGTCCTCTGGCTAATTCAAATCAGGTTTGAACTCAACACTTATGAAAATTTTCAATTAACCATGAGGCCTTTGGGCACATACATGAGTATAAAATAGACTATATCTTTATTCAAAAGAACTTGAGAATCATGAGGCAGAGGTGCCGAACATCGGGCACATATGCTTTATTATAATCAGCAAAAGGTGTCATATGCGAGACACGGTTTTACTTAACTGTTTAACAAGAAAAAGAAACTACCTAAGGATAATACCACTTCAGTCGATAAGCGTTCTGAGAGTTGGGCTCGATGTGGCCTGTCTCGTTCTTTCGTACCCGATAAACACCACATCCAATGATCTCAATTATTGTATAAGGTCCTTCCCATGTCTCCCGTAACTTTCCAATAATCCTAATCTTTTTCCTGAGTACCATATCGCTTACTTGAAACTCTTTTCTCTTGACTTCTGATTAAACCGTGCCCTGACTTGTTGCTGATAGGTAGACAGCCAGCCTTATCCCGACAACTTCCCTTCTTTCCTCCAGTATGTCCAAATCATGAGCTAGGTGTTGATTGTTTGGACCTTCCTCCCAGGCTTGACTTCTTAATGTAGGTACTCTCAATTCGGTCGGGATAACGGTTTCAGCACCATAGGCCATGGCGAAAGGGGTCTCTTTTGTTGGTTGTCTTGGAGTAGTCCGATAGGACCATAAGACCTCGGGCAATTTCTCCAACCAGGCTCATTTTGCCTCTTCAAGCTTTTTCCTGAGTGTATCAAAAATTATTATGTTTGTCCTTTCAGCCTATCCATTTCCCTGTGGATAGCCAACGGAAGAAGTGTTCTGATTGATCCCATGCTTTGCCAGGAACGCTTGAACTTTCCTGTTATCCAAATTATAGTTCGGGGTAGACTGAATCTACAAATGATGTGACTCCAGATGAACTTTATAACATGGCTACTTTTGATAGTAGAGTATGCCTCGGCTTCCACCCACTTGGTAAAGTAATCCATAGCCAGAAGAACATGTGTGGTAGATCGTATAGCTTGCGGGAGAGGACCCACAATATCCATACCCCATCGGGCAAAGGGGTGAGGGATAATTGTTGGGTTCAGTAATTCCGGAGGTGGATGAATGACATCTCCATGAAATTGGCACTATTTGCAGTGTCGGGTGTAGACCTCAGTGTCCCTTGACAGATAAAGCCAGAAGTATCCCTGGGTGAGAACTTTATGGGCTAAAGACCTTCCTCCGAAATGATTGTCACATGATCCAGCCAGCATGTATCTCTTCCATGACCGCAGAAGCCTCGGAGGGTGTGAGACATCTTAAATATGGCCCAGAGAAAGACTTGCGGTATAGTTGTTTGTTGTATAGAGCATATCTGGCGGCTTTCATTCTTATTTTCCGGGCCTCTGGTTTTGACTCAAGTAATGCTCCGGTCCTCAAATAGTCTGCTATGGGGTCCATCCAGCTTGGCTCCCAAGGAATGACCATCACGTCTTCGGAGGGCTCCAAGCTTGATCGGACAATGAAGTCCACTGGTGCTATTCGAGTCATACTTTCCCCTGCTGCGGAGGCCTGGTTAGCCAGACGATCTGCCATGATATTATCCCCTCTGGGGATCTGTTCAAAGGTTATCTGCTGGAATTCCTCGGCCTCTTTTAGTACCAAATTCCTGTATGCCTCCATTTTAGGCTCTCGGGTTTCATACTCCATATTTAACTGCCGTATGACCAACTGGGAATCACTCTGTATCTCTGTTTTCTGTACTTGAAGGCTTCAGGCCAACCGAATCCCTGCTAGAAGGGCCTCATACTCGGCTTCGTTGTTGGAGGCAGGAAACTCCAATCGAACGGACTGCTGAATTTTAGTGTCATCTGGTGTTATGAGCTCTACACCGATCCCTGCTCCGTTGACATTTGATGATCCGTCTACGAACATAACCCATAAGCCATGTTCATTTTATTCTAAAGAGTCTGTAGTTTCTGTTTCCAACAGAAAGTCAGTTACCGCTTGTCCTTTGATGGCAGTTCGGGGGACATAGGTTATGTCAAAAATCCCGAGTTCTATTGCCCATTTGGATACTCTCCCTGATAACTCAGATTTCGCCATTTATGGATCTGATCGGGGTTGCAGTTGGCACCACGATCGGGTGTGCTTCAAAATAATGTCGAAGACGTCGTTTTGCATTGATTAATGATAGTACCAGCTTTTCCTATTTCGAATAACGGGTTTCTACATCAGCAAGGGCTATGCTGGTGTAGAATACTGGTATCTGGTACCCCTTGCCCTCCTTGACCAGAGCGGCGCTGGTAAATGTTGCAGATATGGCTAGATACAAGTGTAACGGCTCGTCTGCTTCCGGGGTTGCCAGTATGGGAGGCTTTGCCATGTAGCTTTTGAGTTTTTTCAGGGCTTCTGATTGCTTCAGCCCCCAGACTTCTCCTTTTGTCGCCTTTATAGCATGAAAGAATGGCCGGCACCGATCAGTTAAGCGAGAGATGAAACGGCTGAGGGTTGTTACTCTTCCAGTCAGTACTTGGATCTCCTTCCGGGACTTTGGCTCTATTGACTCTATGAGACCTTTGACCTATGATGGGCTTGTTTGTATTCTCGTCCGATCAACTATGTGTCCCAAGAATTGGCCCAAGGATACTCCGAAAGAACATTTGGATGGGTTGAGCTTCATCTTGTACTTTCTGAGGGTATCGAATACCTGCTGCAGATCGGTCAGGTGACCACTTTTTGCCTTGTTTTTCACTACCGTGTCATCAATGTAGGCTTCTATGGTAGATCCCATCATGCCCTGGAAAACCTTACTGACCAACCTCTGAAAGGTTGCACCTGCATTTTTTAGTTCGAAAGGCATAACTGTGTAACAATATGTACCTGATTCAGTAATGAATGCGGTTTTTTCCTTGTCATCTAGGTTCATTCGTATCTGGTTATACCCAGAGTATGCATCCAAAAAACTCAAGCGCTCGAATCCTGCAGTGACATCTACCATCTGATCGATCTTTGGTAAGGGAAAACAATCCTTTGGGCATGCTCTGTTCAGATCAGTGAAGTCCACACACACCCTCCATTTCCCGTTCTTCTTCTAAACCACAACAACGTTTGCCAGCCATGAAAGATATTGTACCTCCTTAATGAATCCTGCTTGGAGAAGTTCGACCTCTTCAGCTATGATCTGGTTTCGGTGAGCCCCCATTCACCTTTGTTTCTGTCTGACGGGTTTTGCACCGGGATCCACGTTGAGGGAATGTTGGGCTACTGACGGATTGATGTCGGTCATATCCATATGGCCCCGGGCAAATATGTCAACATTGGAGCGTAGGAGGGCCTCCATTTCCTTTTTTTCTTGTGCATTGAGGCCAGAACCAACATAAGTCAATCTTTCAGGGTGATCGGGGTAAATCTGGACTTCCAGCAAAGGTTCAGTTGATATCGATGACCCCGCACCCTCCGCCTGTAATTGCTATTGATCTTCGGGTACCGCCTTGGATCATGATTCTCGTTCTGGTTCTGTCATTTTCCTCAGACCTTTCAAGGTGACGGCGTAACATTCTTTGGCTGCTACCTGATATCCCTTGATGTCAATCACATCAATTCCGTTTTGATCGATGCACCGCATGACCTGATGCATGGTTGAAGGAACTCCGTGCATCCGATGGATCCAACCCCTGCCCATAAGGAGATTATATTAGGGTTTGACATCCACCACCACAAAAGTTTCTCTGAGCGTGCGCCTTGCCGTTGTCACTGGCAGTTGGATTTCTCCCACTGGTTCCACTCTTCTGCCATCAAATCCGGCTATCGGGCTTCTGGAAGGAACTATCTCTTGAGGGTTGATCTTTAACTTTTCAAAGGCCCACTTGGTGATAATGTTGGCGCTGCTTCCTGGGTCAATCATTACCCTCTTAATCAAACAGTTTGAGACTATGAGGGAGATAACCAAGGGGTCGTCATGTGGTGATTGAATGTTTCTCATGTCTGCCGAAGAAAAAGTTATCCGGGGATCCTCTGTCGGGCTTCGAAACTCACTGATTTCCCCAACCTTTCGCAGTTTCTGGGCTTGATGCATCTGGGATCTACGAGCTTCCTCCGCGTCTGACCGACTTGGTCCACTGTGAACCATGTGAATGAATTTTACGGGTTATCCCACTGCTCCCTTGGTGAGCGTGTGCGACGTTTGATCTGGTCGGGTGCTGTACATGACGGTTTTCCCGGCCCATACAAAAGTGCATCTCGACCAGACCGATTCCGAATAGCCCGAGATAATTATCATGGGTGATGGCCCGGACCCTGTACTGGACCAACACGACCCGACCAAGACGTCAGCCCTGCGGTCCATCCCGAGACTCCATTCTGTAACCCGACCCGAAGAACATGAAGCAACTCGAAGATTCTAGAATAAACTTGTAGCTCAAAGTAGCGTTATAAATGTGGAAAAAGTAGATGACGTGTAAAGTATGGGAAAAAATCCAAAATAGAAAATGTTGCCCTAATGGGCCAAAAGCCCATAGGGAAAATGTATATAAGTCAATGAAGAGTAATGAGAGAGGATCTTTTTTTGGTGTTGTGCAAATTTTGTATCTACAGGTGCCCTCCTTGGCAACATACTCCGTCAATTCCCCTTTTGCTATCATGGCTTCTACTTACCTCCTAAGGCTTCTGCACTCGTTGGCGTGGTGTCCATACTCACCATGGAAGGCACAATGTCTTGACATGTCTCTCTGGTCCATTGGTTGTCTGATGGGTGGTGGTGACCGGAAGATTCTTTTACCCTTAGTCTTCTGATACAGTTTGGCCAGGGTAACCTTTAATAGAGTAATCTTATTTTCGAATCTCTGACGTTTCTCTGGGATTGGGGAGGGCGCAGGAAGAGCGCCTGGCTGCTTCCGATCGGTTACCCGATCATTAACTTTTGGTTCAGATACTCTTGCCTCTACGCTTGCAAAGGTTGTCCTTCTTTGGCGTATGGTCAGTTCCTCTTCTATCCGGAGGTGCCCTTGTGCCCTGGAATTGAGTTCCCCGATGTCTGCAGGTGGCCTTTTGACCAAAGACTAATGGAACTTAGTTCCATGGATTAAGGCCATTCTGAAAGCCTCAATGGCTGAATGATGATCGCAATTGTCAATCGAAGACATCTCCACATTGAATCTCGAGACAAAGCTTTTCAGGGATTCACCTTTTTCTTGGATCATGGTAAATAGACTGGAGATGGTCTTTCTTTGTCTTTTATTGCCAATGTATTGGGCAATGAACAACTCACTGAGTCTGAGCCAACTTCCAATGGATCGGGGTGGTTGTTTCCTAAACCACAGTAGGGCTGCTTCGGTCAAGCTGGTGGGAAAGACTTTGCAGAGTAAGGCTTCATTCTCATTGTAGACATTCATTTTTGTATGGACATGGTAGATGTGTTCCGTCGGATCTTTCGTGCCGTCGAATAGGTTAAATTTTGGTAGCCTGAACCTCTCCGGGTAGGGCACGCTGGTGATCGCCAGGGTGAATGGAGTATGCACGGCGTCGATGGATGCCTCGGAGGCTAGATTGTTTGGGGTTTGAATCTTCAGATCCTTAAGCACCTCCTTTTGGAATCTGATCATAATCTCCTCTAATTTTTTCATGGTCAGAGTTTCCTTGGGATTGTGCATCCCGAGCACTTGCAGGGATGATTCGGCGTGTTCCTCCCGATTGTTGTTGGATTTAGCGTGGTGGTTGTCCCTTCCCGATTGGTGGCCTGCGAACCGCTCCTACTGGTTGGATTGTTCGCCATTCGGGGTTTCTCGAGGGTTTTGCAATAGGGTCAGTTTCGCCACCAACTCGGCGTTCTACCTTTCCAACTCGGCGGTTCTGTCCTCCAGGGCTCGCCTGATCGGATCCTCGGTTTGTGAAGGTTAGCCTCCATTCGGAGGTAACTCGGATTGCTGCGAATGGGTGATAACCGCCATGGATGGTGTAAGTCTAAACTCTTCGTAGAGAATGGGAAGCTATTGAAAAGAAAGATTTCAACAAAGTGTTTCCCACAAACGACGTCAATTGTGTAGATGCAGAAAAATACACAATGAATTATGTTTCAAAATTGGATCATTTATTCATCCTTAAACCACGTATTTATACATAATCACCCATTTATACAAGCTTATCAATCCCTTAAATCATGAGATTTGATAAACTCTTTTCTTTTTTAGACTTTCTTTTCCATAAACATGACAAATCCCTAATTTATGGATCACTCATTCTCGAGAAACTTTTATGTACCCATTAGTCCCACGACCCATCAGCCTTTCGGCCCATCAGCCCTTTGCCCTATCAGTCATGTGGTCCATTTATATTGGGTCATGTAATTTCTGAATATTACAAATATATAGATAAATAAATAATAAATTAATAAAATATATTTATAAATAAAAAAATAATAAATAAAATAAATAATACATAAAAATAATAAATAGTAAATTATTTTATTTTTTTAAAACGAAAAGATCATATCTAGCTTTACCAAATATGATATTTGTTTAATATTTATGAGACCGTGACTATAAATCACACCATTTACCAAAAAGAACCGTACCTGACAACACCGTACCCCCAACCAAACATGGCCGAAGCCTATGTCCCTCATTTCCCGCTCTCTTTTTCTGGTCTCCTCCAAACCCTAGTCGACGAAACTCTATCCGGCGACCGTGATCGGAGCTCGAACCAGTCTCGCCGTCGATCCTCCGTAAGATTTACTTTCAGTAGTTCTATCTTTTCCCCACTCTCTGCAAATCTCTATTTGTTTAGACATACACAATTATATATCATACTAAATATCGCTAAATCGATGAACTACACCGATTTATACAATAAATTCCTTATTTTATCGTTCTGTTGTTTGGTTTAACCACTGCTTATGGTTAGAAATTCTTATGACCGAAAGAGTCGGTATGTATCGGAAGCACCATTATGGTTGAAGCTAGGTTTTAAATGGGAATTGAAATTGGTTGGCTTTGACTCTGATATTTTTCCTATAAATAACCATTTTTTTCATGTTTATTAGTTTAGAGCGGACTCGTTTTGTTACTAGGGCTGGCATTCCTTATTTTAATCCAATTTGATATGTGACTATATTTTTAGTTACTTGAAATATGAACCTGACCTATATTTATGTATATATAATATAATGTGTGGGTTGAAGCTAATTCATTCTCTGTGCTCTCTCTGCTACAGCTTTGGAACCTCCGTAGAGGTACTCTCTCTCTCTCTCAGTGTGAAATTGATTGGTACTGAAGCTATATTTATCATAATTTTTAGGTATTGGTGTGTATATATACATACATGTATAAATATGTCTGTTTTGTGCTCCATTTGATCTGGATTTGGGTCATTGAAGTTGGAAATTTTGTTCGAATTTTGCCTCTTGTTGATTCTTTTACCTGGATTTTATTTACCCTCCAATTAGTTGCTCAGAATATGGAGCAGAAGGGAATAATACAATGGATTTTTGGAATTGCATGATTCTTATTGTTTTGGGGTGTTACTAGAACGATATACAAAAGCCAAATTGAGTGGGGTCTTTTGGTTCCTAAACCCCGAATCGAATGGAAGATTAACAATTTTCTGTTTTATTATTTGCCTATCCTAACCAAATAAAAATTAGGTTTTTTAGGTGATATATGTTCGAATAAGTGAATAGTTTCAGAGCCTTTGTTCGCCTTTCCTATCTTGAACTTTGAAATTTGAGCAAGATGTTAGGGCAGTGCATTTTGGAGGCACAATTTTCATTTTTCAAATTTTTTCCCTTTGTTTTGAACAAAGCATTATGAAAAATATTTAACATAGAATAAGCTACAACATGGTAAATAATCAAATATGGTTTGCCTAGTAGTGTTTTGGATTGTTAAAAGGTTGAATTTGATTGGTTGCTGAGTTTATCATATATATTGTAAAGCTATAGTGAAGTGCCATTATATGCCTTTGCTTCAGGATGGCAACTGCTGCTGAGGATTACTCTCAATTTGGTATTTCTGAAGAGGTGTGTACAATGTCTCTCTTTCATTCATATTTTCAAATAGGAACAGGATAATATTCATGTTCTGGTTTTGAAAATTGTTCTGGCTACAGGAAAAGGACAAACTTATTGCGGAAGTGATTCGCTATGTCCTTTTTAAATCCCACCATAATGCTGGGTGCCCAATAAAAAGGGATGAGCTTGCTCAACTGGTTACTAAAAATTATCAGCAGCGGGCACTCCCTGCTTTTGTGATCAACAAGGCCAGGACAAAACTCTCAAGCATTTTTGGGTATGAAATGAGGGAGCTTCAACGTGCTCGCCCTTCATCAACAAATCAGGGTCGCTCTTCACAACAGAGTGAGAACCTTTCACTAGTTCAATTTAATCATAAAGAGAGTGATACATCGAATGTATCAACTGTGGAAGCCACCACACAACATACTGTTTGTCTCTATTTTATTGCAGCATTAGTAAAAGTTATGTAGTGTGGATAATGTTGTGTGGTGGCTTCCACTGTAAATAGACATCTCTCTCTCTATTATTATTTTTTTTACTTTCAAAATTTTTTTTCCTCTTTTTTTTTTTTTCTTTCCTAACATGCATTACTCTTTTTGGTCACTGATTTAGTTGGCCAAGGAAAGGAGCTCTTGGGGTTTAGTTCAGTCATTATTATGACATTAAATTTGTTTGTTCTACTCATGCATGTTTCTTTTGAGGCTTGTATGTGAATAAATTTGTTGATCAAATATCGGTATGTTGAAATCATGTGCTACAATGTGCTACAAATTAATGCTCAAATATGATCTTAGTTCTGTATGATGTCAAAACATAGATTATAAATTTGAGTTCATATAGTGAAGGAATACACAATGATACAATCCTACTTACTGTATTAAGTTTTTTTTTTTGTATTTCTTCCGAAATGAATGGTCTCAAGGTGTGCTGTTTTTTTCTGTTTGATCCATAGAGAAATGGTTCTGTATGTTTTCACACTAGGGATGATGGACGGCTTTGTCTCCATAGTGACATTGCGGTAAATTCCATGCACATGGTTACTTATCCAAAATAAATAAATAAATAAAATTTCCATGCACATGTTCCTCAGAGAAAGCATGCATACACCATCTTGCCAATGCGTCATATAATGCTTGCTAGGCTATAATTTTATAGTTATTACTACTTGACATATATGCATCAGTTTCTTCCATAGTCTTACCAATGGTAGAAATCTTATCTTCAATCCTCATTGATATTCAATCTGGACATTTGACATGCGGGGTCAAAACTTATCTAGTTTAAAGTTTCCTTATTCAGAGGATAAAGATGCCACTAGTGTCAAGATTATCAATTCTGTTGCATTATTGTTTTTACCACTAAATTGCTGCTTGTAGATGATGATCCATACCTGAACTGCCAGTGGCACCACCTTTAAACATTTTTTTACTAACTGACAATGTTAATCGATCAACCTTCACTTAAAATTACCACTTGCATCTAGCAGTTGGTGTCTAACATTTCTACATGGAACGCTTTTTTTCCTTTTCCCACTCATATGATGAGATTGATGCTGACTAAAATCCCGCAGTCTCACAGGTGTTTTGACATTGATCCTTATTTTGAAAATTAATTAGGCTTCCTTCCTGTTTCCAACATGAAATGTCAACAATTTGTGTTGATTAATTTCTGCCAACTCAAAACCCTTTTGAAGCTAATTCCATGGTTATATTAATCAAATTTGAATTTAATAATGAATCCATCCTTACAACTTGCGTAACATTCATAAGATTGGCCATTCTTATATTTACAAAACTTCTTGATGAAGATGCATATAGTACAAACACTAACTTGATATCTACAACTGTTTGGAAAACCTAATGCATGAACAGGTAGGCTTGTTCCTTTGTTTTCTACTAGCTTTTTAATTCCACAACAAACTTGTCCAAACATACTGTAGGAAACCACTGACCAACTGTTTTCTGGAGCAATCCCAAAAGCTCCACTATCTAGTGTATCTATGATAGTGTTCAGTGTGGACACCTTTCTGTTTTTATTCATTTGATTTTTTATTTATTTTTTGTTTCTTTATTTTTTTGTTTTTCTGAATTATGCTCTAAATTTTGTTTTTACAATGTAATCCAGATGTTGCAGACGCAAAATCATATGTGATTATAAGTGAGCTACCTGCAAGTATATATAAAAAATACGTCGAGGATGGCCATACATCATCTCTGACTGGTTTCACTTTTGCTGTTATTGGTATTATACAACTTGCCGGAGGCAAAATTTCAGAAGGTATGCTTTCTGAGTGGTTTGCTCTGTTATTTGTACATATAAAGCAATATTTCACTCGTAGGAAGATAGCATAATGCCAGTATGGATGCACGAACATGGGGCTATGAATCAGATCTATAGACCACTTAACAGATAGCCCCATATTTCTGCTTCCACAGATGATTGACAATTCCTTGGTGACATCTTGAATCCTTGTGAAAATGACAACAAACTGTTTATTGGGCTTTCCACTTCTTAATAATTTGTTAAAGATGCCTGGCAAATTGTGACATTAAGATGGTTACTACTTCCTATCAGGTAATGAGGCTATTAGTGATCTGAGATAGTTGGTAAAGTAGAAGGAACATTTGTTCATACTCTTCTTGTTCTGAATGCATCGCAGAAAATCTTTGGTCTCATTTGAGGCGGTTGGGATTAGCTGAAAATGATGAAAGCCATCGGGCCCTTGGAAACATCAAGCAGGCTCTGGAGGCAATTGTCCAACAAAGGTTAGAGGCACCAAATAGGGTGGATTATTCGCTTGCAGTTCTTTTGACAAAACAAATTTTTTCACTACAAAGAACTTAGTTTCTTATACCTAGCACTATATCATTCTGTAGGTATTTGCAGAAGTACAAAGTCAATGGCCCTGAAGGTAATACTTTCTGTTATGAGCTTGCTGAGCGAGCTTTGGATGCATCAATTTGTAACGGAATAAAAGAATACACAACACAGGTACTGTTATCAAAATTAGAGGTCAACCATTCTGCGATTCTATTTCTTTTTTCAACTTACATTGTGATGGTTTGGCTGTAGTAACTGTGCATTGTTTGGGAGAGCTTTCTTTCTCCATATAAATATTACACTTGCAAACCAAGGAGGCAAATATATATAAATTCTGAAACTAAATCAGCCATTCTCTAAATTTCTAGCATCAGTCTCCCAAAAAGACACGGTTATGCTGGCTATGATCAATTGATTTGAAATGGCAGCGTAGACTGCATTAACCCATTTGGTTTTAGATTTAAAATAAGCAAATCCTATAGCTAAGTTGTTAATCTACTTTGTCTAGTAGATTATAACGAATCCATTATGGGCTACTCTTGCAACCACCGTATCATAGCGTATGATTAACATTGCCTCGAAGGAATTTTGTGACATTGGTTAAAATTGTTGAATGACACGAATAGCATTAGAGAACCGTGAGAAATGTCTGAGATCTGTTATCATCAGTTCATGCTAGCTTTTGCACCAGATTTATCTCATTGACTTAAAAAGGTATTTTGTTTCAGCAGATTGTTCTGAAAGATGTTCCGGTCGTGGATGATGATTAGTGTCCTATTTCTTGGAGGTACAATTTCACTGCTCTATATTAATTCCAGTTAACAACTTTTATTTTTAGGCAATAAGCAGGATAATCTCATTGTCTTGGTCTCTCTATGCAGACTGATCCAAGATATGGAGTACTTGCTATTCAGTGAGCTTTTTTTGCAGACAATGTTGGTTTTCCTTTCGATGAATGCATTTTGCAGAAATGCCAGGGCTTAGAAGTTGTAAATTATTTTCTGATTGCTTTAGGCAATTTTCAAGCATTGGGGGAAAATTTTCTTGTAAAATGTTCTCAAGGACAATGTATTTTGATATTTTCTTCAAGGGCTTGTAATGCTGAAAGTAGAAGATTTTTTGTATTTCCCCAGCATTATTCTTCTTTTTCTTTACTTTTTTATTTGTTTGTTTAAGCAGCTAAAACCAGTTTTAAGGCTTAGTGAAGTGTGTGGATAAATTAGGGTGAAGAAAGAAATAAGAGAATATGATGCAAAGACTTAAATTCAGTTCTGAAGGAAAAAAAATAACAGCCTTCTTATCTGGAAAAGGCGGAGGAGAGAAGAAAATAACTAATATAACCAATTTAGTGATGCTTTTAAGATCTTGTTGTGGAAAATTAAAAACTATTTTTGATATTATAAAAGTGATCTTTTCATTTTCGAAAGAATAGAAAATTATATTTTCTTCCTCCTTATAAATAATTGGGAAAATTATATAAACCTCCCATGAACTTTGACCTAATTACAGAGAGTGCCCCTAATGTTTGAATAATATCAGTTATACTACCCCTTAGAACATTGGAGCAGAGCCCCAGTCAGATTTGTGCATGAATTTACTTAAAAGCCCTTGTTTTATATTATATTTTAGGATTAATTTTAAGAAATCCCCTATACTATCCAGTTTAATCAACTAACCTCATTGTGTCCACTTTGCCCTATATACTATTTAATTTCATCATTATGTTCCTTCACCTCACATTTTGAGTCAAAATGTCTAAACTACCCTCAATAGTATAAGGAGGTTTAGTGAAATCAACCCATTAAAAATATTATTTTTTGAAAATCAATTATATTTTTCGCAAAAATTATAAATTCAAAAACATATATATATATTTTTCGCAAAAAAATTATTTTTCGGAGAGAGTATATTATTTTCCAAAATATGAATTATTTCGGAAAAAATAATATATATTTTTTGAAAAAAAAAATATTTTCGGAAAAAGATCATATTTTGGAACATAATAGTATATATTTTTTGCAAAAAAAATATTTTTCGGAAAAGATCATATTTTGGAACATAATATATATTTTTCGCAAAAAAAGTATTTTTCAGAAAAAAATTCATATTTTGGAACATAATAAATACTTTTTTGCAAAAAAAATATTTTTCAGAAAAAATCATATTTTGGAACATAATATATATTTTTCGAAAAAAAAATCATATTTTGGAACATAATATTTAATTTATTTTTTGGAAAAAATTCATATTTTGGAACATAATATATACTTTTTTGCAAAATAAATCATATTTTGGAACATAATATATATTTTTCGCAAAAACAATAATTTTTGGAAAAAATATATATATATTTTTTGAAATTTATAATTTTTACAAAAAATATAATTTATTTAAGTAATTTTGTATGTAAAAGTAAGAGTTAAATTGTAACATGCATATATAAGGGCAAAATTGGAAGTTCACTCCAAAAATAGGCTTTATTGACCAAAAATAAAGTTTTCCGTTATTGACTTTTAACTGAAGGAGTTATGTGTTACACCAGAGCTGATTTTAAGGATAATTTATGATATTATTGAAATATAAGAAGTACTGTATGTAATTAGATCATAGTTTAGAAATAGTTTGTATAATTTTCCCTATATAATTTAACGACCATGAAGATACATAAGTCTGGGCTATTTTTGTTTCCAAGTCTATTTTCTTTTTCTTTCTTTTTTTTTAAAAAAAATAATTCTTTTGCAAATGGAAAGTTATACATTAGCTATTATCGGAGTTGTTTTCTTTTCTAAGTCTGTCTTTTTCTCCGGAGTAAACTTTTTGCCCGTCAGAAATGTAAATTTACGGCTTTAACCAAACTAATATATTAACCAAAGTGAAAATTTCTCCCCTCACCTTTCAAAATATTGCAGTAAATTTTCCTAAAGTAGTTTTGTAAGCAATTTAGTCCCTCAAATTTGCAAAAACACCTTATTTTATTTGTTTTACTGTTTAATTGTAAATTTTATATAGCTTTTTTAATGAAGTTTATATAAACGATTTAATTATATAATTAGAAAAAACATATACAAAATTTGTTGATATTATTGATAATAAATGAATTTGTTCAAACTTAAATTTACAATTCTTCTATATATGTTAGAAATAAATAAAGATGTAAAATTTATTTTCTATTCAACTGAAAGAAAACTAATGCAGCTTTTCAAAAAAAAAAGAAAAAAAGAAAAGAAAACTAATACATTATCTTCATGTATTTATGGAGTATTAAAAATATATATATATTTATTATTTTTTTCATAAATATATTTTCTATTTTCTATTTTATTTTAAATTTTTTTGTATATATAACCTATATATGTGTGTATAAGTCATTTGAAATAATTTAACATGTTAAAATACAAATATTGATAAAGTCATATTCCATCGGTAAACTACATCACAGAGAAGTCCATATCCAACGGCTACAAGCCTACAAGAAAACCCTCCTCTCTCGCCTCTAACTTTCTCTCGCGCCCTGCAATCCCTCTCTCTCTCCTCACATAGCCGAGCTTGAACACCGTGCGATTCCTCCTCTTTATCTGCCAAGGTCAGTTCTCTCTCTCTCCTAGGGTATTATAAGAGTTTTTGTTTATAAAACTATGTATATAGGTTTATCTCTGTAGGTATATATATATATATATGTATAGACTTGTATAGGTATGTATGAATGGATTATCTAGATTTCTATGTGTGCAAGTATTCATATGTATATACTTTTGATGTAGTGAGAAGCATGTTTGTTTGACGATGAGAATTTGATAAATTTAGTGTTGGGGCAGTCTGATTTCGGCTGACTGTAACTATATGAAGGTATTGCCTAGCTCAAAATCAAGTTGAGCTTCAACAATTATAATTTTTCAAATGTTTATGATTATGTTCCGATTATTTTTATTTGATAAATTGGTAAAATCAATTTGGTCTTCCATTTTCATATTATGGTTTTTAGGATTCTTTAGAAACATGTATTATTAAATCTAATGTGACCTAATAATTTTGAAGGGTGAGAGCGAGCTGTTCTATGGTCTATCTTCCTCTTTGCTACGAACTCTTCTCCTTTCTCCATATAAGTCATATTTGTCCACAATATATAGAACAACTCAACCGCCCAATAGTAGTTTCATGTGAATCATTTGTGCTTACAATATAGAGCTTGTCTATATCATTTTAAAATGAAAAAATCAGTTACACCCAATGAAATTTTATATAGTTTTCTAATAGTGAAACATGTTCATCTACAGCAGAGAGAACATGGTGTCAATTTTATATGTAAGTTATATATATGGATAGCTTTATTGTTTCAATTATATGAAACAGCTCTATATGCAGACCATAATGCAGGTATATACCACTCTTTTGTATCAGAAATTTGGGTAGAAACCATCCATGTTTTGCGAAAATAGTTTATTTAATTTTAAAATGATCTTTTAGAATTTTAATAAGTACTAGAATATATATACTTATATTTTAATATGGTGTGATGAAACTTCTCATTATAAATGTTTTTGTTTGAAATTTCATGTTTTCTTAGATTACGGGCGTGCTCCCCTGTTGTGCGCTCTTTTTCATATATATATCTTATTTATCAGAAAAGTAATAATTTGTGTTCTTTAAATGTATTATATAACTTCACTTGAATGATATCAATATAGGTGTCGTGCATTTTTACTAATATATACTTATATATCTATATATTCCAAGAGTGAGAGAGAAAAAAATCAGAGCCCCAAACCTAGCCACAAAACCTATATATATTATTTATATAATATATAAATATATATATGTTAGTGTTTTGTGGACTTGTCGGTTATTTTGTCCCTCTCCCTCTCTCTCTTCTGCTCTCCCCCAAATCCCAATCCTTAGCCATGAAACAATAGCCCCAAATTGGAGCTCAAATCACTCTCGTCGACGATCCTTGTAAGATTTACTCTCATTATTTCTATCTTGTCACACTCTGCAAATCTCTATTTGCTTTCACACATGCACACCCACACACACCCCTACAACCACCAACTATTGATGATACTAATAAATGTTGATATATTAATAATAACGCACAGATTAGTGTAGTGAACTCTGATTTTGTTGTTCTGTTGTTTGGATGAAATGCACAGATTACTGTTCAAAATTCTTAGGATCCAAAGGGTTGGTGCGTACCAAGTTCATATATTAGAAGCAACAATTATGGGTGAAGCTAGCTTTCAAATGGGGCTTTAAATTGAGCCACTTTGAAGCTGATTCATTTTCTCTTTAGCGCAAGTTCTCTCATGTTTTTAATTTCTAGCCGACTAGTTTTCTTTGATTTCTGTTAAAAAAATGCATATAAATATTTTGGGACAAACATTGAACGCTCACATTTGTCAAGAGAAGTACTAAAGCATTTAACACAAAATAAACATAAAAACTAGTTATGTTATATGAACCTCAATTTAAAAGAATTATAATTCACGTGATTTTTTTCATTGTGTAACATACTTTACTTTTATCCGACAACCGGGGTGTCCGGCGCGTTGGCCCCAACTAATTCATGTGACTCTTGCAGAGCGAAGGGGACTAATACACCATTAAAGCTACCTTCAGAGGATTAATTAATATCAAATCATATAGTAAACCCAAGAAATGAGGAAGATATCCCGAGCAAACAGCCGTTCATCAGCCAAACCTCAAGGGACTTTATCCTCAAAAATCAGGTAAAATATACGATTGAACTAAATAATCAAAGCTTTTCACAAAGAAAAGAACTCCAGGGGAGTTATGAAGGTTTTGCCAAAATAGTGCAAAGAACTCTTTAATTAAGACAGAATGGATCTAACAACAGAGAATAAAGAGATGCAGTAATCATAAATGGATCACCCAGAAGAAGTTTAAGCTATGGTTATGGCTCTTTACTGCTCACTGGAGAACATCTAATTACTATCCAGCAGACTGACACCAAAAGATTATCTAGAATCCTATCAGTGACTTTGTGTTTGTATATTGGCTCTGATACCAATATACAAACACAAAGTAGGAACAAGATCAAAGATTAAAGATTGATTAAAGAAGGGAAGAAACAAAGAGAGATATATAAACACAAAGTAGGAACAGGATCAAAGATTAAAGATTGATTAAGGAAGGGAAGAAACAAAGAGAAACAAAGACAAATATATATAAACACACAAGATTTTATTCTTGGGACTCTCCCCTTAACAAACACACCATACATCCTTATATAGGCTAAGGAGGGCTGAAACAAAAGACGGAAATATCCCCTGTGGGATAGACTAATAATACACACAAATTATTCTGGCTGATGACATCAGCCATGACTTCAGAAGCTGAAAATACAACAAAGGTCTTACCGACATACTTAATGGCAAGAAATAAAAATGACTAGACACTTATACCCTTGCCGACTATGAATATTACAACAAAACCTCGCTACATTATTAAAATAAATTATTATACAAATAGACAAACATATTGCATCAATCATGACATGTTCATCGATCACCAATCGGGAGGGCTCCAATCATCTGTGTGACAGTCTTCAGAATTGTAACCACTTGGAGTGGTTTCCAGAGGATAAGAATGAAGATGAACCCTGTAGATGGGATGATCAGGATCTTGGAGATCCCATGAGTATTGAGCTTCATGATCTGTTAAGGTCTGGATATCTTTTGGCGCCAGTCTGCTGGATAGTAATCAGATGTTCTCCAGTGAGCAGTATGGGGAGGAATTCCATTCTGGTGACAAATCTGAGTCCTGAAAGTTGAGAAATGAGCATCCAATTCATAAAAAATGATATTTTCATGTCCAGTAAAGAAAGAGGTGTGAAATTGTTTGTGGACACGAATTCCATTATCAGGAGTATGCAAGAATTGTTTAGAACTCCAGAAAACAAACATTGGATTTTGATAAAGAGTACTACGGAGCTGAGCTTGCCAGAAAGATATATCACCAAACAAAGTTAACCAAGAACAAAACTTCAAAAATTCCCCAACATGCTCAAGAACCGAGAGCAGTCCCTATACGGCCGAAGGGAGCTTGCTTATGGTCTGGGGACAGATTATTGAAAAGACATTGGGAGAGATATTGTAACAATTGAGATTTATCGAGAATGATCCCAATATGATAAATATCCACAAGGTACCATAGAAGAAGAAAGAGCTCTCGAGAAAAATGAAAATAAAATGAAGGATTGAGCTCAAAGTAGGTTAGGAAAGGATAAACGGAATGGAAAGACATTGTGCGGATGGGTCCAGCTTCTAAACCATAACGGTGAATGTAAATGAGTTGTAGAGAGTGAACCATTTGACAACTACAGGCAATGAGGGTTTGTTCAAGGAGAAGGATCTAGAGATGGAAAGGGAAAGTTAAAGGCTCAAAACATGAGATCATAGGGAAACAGATGGGATTAATTTCTTTCTTTAGTCGAGAAAGGAAATCAGGGAGAACGTTTGATTTGCCAGGGATGTGAATTGCATCAAACGACCATTGTGAGAACCAATTGGCCCATCTTAAAAGTTGGGCTTTATGAGGATGTTTTTGTTTGAATTTCAACATGTTAGGAAAACTGTTGAGGTCGGTTTCAATTAAGAAATGGTGCCCAAGAAGATGAAATTCGAATTTCTCAATTCCTCTTTTGATTGCCAGGATTTCTTTATAGGTAGAATGGTAGTGAACTTCAGCAGAGGTAAAAGCACCACTCTTATATCCACAAATGGAACGAGACTGGTGTGGAATTTCTTCGAGAAGAATGACACCCCAATAGAGATCAGAAGCATTTATCTGAAGAATGCGCTTGCCATGAGAAGGGATCTGTAAGGAGGGGAGTGTCTGGGAAATAGACTTTAGGTATTTTATGGCTTCTGTGCAAGAGGGAGACCAAAGGGGAGGGTTCTTTTTGAGAAGATCAGAGAGGTTTTCTATAAGGGGCAAGGTTGGAGATGAACTCAGACATATAATTGACAATGCCCAAAAACTGCTAGATTTGGGTTCGAGTGAGGTTTTCATTTGGGAATTGGAGAATTTGGGTGGCTATGTGAGATTGTAAAACATACTGGCCTTGGGAAATTTTCATTCCCAGGAAATCAATTTCAGGTTGGGCCAGAATCATCTTTTTAGCTAAGAGCATAACTCCAAATTTTACTACGAGCTGGTGGAAATTATGAAGAAGGGTGGTATGGGAGTCAATGTCAGGAGATAAGATAAGGATATCATCTATGTAGATGAGAGTGGAGGAGAGGATGGGATTGAAAATCTTTATCGTAGCTTGCTAGAACAGGGAATGAGCAATTTTGAGACCAAAAGGCATGACAGTCCATTGGAAATGGTGGTCCGGTATGCAAAATCCGGTTTTAGGGCGGTCTTCAGGGTGGATGCCTAATTGCCAAAAACCAGCCTTTAGATCGAACTTGGAAAAGACTTTGGCATTTGGGAGGTTGGAGAACATAATAGCTCGGCGGGGAAGAGGAAACTTAATGTCTTGGAGAAAATGGTTGAGGGGCTGGTAGTTAATGACCAATCGAAGCTTACCACGAACTTGCTCTGCTTGTTTGTTTACATAAAATGCTTCACAAGACCACTGAGAGGTTGTGGGTTCAACGAGTCCTTCAGATTGAAGTTGTTGTAGTTCTTGGACAGCAAGGTGGTAGTGGTCTGGGTTCATTCCATGGTGTGTGGCCTTGGTTGGGTTCAGGTCATCATTCTTCTTGAAAGGTAGAGAAATGAAGAAGTCAGGGTTTTTCCATAACAGATGGTCACAAATGGTGCGGAAGTCAGAGTGAGAATCTGCACAGGAGGTTTTTGTTATGGTGGTCTGGATAGTGGTTGTCACTGGAAATTTGGAATAGGTTAGGCTGAGAGGTCCAAGGAAGAAAATAGTTTTTGTATTTTAATCCTTTGGGGAGCCAAGAAACATGAGAGAGCTTCTGAAGAATATCAAATCCTATGAGGAGATCCTTGTTTGGAAGATCTGAGCCCAAAACTTGGTGCTTAATCTGGATTCCAGGGAACAATTGGATCAGGATTGGTTTGCTCTTTAGGGTGATAACAAATGATTCGCCATTTGCAGCAGTAAAGGGGAAATAACAGGATTGCCAATAAGATCTGGGCAAGATGGCAGGATTCATGATGGTAGCAGCAACACCAGTATCAAAGAAAGCCACAACAGAGATGGGTTGGGAGTATTTTTCGGGAAAGACTTTGATCTGGGCAAGGGGTTGCACAAGGAGGGCTGGAGAGATGGAGAACTCAAAAGAGAAAAGAGGTGAAGAAAAGTCTTCATCCTCAGAGGTGGAAAACACAGAGGAATTGGATGCATCCAGGGAAAAAGCCATGATGGTGTTTTGAGAAGCTT
Organism: Cornus suecica; assembly: GCA_963922005.1. Lineage (NCBI taxonomy): Eukaryota > Viridiplantae > Streptophyta > Magnoliopsida > Cornales > Cornaceae > Cornus > Cornus suecica. The sequence continues at coordinate 16,981,333 of OY998240.1, read as the reverse complement.
CATTGTCAAGAGAAAAGACTGATTCGATGTCAGCCTCATCATCGGTAGTAAATACTGAGGATAGAGTCTGAATCATATTAGTGCAAATGTAGCAACGATCAGATTTTCTGAGGCCACAGACAGATTTCTTCCGGAGGAAACGTCATTTTTTCTTGCGATGGGTTTTAGGAAAAGAGGAAGACTTGCCATGCTTTCATTTTTTGAAATGTTTCTTCTTGGATGTAGAGGTAGGGCTGGAACAGGAGCCAGAACCTTTGCATTTTATGAGGAGATCAGGTCTGTCACAGGCAGTACCAAGCAGTTTTCCTTGTTCATGTATGGTTTTGAGAAATTTTTGGTAGTTACACAACTTCTCAAGGGATTGGAGCACATGTTGGTATATGGACCAAGGGAGGTATTTGGTAACGCCATGTTCTTTGTTTGCAGAAGCTTAAGGGTCTCATCTCCGAGAGGATCTGGAAGAGACTTGAGAAATGATTGCTTCAGATTGACATCATCGATGCCACCAAGGATATAAAATCGTTGGGACATACGAAGAAAATGTGATTCTAAGTCTTTTCGTTTGAAGGAACAACAACGCATGCTAAAATATTCTTCTCTGGCGACACTTAGAAGTCTTTCAGTGGAACCAAGGAACTCATTGTGAATTGCATCAATGAAGGCATTAATGGAAGGAGCTTGAACTAGTTGAAGTTGTCGGTATTCCCCCATAATGACATACCACTGGCGAAGTCGGCCAAGAAACTTTGAAACACAGCGGGTTAAAACTGTACGCAGTGTAGAATTGGGGCTTAGCATTTCTACAAAACACCAGGCATGGATTTCATAGAACTTATCAAGCCACTTGCTGCGAGGAAGACCATCAATAGAGAAACCATGACCACCAGGGGCGGTATGGAAAGCAGGTGGAGGAGCTCTGGGTTAAGATCTAGGATTTCCTCGGGATCCTCAACTTCATCTATAATATGATCATCTGGTGGAGGAGGTGGATCGGCCATATATAGGAAAGGAAAAGGGTCCTGGCTATCAGAGTCAGAGGTAACACCTGAATTAGGAGCAGGATGAGGAGAATCAGCTAGTTTGAATAATATGTCACTGATAGGATTCTTGGAGATGTATTTTGGAGGATCAATCATGAGCTGCGGAGGTACTGGAGATTTTGCTTTGGGATCTGGGGCAGGCTTGGTACCAGAGATGGTTTTAGAAAAGTGTGAAGGTGAAGCAGAGGATGAGCGGGTTGCTGTGATAACAGGTGGTGAAGGTGGTGGCTTAGAAGGAGGAATTGAAGCTTTGGGAGTAGAAGAGCCAAAGAGGCTATGATGGCCAGCTGGGGCAATAAATAGTGGTTGAGATATGGATTGAGGTGTATAAGAAGGAAAAATTGGTGAGGAATATGATCCAAACAATTCTGGAGGGTGCATGGATTGGTGGAGTTGTTGGGATTGCAAAGATTGCAGCTGGTTTTTCAGGTGCTTCATTTCAGCATCTTTGGTGATAAAAGCTGAAGAGAATGCTTGGTTAATGTAAGCCATCTGGAGAAGTTCAGTATGGAGGCCTTGGATTTTCTGTTGAAGATCATGGATCAGAAGCTCTAAGGACGTAAGCTTTCGATTTACAGTATGTTCGAGAGACTGCTAAGATCTGGATATCCGTTGCAAGATTTTGTTCTGAACCAGGGCATGGCAGACTGTCAGTTAGTGGCAGCTTCAGCAGCAACGATAGAGGTGGAAGATCCATCGGAGTTAACAACAGAGGCATCTGGAATTTTATGCTGATGGGTAGTCTGTTCTTTGTCATCATGGTAAGAAAGGGGAGGATAATCATCCTCGGTCCAGGAAGATGTGGGAGAGAACATGTAGCAGGGGATAGCTTGAGATGGTGGAGGATCTTGACGAGGAAAATATGGAGAGTGAGATGGGGTGCAGCGAGAATGAGAAGGTTTGGGTTGAGGTTTCTTAGGTTTGCTGTATTCAACATAGTAATCGAATTTGCCACTGGGTTCTCCAAGTAAACCGACAGTGGGATCACCATCCTCATACCGTTTCTGAAGACGGTATTGAGATGACTTCTTTTTGTTCTTCGAAGGCTCATCATCATCAATATCTAGAAGGCATGAGGCACAATCGCAGGCATCAAAATACTTGTGGCCAGTAATTGGGTCCTGAAAGAAATAGATCGGGTCACCAGAAGCTTGGAATCTGCTTATGGGGACTTGATTCCTCAGTTCAGAGGAGCACATCATATTGATCTCTGGGAGCTTGGATGAAAAGATCGACAAAGTGTTTGAAGAACTGCTGGGCTTGGGAAAAGTAATAGAAACATTGCCATCAGGCTGAGTGATGCAAGTAGGATTACTGGACTGAACAGGCTTGGGTTGCTGGTGTAGCTTTTCATAGGAGGTAACCCAAGAATTGGGTAGAAGCTGGTACAATTCAAATTTGGACAATTGTTTGGGGATATGAGTACAAGTTGTTTGATGTTGGGTGTTAATATCAAGTAGAAGGGCATCTTGGGAAGCATTGGCAGGGAGACACATATCCATGGCATGATTTTGCAAACGGTAGGCCATTTGGTAGTGGAGAGTGGCAGCATAAGTAGTAGGAACTGCAGAGGCACCATGATCTGGACTTGGATCTGAAGAGCATTGAGAAGATGAGGATCTTTCAAAGGCATGTTAAAATTAGGGAAGAAGGTGAAAACCATCGTTCCCGCATTTAACGTTGTCTGGACTGTGGCGATACAGGCATGTTGATACTGTTGGAATCTAGTATCAAGAAGAGCAATTCTGGAAGTGACAGGAAGGCCTTTGCGACCGTGGAAAGTAAGGGCAATACGCACTGCTCCAAAGTGGATGTGAGTATAGCCTTTTTGCTGCCATTGATGTGGTAGTTCAGAAGGCAATTCAAGGGGAAATAGTTGTTCTGCATCGGTGGCAGGGACAAAATATTGATCAAACCGAGAGGCTTGGACATATTCAAGAACAGAACTGGGTCTAGGTGTATGGAAAAGTTTGGTGACTTTGTTTATGGCAGAGGGTGGCTTGACAAAAGCAGTATAAGGATTAACCAGAGGTAGATCTGTGACTGGAATTTTACTGGATTCGTCTAAATATTCATATTCATATAAATATTCAACCTTGGAAGAAGAATATGGGAGAAGAGATCTAGAAGAAGGAAATCGAAAAGAGGAGCGTGAACTGGAGCTGGAGCTAGAAGATCTGGACATAGACATAGATAGAGAGGTCTGGGATCACCAAATAATCATACATGCAAGACCTAATTCTCTGGAGTAGTTAGAGCCATGATTACTATCCAGCAGACTGGCGCCAAAAATAATCTTTGTTTCTCTAGTGAGCAGGATCAAAAATCCATCTCCAAGAATCCTATCAGTGACATATTATTCAAACTAGCTGATTCTCCTCATCCTGCTCCTGATCCAAGTGCTACCTCTGACTCTGATAGCCAGGACCCTTTTCCTTTCCTATATATGGCCGATCCACCTCCTCCACCAGATGATCCTATTATAGATGAAGTTGAGGATCCCGAGGAAATCCCAGATCTTAACCCTAGAGCTCCTCCACCTGCTTTCCATACCGCCCCTGGTGGTCATAGTTTCTCTATTGATGATCTTCCTCGCAGCAAGTGGTTTGATAAGTTCTATGAAATCCATGCCTGGTGTTTTGCAGAAATGCTAAGCCCCAATTCTACACTGCGTACAGTTTTAACCCGGTGTGTTTCAAAGTTTCTTGGCCGACTTCGCCAGTGGTATGTCATTATGGGGGAATACCGACAACTTCAACTAGTTCAAGCTCCTTCCATTAATGCCTTCATTGATGCAATTCACAATGAGTTCCTTGGTTCCACTGAAGGACTTCTAAGTGTCGCCAGAGAAGAATATTTTAGCATGCGTTGTTGTTCCTTCAAACGAAAAGACTTAGAATCACATTTTCTTCGTATGTCCCAACGATTTTATATCCTTGGTGGCATCGATGATGTCAATCTGAAGCAATCATTTCTCAAGTCTCTTCCAGATCCTCTCGGAGATGAGACCCTTAAGCTTCTACAAACAAAGAACATGGCATTACCAAATACCTCCCTTGGGTCCATATACCAGCATGTGCTCGACCCTTAAGCTTCTACAAACAAAGAACATGGCATTACCAAATACCTCCCTTGGGTCCATATACCAGCATGTGCTCGACCCTTAAGCTTCTACAAACAAAGAACATGGCATTACCAAATACCTCCCTTGGGTCCATATACCAGCATGTGCTCCAATCCCTTGAGAAGTTGTGCAACTACCAAAAATTTCTCAAAACCATGCATGAACAAGGAAAACTGGATGGTGATCCCACTGTCGGTTTACTTGGAGAACCCAGTGGCAAATTCGATTACTATATTGAATACAACAAACCTAAGAAACCTCAACCCAAACCTTCTCATTCTCGCTGCACCCCATCTCACTCTCCATATTCTCCTCGTCAAGATCCTCCACCATCTCAAGCTATCCCCTGTTACATGTTATCTCCCACATCTTCCTGGGCCGAGGATGATTTTCCTCCCGTTGCCCCCTCAATGGGCTGGGCAACGGACTATGTCCTTAGTCGTGGCCCAATGAACTGTTAGCACCCTGTAGGAATTGAACATGAGACCTGAGGCTCCAAGTCCCAAGTCTCTTCCAACTGGACCACTCTGTTCGGCTTGTTTATCACACTTCTTCATTAAACTGTGAATATAATTATAATTTTTATATGTTTCTACCTATAATGATGGGTTCTAATTCCATGCTAATCCTCAAGACAAATAATTCTAGCGTGTTTGGACAGAAGGGTATGCTTGTTCGAGTTTAAAGTTTGTCTTTGATTTAAATAGATTTACCTAGGAGGATTAGACTGATATTCAGGTATGGATAGAGAAGTATATCTAATATGCGTAATGCGACATGATCATATAATTTCTATGTGCTGTGTAGCTACATGTAAAGTTTCTTGAGAAATTTCGAAATGTTTGTGGCTCATTTTCACATGCAATGCAAATTGAAAGGTTGTTTTGATGATTGTTCAGGTGATATATATAAAATCTCAAATGGATAATTCTATGATCCAATTCCGGGAAAGTCTAATTGAGGTTGAAACAGAAGCTGAAAATCTCCTGTTGGCAAGACACCAGGTAGTTGAAATACTAAACTTAGAACCATAGTACATCACTTGTTGTTTAATACTTTTGCTAATGCTAATTGAAGTAATATGAATTTAGATGGTTGAAAATGATCGGGTGAGGAATGGGAATAGAGAAGCTCTGACAGCGCTAAGAAAGAGAGCGCGGACAACAAAAACAAGTGTTCCGTCCCCTTTTGAGTCTATAATGAAGGAGATTGAGGGGCCTGGAGAGAGGCCTCTAGTGAAAGAGCTGTGTGCAACTTGTGGCAATCATGATTCGAAGGAGAACACTTGGATGATGTTCCCTGGAACTGATGTCTTTGCCATGATTCCATTTCATGCTGCTCATACAATTTTGGAGAAAGGTTTTCTTCTGGACCCTCTTCCTTTCTAACAAGATGTTTTTTCTTTGTGATAACAAAACATATTTTGCGTCACATGTCACATCCCAATTGTTGATTTTGAGGATTCCTTTTTTGTTTTTTTTTCTCCTTTGTGAAAACAAGTAGTTGAGATGCTGTTTATTTGTTCTTTTTATCTCTTCTTCCTCAAAGAGCAACCCAACCAATTGGTATCAGCTTGTGGCTTGCCCGACTTTGAAATCTGCTTGACTTGAGCTTGGGTTAGGGTGGATTAGAGTTGGGATGTCTGAGGATTTGGCGGAAGTATTTGTAACTCACGTCCTGCTGGGTTTAACTCTTCAACCCGCCTAATCCATCTGAGTTTCCATCATATGCATAATAATATTACTTTCTAATATATTTATAAATGTAAAAAATGTTGCTTTATTATGGGTAGTGCTTGTTGGGCTGTGCTTCAGTCTTTCATTAAGTTGTCTCAAGGTCTAGCTATAAATTTATTGGGCCTTAAAATGCCCAGGTCCTGTAACTTATTTGCCGAGCCTCTCAGTCCTGTCTGGTCAGTAAACAAGAATGGCCACCCTACATAGTGCAAAGAACAAATAATCTTGGCTAAAAACCTTTTATCCTATAATTACACATTTTATTATGGTCTTATGGTGGGCTGCTTATATGTTTCAATGATGTACTGCAGATCAAACACAACTTGATTTTGAGTCGAAGAAACTGCAAAGCTATGTAAAAGAAAAGTCCTTCTCGATTTCAGAAAGCGGTGTTCTCGCTGATAAGATCAGTCCTGGTGTTCTCAGATCTCTAGTGACCTTAACAGACAAATAGGAGTAAGTTGTGCACGCTGAATTAGCAGTGAAGTTCCACAGGTCTCATTGAGAGAAGTATTCAATGTCCTCAACCATATAAAATTCGAGCATGGTTGTTCGAAAGATGGAGGGTAACCTTAGGTAGCATAGTGGCCAGCATTTAAAACTTGTGTCAGGTTTTTTTAAACATGCATTCTAATCTAAGTCTATATCCAGAACCCTGATGTCCCATGTTAACAGTTTGTATAGCTGCTACCACCTGTACGGTTTTCCCTGTTTCCTTTTTTTTTTCCTTCTTCGTTTATGGGTGTTAGGTTTCTTCCTCCTGCACACCAACCTCTTTCCTAGTATGAAACCCTATTGTTTTTCCGTCCCATTTCTTTCTTCTTTTTTGGCAAGTTGCTTCCTCCTGCAGACTTCTCCTTTCCAAATAAAGACCGTGGTGTATGAACCCTTTATATGTTCGCTATTTCCTTCTCTATATTCCATTTTCTTCTTACTTAAACAGTGTTACACAAAGGTCATCATAGTCATGGGTGAATTTTAAGTCTACTGCCTTTGGGTTGTTCAGAATTATGTGGGTAGCTGCTCAATCTGTTGAAGACGATTTGATGTTCATCCGTTCTTGTGAGTGTCTCCAAAGTCAGAAGTGAATTTTTTTCTTTATTTTTTAAATTTTCTCTCTTTCTTGGGTTGTTTGTGTTTCATGTGATGCCTCTCATTTAGGTCAGAATTAGATGGTGAAGAAAGACATAGAATACAAGAGAGGATGAATATGATGTCTTTGGTTTTCAGAATGAGATATGTTTTACCTCTACACAGCACAAGAGATGACAATATTATTTCTATGCATACATTTTGTGGCATGTCTCAGTTGATTTCAGGACTATGTGGAATGACATTGTAGTCCTCTCCCTCCCTCCCTCCCTCCCACACACACAAAATGCGCACACAACACAGCTTGGATAAAGGTTCCATTCCTGCAAGTTCCTGCAAGTTTCACCCCACATTTGTGTGATGTCCCACATCGCCCGGGTAGAGGTCTGGGGATGTGCTTATATGTGCAGTGTTGTCTCCAATTAGTATGAGGCTTTTTGGGAGGAGCCCAAGAGCAAAACCGTGCGGGCTTGGCCCAGAGCGGACAATTTCTGAACGTTATAGGGGTATAGGAATATGCTTATATGTGCAGTGTTGTCTCTAATTGGTATGAGGCCTTTTGGGAGGAGTTCAAGAACAAAACCGAGAAAAGTTATTTTATTGGATTTTTTTTTGTTCAGTAAATAAGTTATTTTTTCGGCATGTGTTGCTAATGACCTTTTGAATCTAAATTAAAAGGTAAACGTTTATTGTGCGATAATGTTTTGTTTTTGGTAATTTTATTGACTTTCATTCTAGAATTTCTTGAATCAGTAAATGCCGATCTAGTTTTAGAAAAATTAAAATAGTAAATGGTGATCCATATTACTAGTGTATAGTTTTTTCAGCTTAAAAATTAAGTCGAAAAGTAAATGTTGAACTAATAAATAAGTCTAAAAGTAAATGTTGAGATAAAAGACATTTAGTTTGCAACGTTTTTTTGTTTTTAGATGAAACAAAACAGGTGTTTTTATTGTACAGTGTTTTCAGATAAAATTGTAGTCAAGTTTAGTAACATAAATTTGAATATGTTTTTAAATTTGACTTAGATGTAGTTTAAATACAGTTGAAATAAACTGTGCAAAAATATTATTAAAAAAATGTGTAAGTTATTTTTTTTGAAATGTTACAACTCTTTAGGTTAGCAAAAATAGACAGTACGAAAATGTTTCAATTCAAAAAAATATATTTCAGTTAAAAAAATACATCGACTTCTGGCAAAAAATGGTGGGTGTTTTTTTTGAACCTCCCTTAGGTTTGTAAAACTTGACAAACAGCCTCCTAATTAAAGTTTTTTAAATGATATGTTTTGCAATCACCATAAGAGGGAATATACAAAGTAGGAAATGGGATAGACGGATTACATGCATGCATCACCCACGAACATGACTATGAATTAGTGAATTTAAGTAAGTAAATTTCCCAAATTTCATTCAATTCCAAGTCAAATTATGATGGATTGAATTGATGTTAAAATGGAGTTATGAAATAATTTCTGTTTTAGGGACAGTAAAATAAAGGTAAATAGGTGTATTGAAGGAAAGTCCTGTATTGAAAGGGTTGATAGTTTATGAGACTGCCATTTGATGTGACCCCACCCCACATTAAATCTCAACAGCGATGCATATAAAGACACCTGAATGTTACAACTACATTTACACATTCTATAAATATCTGTGAGAAAAGGAAAATCACCAGCAAACTCTCTCAACCTAGCGACACCTAGGTCACTCATATTTATTTAATTTAATTTAATTTTTTATTTTACAGTAAATGATTTTCATAGTGCAACTAAATTTATCTTTTGTAATTATCTAGGACTCGTTCAACATTCAATCACCCCTCATTTGCAACTTAAGGAGCTGGGAATTCATTTAGTGGAGGCAATGCAGAACCAGTAGTGTCAGTGTCAATTAATATATATTTTTTATTAAATTAAATACTACGATTTGAATATTAATCCCCATACTGTATAATTACAACAGTTAATTCACAAACTTCTCAGACTTTGATTTTTGTACATTAAAATGTATTGTTGAAATTGGATGAAAAAAAGTATAATTTTTTTTTTTTGCGGTACTAAATCACTTCTAATTATCTTAGAGAAAGATAAAGAGGGTAAAAGAAAGACAACGCTTGCTAAAGACATGAATGTAAGCAAAGTGAGGAGATTGGGTTCTGGGAAAATAACAGGCAAAGATTAAACAAAACAAATTAATTAAAAATATTACATACGTAGTAGAGTATTGGCATAAACCTAAATTTAATAAATCACACTAAAAATAAGAAAAGAAATATATAACGGTGGAAATCTCCCACACACACACATATATATATATATATATATATATATATATATATATATATATAATAAGGGTTTTAATATATATAATTGCGTGTTATTTTGCGTTAATTCCTAAATTTATAGGTTGCTTGTAAGTTGGGATGAGGAAAGGTTGAAGGAAGTGAAGACAAACAACTTAGCATGTGACCCTATTGATGATTGTTTGGAAAAAAAGGAAAGTTTGACAACTTAGATGGAAACTTGACAACTTAGATGGAAACTACTGCTAAATTGCTAACGGGTAGTAATGTATTATGTATTTATCTATACTACGTGCGTTTTCTTCAATGCAGCCTAATTTGATTTCTCCACTTCTCCTACCAAAAACCAAAAGCCAAACAAAAACCAACAATATAGGGTCTCATAAATGCTTTTCCTGCATTGGTTAACACAATATATATAAATACATACACATACATGTATATGTATATATAAACAAACAACAAACTAGAAGCCTACAAAATATTGCTGAATCATTGATATAAAGGCATCCAAGTGCAATGAATGATTCAACAAAGAATTGAGGGTGCACGTAGCACCATCTTTTAACTAACACAAACCCTACCCAAGAAACCTGGCGTACTATATGATCAAGAAAAGAAGAACAATTAATTTTGTTTAAGAAGTGGTACACAATTTTATAAATTTCTAAGAGAGGAGAAACATACTTGTATAGTATATATTATGGAAGTAGATCCTAGTAAAATGTAGAAACATTTTTATATATCAAGATTTCAGAATTATATAAAATAGGTAATGGGGAAAAAATAATTAAAATTTTGAAAGAGAAACTAGGAAGTTAAGACTATAAAAATTCGGAATGCTGAACAAGAAACCAATCAAGAGATTTCCCATATACAAATCTCAATTATATTAGTTATGTTATATCATTTTTATTTGAAATTAAAAGTAGTAGTAAATTACATTATTAACTCAATTCTCTATTCTATTTAATCACTCGTATTTGAATTTAACAATTCTGGTTAATTGCATTATTCAAATTTTGTCCACGGTTAAAAATAGGAAAATAGATAGCAAAACACAAAATACTGATATAGATTATGTACAAATATCATACAACAAAACTACTACTCATCTAATTCTAAATAGATACAGTAATATTCTAGCTACACATATGGCTTAATCATACACTAAATCTCTACAACAAGTTTACTAACAAAACTACATATCCTACTATTCTTCTGATCCAAAATACTACACGTTACTATAACTAAATATTTTAATTATTCACTTCATTACATCCTTGAGAAGCTTATACCTGCGTGTGGTAGTACGCGAAGATATCGCAGAACTTTTTCCCTTCTCCATATTTTCTGGCCGATCATCGTGTTGTTTTACTTTATCACCCGAATATTCTGATCGGCTACTAACTCCTGTATCTTCGGCAGTGGATGATTTTTTACATAACTTACTATTTTTCGAATTCTTTCCCTCGCTTTTACACCAATCACATAGTTGAATCGATTGCGATGACTCACTGTAGTAATTACTGCAATACCTACAGAAATCCATGATAAGCGTGTTAATATATCAATCAAATGAATTGTTAAAAAAAAAAACAAGGTATTCATATATTTCATAAAAATTAAGCGAGTTCATATATAAATCAAATGAATTATTACCACAAAGAACCAAGGTATCATATATAAATTAATTGATTAGTATGATAAGAAAAGTAATACATACCATAATAACAGTCATGTTGTTATATCATGGTTTAGATGTCCTGCTATATATGTCCCCTATAGGCCTTAGGATATGGAAGTGGATGCATGAAATATATGTTTTATGGCCTATGATGAAGAAAAATGAGTTCATGTGACAGGTATGCACCAAAAACGATGAAATATATATATATGTACATGAATAAGTGATGATGATGATGATCGTATCAGGATGTGGTGCTTACGAGTGTTGAAAGCGGTTCTGGCACTTGGTGCAGCGAAAGAGCTTGTCAGGGAAACCCACATCACCACACATACAACACACGGTGTGAAGATCCACCATTTTTGAAGCTTCAATTGAACAGCTGGAAGAGAGTTGAGAAGGGATAAAATTTCAGATCAGAGAAAGTTAAAAGAAAGACAGTAATAATGGCTTGGGTCGGGTCGTTGTATATATAGTATATACATACACACATATATACATATTTAAATGATAGTAGTATATGATATTATTATATATAGTATATGCAAGGGATACATACAGTTAAACCAGAGGTAGCTTGCAGTCGTTTTCAGTGGGGGCACAGAGAGAGATGTGAACCTTAAAATTTAGAAAGAACAAAAGGGTAAAGTGCAACAAACCCCTGAACTATTGCCTAACTTGCATATAACCTCCTTGAATTATAATTTGTGCAACTAACCCCTAAACTATCACCTTTTGTTGCAAATTGCCCCATTATCTTCAAAAAAAAATCATAAATGACCACAATGCCCTTATTCAATTATGATTAATTTTTCATCAACATAGATTTGGAAATATTTGTTATTAATTCAATGGCAAGTCTCATTCAAAGTTGTATAAATTTGCACATAACTTTTAAATTTAAATGATTAAATAATGCGTTTAAGATTTTTAAATAAAAATTAAGTATAAATTTTAAAAATGATTAAGTAAATACTCAATATTATATATATATATATATATATATATATATTCATATATATAACATGATAAAAAAGTATTTTTTTATTCAAGTTATTGGTCATTTTTTTTAATATGTTTAATTTATCAAAAGAAGTTTTTTATTTTAGCATAAAAAAATTGTAAACTTAGGATAACAAGTTTTATTACTTAATTCAAAGTCAATTTTAGTCACATGTTAATTATTCTTACAAAAATAGTTACAATTTATAACTCTATTTGAATTTTATTAGAGGAGATGTTTACTCAAATATAATTAAGTTGAATGGTTAAATAATGTTACAAATGAGAGGTAGATTGTTAATATAATTCAAGAACGAGAAATTTAATAAAAAAGGGTAAAGTGATCTTTTTGAATAAAATCTGGGCTACTTGCAAGTGTTTGTTTTTACTTTCTAGTTCAGGAGGTCTGTTGCACTCTTTACCCAAGAGAAAATGACGATTGTGTCCCGAGCTGACCAGCTTTGCTAGATTTCATTTTTCAGTTTTATTATTGATACTATTATCATTTTTTTTATTACACGCGATATCCCTACTGTTTCTAAATTGAGCAGATACCTCTCTCTAGGTTAGCTCCGGTATCACTTTCACCCCTCCATCCAAAGTCAAGCAGGTCAACTCTGATGTCATGTGTGATTTTACCTAATTGTCATTCATATTATATTATAATTTTATGGTTAATTTCAATAAACTTCCTAAACTATTGAATTTCATATTGCCCTCACCCTAATGGGTAAATTACAGTTTCACCCCCTAAAATTCGAAAAAATATTTAAAATTTAAAATATATATATAATTTCAAATATATATATAATTCGAAAAAATATATATAAATTTTTTAAAATATATATAAATTTTGAAATATATATATATTTTCTAAATTTTATATATTTTTTTGAAATTTTATATATATATTTTCGAATTATATATATATATATATATATATATATATTTCATATTTTATATATATTTTTTAAATTTTAAATATTTTTTCAAATTTTAGGGGGTAAAACTATAATTTACCCATTAGGGTGGGGCAATATGAAATTCAATAATTTAGGGGGATTTATTGAAATTAACCATAAAATTATAATATAATATGAAGGACAATTAGGTAAAATCATACATGAAATCAGAGTTGATTGGATTGACTTTGGACGGAGGGGTGAAAGTGATACCGGAGCTAACCTTGAGGGAGGTATCTGCTCGATTTGAAAACAGCAGAGGCACCGCATATAATATCACTAAACCTCAGGGGAGGTTAGTGATATTTTCCCTCATTTTTATTTTTTTTTATGTAAAAGGACATAAAACCCTATGCGTTATAAGGACAGCAAAATACCCCTATGCTTTTTTTGCCCCCATTTCATTACCCTCACATTTCTAAGGGTTGCAAATCACCCCCTATTGTCTATATTAAATTCCAAAAAAAGATATAAAATTAGAAAAATATATATATATAATTCAAAAAATATATATAAAATTAAAAAAAATAAAATAAAATTCAAAAATATATATATATAATTCAAAACAAATTCTAAATTTTGAAATATATATATATATATATATATATATAATTTTGATTTTTTTCTAAAATTCAAAAATAAATATAAAATTAGAAAAAAAACATATAAAATTCGTAATATATATAAAATTCGAAAAAATATATATAAATCGGAAATATATATATATATATATAATTAAAAAAAACATATAAAATTTACTTTTTTACAAATAGTTTTTTAAATAGAAATATAAAAAATACAAGTAATCAAAGTACAATGCACCAAAACAACATTTAAAGTAACCAATGTACAATACACCAAAATAACATTGGTAGAAATATTTTTTTTTAATTTTATATTTTTTTTTCAAAATATATATTTTTTGAATTTATATAGTTTTTTCTGAATTATATATATTATATAAAATTCGAATTTTGGTTTTAGTTGAGTGTAACAAAGTATTATTAATCTTCTGGTCACATTGGACATAAATTCATATTTTTGAAAATAATATATATTTTTCTCAATATAAATTATTTTTCAGAAAAAATCATATTTTGGAACATAATATATATATTTCCCAAAAAAATTATTTTTCGGAAAAAAAACATATTTTTTAAAAGAATTCGGAAAAGATATATTTTTAACGAATTATATATATATTCCGAAATATATATCATTTTCCAATATATATATATTTTGTTCAAAATATATATATTGTTTTCATAAATTGGATTTATTTATGAATATATTAATTAGGATTGAGTTTTATGATTTAAATCAAACTAAAATTTAATATCAAGTTAATTGATTTATAAATAAAATAATTAGAACTTATTAAAAAAAAATTACATTTGAGAGTATATTTAGTCTAATACATTAAAGGTAAATGACATAATTAATATTGTAACTAAAAGAAATAATATTTTTGTAATTTAAAGAATTAAGAAATATAATAGCAAGGATATGATTAAAGGTAAGGTGGAAATACAAAAAATTTGGAGGGTAAAAGGGTAAAATAATTTGAGAGCAAACCCATGGTGCAAGAAAATGAAAGTTGAGGGGGGTATAATTAATTGAGGGGTATAGTAAAAAAAGAGAAAAAAATTAAGGGGTATTTTTAGCTATTTACCCAATCAGTATAGATAAATGTTCCTCAAATTTTTGTGAACAGCCAACCTGCTTTTACATCCCCAATGCCCCAACCATATATCTATTATCAATATTCTATGTCCATCATTATCTCAGGTCTCTTTCATCTTTATCTGGTGCGATTTGACATGTAATTAATTTCTTGGGCTATTGTTCAAAAAAATTCATGTCATTTAAGAAAAAAAAATTTAATTTTTAATTTAGTCAAATATTTTTTGTCCTCTATAAAATTATGAAAATATTCTCCAAAATTCTAATTCATTACATTACTTTAATTTTAACCAATTAAATTTTAATTCCTTCCATTTATCACAAATCTATTTTATTTCACCCATTTACTCCAAAACTCTAATTTCTTTCATTTATCACAAACTCATTTTCAATATAAATTTCAATTTTAATCCAATTCAATTATAATTCCTTTCATTTATGAGAAACTCACTTTCTCTCACTCATTACTCCAAAATTCTAATTACTTTCATTTATTAAAACTCCACTTTCAATATAAATCCCAATTTTAACTCAATTCAACTCTAATTCCTTCCATTTATCACAAACCTACTTTCAATTTAAATCATAATTTCAACCCAATTAAACTATAATTCTTTCCATTTATCACAAACCCACTTTCTCTCACCCATTTACTCCAAAATTCTAATTCATTACATTTATCACAAACTTACTTTCAATTTAAATTCTAATTTTAACTCAATTCCAACTCTAATTTCTTCCATAAATTTCAATTTCAACCAAATTTTAATTAATTATATATATCTCTATATCACTATATACATAATCATATATATGTATAAATAAGTACGTATATATGATTATATATATATATAGTGATATAGAGAGATATATAATTAATTAAAATTGGGTTGAAATTGATATTTAAATTGAAATTGGGTTTGTGATTAATGAAAAGAATTATAATTTTGGAGTAAATAGATGAGAGAAAGTGAATTTTGCGATAAATGGAAGGAATTAGAGTTGAATTGGATTAAAATTGTGATTTATATTGAAAGGGGTTTGTGATAAATGAAAGGAATTAAAGTTTTGGAGTAAATGGGTGAGAGAAAATAGTTTGTGATAAATTGAAGGAATTAAAGTTTAATTAGGTTGAAATTGATATTTAAATTGAAATAATGGAATGAATTAAAGTTTTGTGATGGTACTTTTGTAATCTTATAGAGGATAGGGGTATTTGATTAAATTAGAAATCATAGGGGAGATTTTTGAAACCACAAAGGGTCCGTTTGGATATGGAGAAAACAGTTTTTGTTTTTTTACTGTTCACCCAGCTAAAATTTTTTTTTTTTTGGCAAACGCGTTTATTGTTCACTTTTTTTTCCCAAGAAAACTGTTTTCTGTGAATAGTGTGTAAAAGTGGTGAAAACACAAAATACAACTTTTAGTTATTTTTTGATTTTTTTCACTGTTTAGGGTACCACCTCCACCACTGCCCCCACCGCCGCCGCCACCAACCACTACCACCCCCCGCCACCGGTCGCTGCCGCTGCCGGGCCCCACCGCCGCCACCTCCGCCCGCCGCCAGTCACCCACCACCACCGCCGCCCACCAATACCATTTTATTTTTCAATACAAATTTTCATCCAAACGCTTTTGTGTTTTTAGTTTTTTGCTGAAAAAAACAAAGGGTCCGTTTGGAAAGCCTGTTTTTTGTATTTGTTTTCTGTCTTCAAATGTAAAAACTGTTTTTGTATTAATTTTTGTTTTTTCAAGAAAAAACTAAAAACAAAAAAGCGTTTGGATGAAGGTGTTTTCACCACTTTTATTTGGTGAAAATTGTATTTTATGAATTTGGTGTTTTTATTGTTTTTACCACCTAAACAGTGAAAAAACTCAAAAAACAACTAAAAGTTGTATTTGGTGTTTTCATCACTTTTACACACTATTCACATAAAATAGTTTTCTTGGGGAAAAAATAGTGAACAGTAAACGCGTTTGCCAAACGTGTTTTTTTTTTAGTCTTGTGAACAGTAAAAAAACAAAAACAAAAAACAGGGTATCCAAACGGACCCAAAGACAAATACAAAAACAGTTTTTATATTTGAAGACAAAAAACAAATACAAAAAACAGACTTTCCAAACGCACCCAAAAGATTTTTTGAACAATTTAAAACATTTAGGGGGTTTTATGACAATAGCCCTAATTTCTAAACCTAAAGGCACTACATTTTATAATGCATTCATATTAGAACTGGATATTTGTTTATTTCTCATATTTTTCTTTCTAAGTATCTGTCATTTGATTAATGCATGTGTAATTAACAAACTGGAAAATTGGTAGAGCACTGTAATGTTCTGAGAAAATTCAAGCCACACACTGTTTGATTTACATTTTTGAAAATAGTATTCTGCTTTCTGAAAACTGAAAATAAAAAAAATTGTAAAAAAAATTGATTGGTTCAGTTTTCTGAAAATTCAATTAAAAAAAATGTCTATTTCCAGATAACTCATTTTTATTATTCTTAAAATTTTCAATAACAATTTTCAGAAATAAAAATCAAACAGACTCTTTTATGAAGAAATTGAGGATTGAATATGATCATAAAGAGTGATTATATATATAGTGGTTGACACGTTGTTTCACACATACTCCCTCCGTCCAATTTTAAGGGTCCACAGCTGGAAATATAATTTTTTAAGAATTTGTTTTGTAGTATTTTTTTATTACACTACAAAACTTTGCTATTGTTGAGGATGTGCAGTGTTTGCTTAGGTTGATCATCTTATTTGTAAACATGCTCTTTCTTGTAAGATTTCGGATTTTCATTGGTTTATTTGACCCTCTTAACTTTCGGGTGCCATTGAAAGGGAATGTTTTGTTGACTCATTCGAGCTGCCTCTATTGTAATTCGTATTTCTATCAGGATAGATAAAAATAAATAAATAAGATAAATAAATAAATAAAATTGAGCCCTCTGATGTAGCTTGATTAATTCATTGGTCATGATTAACAAATGGAGCCCTCTGATATAAGGTCAAGATTATCGCGGAAACTCATTTACACTCTGATAATTTTAATATGAATGATATTTGTGTCTTATTCCCGAAAGAGGAGGTTCATTCCCACTGTTGTGGTCCTAAATAAATAATAATAATTAAAAGAATTGAAGTCAATTTTGTATCCAAAATATATTATGAATTTTATATTCACCTTCTATTTCACATATTCAAAATATTTTAAACAACATCAGTGACGAAAACCAGCTTCCTTCTCTCAAAGAATTCAAATATTATTCTTTCAATATTCTCCGGTAACCTCCGTTTGTATTTATTTTTGTATTTTTCTTTCCAAAACGTGTATGTATTTAGAAAGAACAAGATTATAGTTGGTTTTGAAGTTTCCCATGCGAATTTCATTTAAATGTAAATTGAACTTAAATAAGATAATATATATTTATCTATTTCAATACTAAATGGGACAATATTGTTGATAGGTTCTTAAGATTCTATATATCTCAATCCAATTTCAAATATATGAACATGAATAGGAATTGGACTCAGTTGAAGGTTGATTTGAGCTCTATTTGTTTGGTGAGAAAAAACGTGTAATGCTTGTGTTTTTCTTATACTAATAAAAAAAAAAGTAAATTACAATTTCATTAGATAAGATATATTACAACTTGACCTATCTAGATTGGATAATTATAATTTTTCCTTTTAAGTCATTTCAGATGATAGGTAATTGGAAATTACTAAAATGCCTATTATATTATATTATAAATTTAATTCAAAAATATATTAAAATTGAATTTACCAATTTGCCCTTTCAAACTAACTATACTTAAATAACCTATCCTAATCAAAACCCTAACTCAAATGTAAAGTATATATCTATTACATATATATAAATATATGTGTATAATATATATATATACATACGTTGGATCCAAGAACATACCCAAGCTACTGTGATTTTTTTGGTCGACGACGAGGGGGTTTGTTGAAAACTGGTGGTGGTTATATAAGTATATATCTATTACATATATATATGTGTATATATATTTGTATAATATATATATATATACACACATAAGTTGGATCCATGAACAGACCCAGGGGGGGAGGGTTTTGTTGATAACTGCTGGTGGTGGTGGTGGCGTTTTTCACAGGGTTGTGGTGGTGGGAGGCCATGGTTGCTGGAGTCGGCGACCTTTATATATATGAAAATTGGTACTGCCTTTTCCTCCTTGCCGCCGTCGCCCTCCTCTTCATCCTCCTCCTCCTTGTTCGTGCGTGTGATGGTAAGCCATAAAATGGCTTGAAAATGGCAAAAATCTAGGTTTGGAAGAAGAGGGTTAGGATTACGAACTGGAATTGAGAATTGGGGGTTGGAGTTAGGGTTAGGGTTATCGGTAAATTTGATTATGATAATTCTTTTTTAGATAAGTTTGATTATTGTAAATTAGAAATATATATAGTTTTTTAGTAAGTTTGATTATTGTAGATTTTTTTTTTATTATTATTTTTGGATAAATTTGATTATGATAAACTAGAAATATATAGATGAAGAAGAATACGAAATAGATGAAGTATTTATAATATAAAGGGTAATTGTGTCAATTCACAAACAAGGACAAAACTGATATCTCATAGTAATTTCCAAAAATTGGATTGACACGCGTTGCCGGAATAATGAGGGAGGGGGAAATTGTTAAAAAAACTAATTTATTGGGGTACGAGTGTAATTATCTAATTTAGAGGGATTCAAGTTATAATATGTCTTATCTAGAGGGGGAGAAAATGTAATTTACCCTAAAAAAATTCAACAAGTATGAAAACATTAAATTTTAGATAGAAACCTTTTCAAAAAAAGAAAAAACGAAAAAGAAAATTAGAGAGAAATTAATAGCAAATTCCACGATGATAGCAAAAGTGGTGACAATGAGGTCTTGGTGGGGCATAAAAGTGATCATTTTCCATGGTGGGCACTCCGCATGATAAAATCCAAACAACCAACAAACATCTCAAATTTTAAATATAACAAAGGTGTTCACATTATCAAACTTAAACTGAACAGTCATAGATATATATGTGATTAATTTATTAAAGTATAATTATTACCATAAGTATTAACTCGACTATGGTTGTTACCTAATTTAACTAACATTACTGTAGTCATATTTAATTTAAGATAATACTTACCTCGGGTCTCATATGGATCACTTCATCATTTTTGCTGAAGTGATCCAATACAAATTGAATGCATTTGAATTTTTTTTTAATCACATGTCTAAATTATATTGAACCACATAATTGGAGAAGATTTGGTCCTTATGAGGCATGACCCAAGTATTGTCTTTTAACTTATATGCCTGGTTGATCGTTATGATTTTAATTTTGATTGCAGTTGTGGTAATACTGTAATAGACTCGTTTAATAATACTTTTAAAAATAAATATCATTATTGCATAATGATAAATGAATTTATTTTATTTTATTTTTTAATTTATTTTTTTTGTAGGGGTGGCAATCTAAAAGTTTAAGTATTTTAACTTTGTTGATATTTTAACATCAACGAAAACAGTACTTAGATAAGTACTCACGAGTCACAAGTCACAACGGACGACCCATTTCTTAAAAAAACTTATTTTAAATAAGTACAAAAGTTGCTTTACCAACATAATACAACCATATAAGCACTATTATTCTAATAGTATGCTTTTTATATGCTTTAAGCAATATGCGTTCAATTTTATACTCCAATAAAGATTTCAGACACGGATAGGTGTGCAACTTTTTACACTCAAAGCGTTGACCAGTCACGTGTAAAGTAGACTAATACATCCTCCATCGTCCCAAATTATAGATCGGGAATCCAAATTTTTAAGGGAATAATTTTTATTATAATGTTAAAAAATAAAATATTATAATATTAATAATTTTTATTATAGTATTAGTAAATGAAATATCAATTTTATTCATTATTTCATCATAGTGATGTGATAATTTATAGTGTATATGTTTTATAATTTTAATGGTTAAAGGTTAAATTGGCAAATTGAACAAATAAAGTGCTTCGAGTTTTCAAAAGTAGACACTTATTTTGAGACAAAAAAAAAAGAGGAAAAATTGACACTTATTTTGGGACGGATGGAGTACTATTTTTTAACAGTGTTTCTCGAGTTTTCTATACGAAAGCATTTTCACTATAATTTTTCAATTTACGTTTTGGTACGCCGAAACGGAATAAAATGCAAATGTGAATAAAATTATTATTTTTATTTTATTATTTGATTGCAAAATAAAGCACATTAGGCATGAAAGTAACATAAAAATAATTTTTTTTAAAAATATCCTATTTAGTAATAAGTATATTATTTTAACAATATAATATTATTTATTAATTCTTTAGAAAAAATAGTAAAAGGTATGAAGAATAGTAATGACCGACAATAAATGTGACGGTGGTAGAAACGATCGATGATGATGGAGGAAGGGGGAGTGGGAAGTGGTGGAAGGTGATGATGATGGTGAAAGACAATGGTGATGGTGGTGGTGGAATGTTGTGACAATGGTATTGGTAGAAAGTAATGGAGGTGGTAGAAGGTAAAGAAGGTGGGGGCGGAAGAGTAGGTTAAAGGCCATGGCGGTTTGTTTATTTAAAATTTGTAAGGATTGTTTGGTTTGGTAATTTTATATTTTAAAAATATTATTTAAGAAAATGAATTATCTTTCCATAAGTACGGTATGTTTACTTAAAATCTATAAGGATTATTTGGTAATTTTATATTTTAAAAATATTATTTAAGAAAATGAATTATCATTCCATAAGTATGGTAATAAAATAAATTTTTATTTCAAGAAATGCATTTTCATTCAAAATATGCATCAATTAAATGAATACATCAAATAAACATTTCATTCTTATTTCATTCCAGCATACGAAATATAACATTAGAGTATACAGAGGTTTATGATTGTTTTAGAATATACAGAGGTTTATAATAAAGAATGGGTGAAGTACAAAAGTAACTTTTAAAATATGTTTAAATTTGCAAATCATTCACTGAATTATAATTAGTGCAACGAATAATCTGAATTATCACATTTTCTTGCAATATGTTGCAGCACAATGAATTTTTTTCATAGATAACCATAACATTCTTTTTTATTGAATTACACTTAACATATATTTTTATTAATATATAGTATAAGAAAATTAAGACTAATTTGATAACATAATCTCCAAGGGTTGTATAACCTAACACGTAATTTTTTTTTAAATGTTAATTAAAGAAATAATAATATAAGTAGTTTTTTAAATTATGTAAACAATTACGTAATATTGTTTATATATAAGACGAAAAGAAGGTGTTTATTTTTAAAAAAACTTATAAGTTCATTCATAAATATATCTTACGAAATAAGTTTTACTAAGGTAAAATTTTTTAAATGAATGATATTAGTTTTTTTTTTTTTTAAGATTTTAAAAATATATTTATTTAAAATTATAGTAATTATAACTTACAACACTAATTTTTTATTTGAGGATATATTTACTTAAATAAGAATAGCTAAGACGTGAGTAGCGCGCTAGCGTTTTTAAGAACTGCTTTGAAATACACACCTAACTCCACATCAAGAAATTCAGACCAATATCATCGAACTAATTATTTGCATTGCATGTTTGAAAGAGATTCGTGAGAAGCTGCTTAATAATCTTAAGTCGAAAATATTAATCCATTTATGAGTTTTGCAACTCACTTCGGATATGGTAAAAAGTATGTTAAATTAATAAGTTTAATAAAAAAAGGGTAAAATATTTGTGATTAATTGCAACAAACTATTAGTTCAAAAAATTACTCTGGTTTAAGGGAATTAGTTGTATAAATGTAATAATTCAGCAATTATTTTAACATCACCCTGGAAAAAGAATACATAACAATTGGATATTTTTAAAATCTAGAACTATGAACTAGGCTGTATGTTTGGTAAAATCATTTCGACCTATACGGTTTTAACATCACCCTTGAAAAAGAATACATAACAATTGGATACTTTTAAAATCTAGAACTATGAACTAGGTTGTATGTTTGGTAAAATCATTTCGACCTATACGGTTATAATAAAGACATTTTTATTTTATTTATTTATTTTGGCAAGAAGCAAGAAGTTTATTGATAATAAATAGTTCAATTACAATCACATATAGCCATTTCCTTTATAACATTAGGAAATGCATTTTCGAAAATTAAATCAATTACTTAAGTAATTTTTACTTCTCTTATATATATAATATATATGTATATATAGCAAAGGGCAAAAAATATCCCATATGGTTTCGAAAATGTTATAAGTTCAAATAATTCTTTAGAAGTTAATTTTAGTTTGGCTTTACGTCAATCCTCCATTAACTCCTTAGCTAAATACACTTTAATATATTATATAAAAGAAAAAAAAATATAATATTATAAAATAACTATATTATTCATACAATTCATTATATAAAATTCATTTTGAGTACATGATAAAAATATTTTTGTGATTAAGAAGTCATGTACTAGACTAACACATGACCCTACTAGGTCATATTATAACGGAAGGATGATGGTAGGAGGTTGTTTGCTATATTTTTAATAATTAACGTATTTTTTGTCCTTAATGAAGGTTAGGGAAATTACTTAATCAAAACTGAAAATATAGAGGTTTTTTTTTTTCATTAGCCCATATATTAGAAATGCTAATGTATTTCCCCGAAAAAGTTGAGCAAAGGGCAAGGTATTTGGAAAAATACTTCCAAGTCGGAATTTTCTTGGGAAAAACATATCATTAAAGCATACAGTTACCCGTCACTTTCTCGAGAAAATAGAATGTTATGAACAAGTCAACTCACATCATTTTGGTCGTTCATACTTTTTGGTTTTGGTCCAACCGGGTCCCACTTTCACCCCCAATTCTCCTTCCCATTCCCGCTCACAAGGCAACATTTTCTGCGCACAAGGCCTCGAGTCTAGTACACAGCCTCCACAATATATTGGCGAAACTGGTGGGGGCCAACTACGTACGGCCCAATGAACTGTCTCGTTGTAAATGGGGCCAACCCTCCATCAGATTTGACCCGGCCCATATTTCAATGCAACTGGGCCATGGGCCTGCAGAAAATGTGGATCACACACACCCAGTAGTGAGGGGCTCACACAGATTTGAGTGAGTGGAGTGATGGGGTCTAACTAGATTTCATGTACGATTGTACTGTAAGAGAGCCAGGTGTGGGCTCAACAAGTCTCGAACTCTTATGAGCTTGGGTGAACTATACAAGGCCTTGCAAGTTACGGATGAGTTGCCTCATCCTAGACATGTCAATGGATCGGATTCGGATCGGATCAGTTAAATTCAAATCTAATTTGTTGAGAAATCGAATTATCGGATTCGGATCCTAATCGGGTTATCGGATTTTATTTTCAATCCATATCCGGTTAATATCGGATTCGGATCGGATTCGGATCATAATCGGATTATTGATAAGTCTATTGATAAGGATGACAAAAACTCCCAATCCGCGATCCGAATCCGATAATTCGACAGATTTTCACTTAATTAATTCATATTCGAATTTCTTCATTATAGAATACCTGATCCAAATATTTAATTAAAAAAATACAAAAATCAATAAATACTGAAACACTAAAATTATTCACACTTTTAATAATTGTATTTATGATCAATCATTATTAATAAATAATAAAATAATTAACAACTAACATTTATATACATGTACAATATTAAATATATACACATATATATAAATATATATATGTATATTTTATCGGATCGGATTAGGCTAATCCAAATCCAATTTGTTAAGGAATCGGATTATCGGATTCGGATCATATTCGGGTTATCGAATTTTTTTTGCAATCCAAATCCGACTAATCGGATCGGATTTAGATCGGATTCGGATCAAAATCCAATCCATTGACAGGTCTACTCATCCCACTAGCAATATATATATAACACTTGCACATATAGCATGTAGCATTACCATCAGGTAATGTGGGATTGTGCATTTTTAGCTCATTCAATGTGGTAGTCTGTCAGTGTCATTTGCACTCGCCTACATAGATCGCCACAATCCACCCACTAAGAGGCCCGAAGTTCCCTTCGACACACTTTCGGCTGGG
Source organism: Cornus suecica (assembly GCA_963922005.1). Classification (NCBI taxonomy): domain Eukaryota; kingdom Viridiplantae; phylum Streptophyta; class Magnoliopsida; order Cornales; family Cornaceae; genus Cornus; species Cornus suecica. The sequence goes on along the minus strand of OY998240.1, from coordinate 16,956,540 downwards.
TCAGACTCATACCATTATAAGACTACATGTTATATGTGAGTTTCATATCCTTTCATGACACGACACATTTTAAAACCGTGATGGCTGGAAACCCACCAGAACTCCACAGTTAAGCGTGTTTGACGTGAAGTAATACCAAAATGAGTGACCCCCTGGGAAGTCTTTGATTCGGGTGAGCCAAAAACGAACAATATTGTATATGGGTTGAGAGGGGGCTGTTACAATTTCTAGGGCTATTCAGGACCGGTTCCGTCTGGAACCGGAACCGAACCGATTTTTTCGGTTCTTGAAAAATCGGAACCGGAACCGGAATCGAAAGGGGAAGGAACCGAACCGGAACCGAACCGAAAAATCGGTTCGGTTCCAGTTCCTTCTATATTTATTTATTTTTTTAAAAAATCTCAATTTTATAAAATAAGATAATTATAAACTAGAATATTTGAATTAAAGCAAACCCAAACCCAAATATATAATTAGTAGAATAAAAAAAGTAGCTTGGATTTGTATTGTTATTGAAATTAGTGGAGGTTTATTGCTAGTTTTTTTGGTTAATAATAAAAAATATATATTAAAAAAAAAACCGGTTCCGGTTCCGGTTCGGTTCCGCGGGGTCGGAACCGAACCGAAATTTTCAATTCTTGGAATTTTGGAACCGGAACCGGAACCGAACCCCTATGAAACCGAACCGAACCGCCGATTCCGGTTCGGTTCCTGAGCACCCCTAACAATTTCAACCATGAGCCAAGTAAAATTGCAGCTTTCCTATGGCAAAACATTAAGGCTGACCTTAAAAAGAATCACCTTCATTGGGAAACCGAGCAATAAAATTTATTAAAACCTCGACTATCCCTTTATTCATGGAATGACTTGAGCATAACAGAGCAAGCTTCTTAGGGCCCGTTTGGTAGGCGGTCTGGTCTGGTCTTATTTGGGTGGTTTTCTAAAAGTCTATTTGGTAAGCAGTCTGGTCTTATTATTTATTTATTATTTATTATAATATTTATTTATGTATTATTTATTTATTTATTTATTATTTCTTCACTTTATAATATATATTATTATTTATTAATTTTTATATTAATTTATAAATATATTATATTTATTTATCTATTATTAATTTATTATTTAATTCATTTTCTTTATAAATTATTTATTCATTTTTAATTATTTAAAAATATATTTTATTAATTTAATATTAATTTATTATTATTATTATACTCATTTTTATTATTATTATGAAGTATTTATTTATTATTTATTATTATATCTATTTATTATTTATTATTATATTTATTTATTATTATTATTTATTTCATTTTGTTTATTATTTATTATTTTTATTATATTTTTAAATATGTTTTATGTAATTTATTACTCCCTTCGTCCCAAATTATAGGTCCATTTTGGAGAATCTAAGTTTTTGAGATGATGACTTTTATTGGGGTGATAGTGAATGAAAAACCAATTTTACCATTGGTCCCACCAAGTGATGTGATATTTGTAGTTTAGATATTTTATAATTTGAATGATTGAAGGGTAAATTGGTAAATTGATCAAATAAAGTGGCATTGACTTTTCTTATTTTGGAATGGGTTGAATAGTGAATGTGAACACTTAAATTGGGACGGAGGGAGTATTATTATTATTATTTATTTAGTCCATTTTTTATTATTATATTTATTTATTATTATTGTATTCATTTTTTATTATTATTATGTTTGATTTTATTTATTATTTATATTATTAATTATTCATTTTTAATTATTTATAAATATATTTAATTATTTATTAATTTATTTATTATTATATTCATTTATTATTATTATTAGGTATTATTTAATTCATTTAAAGCAAAAATATGAAATAGAACCACTTGAGACCATTAAAATTGGGGGTCTGATTTTAATCCAAATTGTCCTAGCTGGTCCCTGTTTGGTGAGACCGTTTTTTTTGGGACCATTACTGCCAAACACGGTCCGGTCCCTAAAAAATTATTATAAGACCGGACCACATGGGACCGGACCGCCAACCAAACAGGGCCTAAGTAATTTATAGTCAAACTTTTCATCTTAGTTATGATATACGTTCAAAAGCAAGCAAGCGCGCACATATATATATATGTATATACATATATATATATATATAATCACTTGAACTAAAACTAAACATAGAAACTTATTACAAAAAGAAATAATGAAAAAAAAAAGATTACATAAGAACCTTTAATGTCTAAAGCTACAGTGATCTTCCAAGGTGTTCACAAATCTAAACAAAACGAATTCACTTTTTATCTGTTAACAGTTTTTTTATCAAACACATGATGTGCACATAAATCAGTGGAGAAAATACAAAAATTGGAGAATTGAAAGAACCCAATCCTGAAGTAACTAAGGCCCGGTTTGGTAACCGGTCCGATCCGATCTGGTCTGGTCTAGGTGATATTTTAAAATTCTGTTTGGTAAACAGTCTGGTCTGATGGTCTTGGTCTGAGGAAACTGGAACCAGATCATGTTTGACAAACTGTCTGGTTCCAAACTTCTTTGAACCAGACCATATTTGACAAACTGGTCTAATTTCTAATAAACTGTGAAAATATTGAATATACTTTATATGATATAATAACCTTAAAACCCACACATTTAATTTGTAAACATTTGTTAAAGTCTTTTTGATTGATTTTTATTATGTATTTCTTACATAATAATGTTATTTTGGTTTTGTAAAAATTTATTAAAATTGACAACTTCAACTGTCGATAACATGCAAATAATGCACTCTGATATTTTGCCATTTAAAAATATATATATTATTTATTATTATTTATCCTTTACTATTTACTATTTATTTATTATTTACTATAATATATATATTTATTATTATTTTTATATATTATTTAATTCATTTATTATTTATTCATTTATTTTTATTTGTTTATAAATATATTTTATTAATTTATTATTTATATTATTATTTATTATTGTATTTATTTATCTATTATTATTTTTATGTATTATTTAATTCATTTTATTTCATTTAGTTTGTTTATTATTTAATTAATTTAATTTATTAATTATTATTATGTATTATTTAATTCATTTTGTTTATTATTCATTTTTTTTATAAATATAATTCATTTAATTTATTATTTATATTATTATTTATTCATTTATATTAATTAATTTATAAATATATTTTATTCATTTATTATTTATATTATTATTTATTCATTTATTATTATTTTTATGTATTATTAATTCATTTTGCTTATTATTTATTCTTATTTTTATATATTATTTAATTCATTTTGTTTATTATTTATTACTATTTATTCATTTATTTTTATTTGTCTCTAAATATATTTTATTAATTTATTATTTATATTATTATATTTATTTATTCATTATAATTTTTATGTATTATTTAATTCATTTTATTTCATTTATTATTTAATTCATTTAATTAATTAATTATTATTATGTATTATTTAATTCATTTTGTTTATTATTCATTTTTTAAAAAATATAATTAATTTAATTTATTATTTATATTATTATTTATTCATTATTTAAAATTAATTTTATAAAGGGGGTGACTCGCGAAAAGGGTAATCCACGAGGATTTATTTATTTGGGAGATTTGCCCAATGTTTGCTTTATTTGGGAAAATGACTCAAATAAGGTTTGTACGCGAGAGCTTGCATTATACAGAGGGAAGTATGAGGGACTGATGTGTTTATAGCTCGCATCTGAACCCATAACCCTAAATGCTGCTCGCGTAGGGAGTACTATTCGGAATCTAGGGGAAATGCTTGGGATATGTAAATAGTGGGTCGCGACCCTATTTACATTGTTCTAAGCAAAAATACCTTAGAGAGGTCGATAGTATTCAAGGTCATGAAAAAGGTATGCATGCAAAAGGTCATGACCCATCAAAACTATACAGCATGGTTCCTTGGCTAAGGAAAAATCAGATCCGCGATGAAACAGACGCGGATCACAGCTCACGGAGCACAGTATGATCCGCGTAAGGGATTACGCGAATCCATTTCGCGTAGTCAAGGGCGCGAGATGATACTGTGTAAGGTATTTATGGCGCGGATTGGTATGGCAGGATCCATGTCGCGAGACAGGTGCTGACGTGGCAATGCAATCCGCGAGGACTACTGGACACTCGCGTCTATAAATAGAAGTGCAAGAGCTCACCTCAAAGGACTTTTGGGAGACCAAGGGAGAGAAATTTCTAGAGAGAGAAAGTATTTCACAAACACTTGTAACTACTATTTTCTCTTCCATTTCTCTGAAAAACAAATCAAAAGCAATAAAAACATCAGTGCCGTTATTTTACTGACGAACTTGTTTAGAAACTATCTTCACATACCTTAATCAATTCAAACCCCTACATTAAAGGCGACTTCACTGGGGAGAAGATGTCTTCTACACAAGTAGAGCCTCATCAGACTTGCCGGAGAGGTCGTCCACCGACCCGACACACCGAGTAAACTGAAGAGGAAACGACAACACAGACGCAAGGAGGAGAACCAGTCCCACCAGCGCGAAGACAACGCCGTCGCACGAATGTTGGTGTGGATCAGGCTGAAACTTCTCCGATGGCAGAGCCAGTACAGAATTCAACAGAATTGCCATCAGGTTTGCTGCAAACTCTTATCAGCATCCAAGAAGCGCAAAAGGCTATACTTCATTTCATGGAGGCCTCGCGCGTTTCAGCACCAAATCTTGAATCACCACGGATGGATAATCAAGCCATACCAGAATTATCAGCACATGAGATTTTTCAGGAGGCACCACGGGCGCGATCAGAGGCGCTGGAGAAAGAATCATATATCACCAAGGAGCAGTTGCAGGCTATCTTGAACGAGAAATCTGAAATAGAGGAAGTGAAAATTGCCCCACCGTACCATCCTAGCATTATGGCTTTGCCTTATCCGAAAGATTATGGAACACCGAGCTTCCATAAATTTGATGGCAAGAAGGGAAACGCAAGGGAACACATATCCAGGTTCGCGAATGCCATGGGACCCCACAAAAATAACAAGTATTTGAAGCTTAGAGAGTTCTTCAAATCTCTAACTGGAACTGCATACACATGGTATAATGGTCTCGCTCCAGCTTCAGTGTCTAGCTGGACATATATGGTGCTCAAATTCTACACCAAGTTTTTCCAGGCAGACGAGGAGGTCTTGATGATTTCACTCACAAGGCAAAGGCAACGCTTCGGGGAGGAAGCGACAATCTATGTCAGGAGATTTCGCGAGGCTGCTCTGCAATGCCATGAGCCAATTTCTGAACTGCAATTGATCAAAATTTGTATAGAAGGAATGCTGCGGGAATACATAGCACATTTGGTCAATCACGAGTTCAAAACTTTTTCTGCACTTGTTGATAATGCCCGAAGATTGGGAGAAGTTTTGGCTCCCCCGACACGACCAAATATTAGTGATAGGCGGGTGCCAATGGTAGCAGCAGTGCAGAACGAAAGGCCTAGGGAAGAGCATGCCAGGAGATCTGAACCACCTCCCTTACCTTTCAGTGAAAAAGAGGCAGTTGCCTTACTGAATAAATGGATTGCAGATCATGTCATATCGCTACCTCCAGTGCAAAGGGTGCCGCCAAGAGAGGAAAGGATGAAGAACAACTATTGTCCCTATCACAGGACTGTTCGGCATTCCCTAATGGGCTGTTGGGCATTTCGCGGGTTGGTACACCGGAAAATAGCATCGGGAGACTTGGAAGTGGCAAATAATGTAGTTCATGAGCCTTTCCATGCACATGTGGTTGTGGTGACCGCTAGGGATGACAATAATACCCGCCCCGATGGGGAACCGCCCCGCCCCATTTAGCCCGGGTATGGAGACCCGATTACATAAATGGGGGCGGGGATGGGGCAAAAAAAATCCCCGCCGGGTTCGGGGGCGGGTTCGGGGGTACCCCCGCCCTTCCCCGGTTATATATTATAATATATATAATATATATATATATATATGTTTAAGATATAATTTTTATATATAATATATATTTTTTATATAAATAAATTTTTATAAAAATTTATAAAAAAATAAAGAAAAAAATCGGGGGCGGGGCGGGGGGACTAAATGGGGGCGGGTTCTGGGATGGGGATGGGGATCCCCGCCCCGACCCGCCCCATTGCCATCCCTAGTGACCGCCAGAGACAGTACTGAGGATATGATCAATGCCGCCAAGTATGAATGTCCGCCAGTGCGTGAAGCCAAGGAGAATGCTAAGATAGACGTCTTCTTCAATGAACTCCCAATACAGGAACATGTGAAGGAATTCTTGGAAGAGCAAACAGTTGCCGCACTCAATCATACCATTATGATTCCACAACATGAGAAAGCCTCCAGTAAGATCACATTTTCTGAAGTAGACAGACAAGTTCCTTTTTTCCACAATCGGCCTCTATATGTACCAGCCACTGTAAACGGTCGGGAGATGAAACGAGCTTTCTTGGATGGGGGAGCGTCAGTTAATTTGATCCCACTGGCCACTTTACGAATGATCAATTTTCCTAAAAGCAAGATCGTGAATCATACTATTGCAGTTACTGATTTTAATGGAGACCAGCAGACCACTATGGGATTCGCGACATTGGACCTCAAAATTGGGAAGATCATGGGGCCCACCAAGTTTCATGTCATCAAAGGGGAACCCTCATATCAATTGTTGCTGGGCAGACCGTGGTTGCATGCATATGGCGTAGTGTCGTCATCCTATCATCAAGTGATGAAGGCCAATTGGGGAGAATGAATAATGATTGTACAGGCATCTACGAGCCCATTTTGCAGATGCAGTCTATTTCTCATAATACAGTGAGGAAGATGGGCCCGGCGTTTTTGCTACGCCATTACCAGAATGGAATGAACTGGAGAAAGGAAGTTCAGCTAAGAGGAAGCTCAAAGAGGTGAGCTGGTCACGAGTCAAAATGCCCGATGGACGAGTAGTGTACAAATTATGACGGGATTGGGGGTCAGAAGCTTGAACAGTTGGCACTGACCCCGGGACAAATGAGGCTATACAAAGAAAACTTGATACTGATCCTGAAGTACTAAAAGTGAATCCGCGACCAGAACATGGTTTGTGTGAAGTGGACATAGGCAACGACACGGATCTGCGACCTACCTTCATAAGAGTACGCTACTTGAAGAAACTAAGAATGCTCTGGTATAATTGCTCAAAGAGTTTCGAGATGTCTTTGCTTGGGACTATAATCAAATGCCTGGACTCAATATTGGATTGGTAAGTCATCATCTCCATGTACATCCCACATCAGAGCCAAAGAAACAAAAGCAACGAATATTTCATCCGGATCTGAAAGTACAGATTAAGACAGAGGTGGAAAAGTTGTTAAAAACAGGGTTCATCAAGCCAACCCAACATCCGACCTAGCTCGCGAACATTGTGCCTGTGAAAAAGAAGACTGGGCAGATCCGCGTATGTGTAGATTATCGCGATCTCAATAAAGCCTGCCCAAATGATGACTTCCCTCTACCCAACATTGACACCATGGTGGATGCAACCTTAGGACACGCAATTTTCTCGTTAATGGATGGATTCAACGGGTATAACCAGATTAAGATGGCGCCGGAGGATGTTGAGAAAACAGCTTTTCGCACCCCAATAGGGAATTTCCATTATACAGTCATGCCATTTGGACTTAAAAATGTCGGGGCTACGTATCAACGCGCCATGACAACTATATTTCATGACTTGATGCATAAAACTGTGGAGGACTATATGGACGATTTGGTGGTAAAATCCAGAGCCGTGCAGGATCATGTGGGTGATTTAAGGAATGTACTGCAACGATGTCGTGATTATAATTTAAAGATGAATCCCCTCAAATGTGTCTTTGGAGTACCAGAAGGAAAGTTCTTGGGGTGTGTTGTACATCGGCAGGGCATTGATATGGATCCAACAAAGGCTAAGGCAGTATTAGAAATGGCTCCAGCCACAACTCGCAAAATGTTGAAAACTTTTATGGGAAATATATCTTATATGAGGAGGTTTATCCCAGCACTGGCAGAGGTAACTCATCCACTCATGCCTCTGTTGAAAGAAAAGTCTGTATACAGCTGGGGATAAGAACAACAAGAGGCCTTTGAGAAAATCAAGAGGATTCTGGCATCACCAAAAACAATGGTAGCACCCGAGCCAGGGAAACCGTTGATAATGTATCTCACTTCCACCAATAAGTCTGTGGGAGCTCTGTTGGCCCAGGAACATGAAGGAGAAAAAAAGCCTATTTACTATGTCAGTCGAGTACTCAAGGGACCAGAGTCGCGATACACATCGTTGGAAAATCACTGTCTCACTTTAGTATTCGCGGCCCAGAAATTCAGACATTATTTACTGGCACATTCGTTAGAGCTAATCACCAAAAGTGACCCTATACGGTATCTACTCACGAAGCCCATACTCAGTCGATGGTTACTAGCACTATCTGAATATGAGATCACATGCTCTAGATCGAAAACAGTAAAAAGTCAGGCCTTGTCAGATTTGCTAGCTTTATTTCCTTGGTGGACTGAACCCAAGGTAGAGGAGGTAGGAGTGGCAAGTGTGGCACAAAGCGCATAATTTACTTTAGTTCTATGGTTCATCCACAAAAAATGGAGGTGGAACTGGTTTCGTACTGAGGAATGAGGAAACAAAAGAGGAATTAGTCATGGCTTACAAACTTGACTTTCCTTGTACCAACAATATTGCCGAATATGAAGGGTTGGCGCTGGGATTGATGATGGCTCAGCAGTTGAAAGCAAGAATACTTCATGTCAAAGGAGATTCCAAGCTGGTTATTAAGCAGGTTAAAGGGGAATATGCTGTCAAAGAACCTCATATGGTGCCTGACAGAACCCTCATCCGTCAGATGATAGAAGGCTTTGAGACTGTGAGATTTACGCACGAGTCGCGAGAGGGAAACCGACGATCCGATGCATTAGCAACATTGGGCTCGCGACTACATTTCCATGGATTAGAGTCTTTTGTGCAAGTAATGCGAATAAACAACTCTGTGGTTAGTAGTGGGGGAAAATCATAAGTGTATGAAGAGCATGATTGGAGAGCGCAAATAGTACATGCTCTACTAAGAAATGATAACAATACCTTGAGACGAGAATACCATATCATAAAAGGTGTGTTATATTACAGATCGGCTGGAGGAATTCTAGCCAGATGCGTGACAATAAACGAGATAGGATAACTGCTATAGAAAGCTCACAAGAAAATATGTGGTCAAGCAGATGTCAGTCTCTATCGAGTTTTGCAGCGATAAGGTTTCTTTTGGCAAAGTATGAAGGATGATGCAGTAAAAATACAAAGTAGCTGTCAGAACTGTAATGCATATCCATCTGCAAGCGAAGGTAATATAGCAGACATGATAGACTGGCGGGACAAATATGTGTATTATCTGAAAGAAGGGATTTTGCCTGAAAAAGATCACCCGTGATTCAAAAAATTGGCTTCGCGATTTGTATTACAAGAGGGAAAGTTATTGCGAAAGAGCTTTAAAGGAAAACTGATGAAGTGTGTAAATGAAGAAGATGCAGGGGAAGTATTGAAACAGGTCCACGTGTTTGGTCACCAGGGCCCTAGAAAAATGTTTCAATAATTGTTATCATCCGGGCATTACTGGCCAACAATGGAAATGGACTGAAGTGATTTTGTCAGAAAATATCATGTGTGTCAGGTGCACGAAGAGCTCATCCATGCTCCGGGAGCTGAATTGCACAGTTTAGCTACACCCTGGCCTTTCCATACTTAGGCACTAGACATAGTTGGGCAATCACACCGCAAGCTCAGGGACATGCATGGATTTTAGTGGCAACTGAATTATTCACAAAGTGGGTAGAAGTTATCCCGCTGCGACGGACGACAGCAGACAATGTGGTTCGATTCATAAAGAAAAATATCATTTGTCTATTTGGGATACCAAAGGTGATACTGTCAGATAATGGGACTCTTTTTGTCAATAGTAAGGTCGCAGATTTGTTGGGGAGATACTCAGTCATTCATCACAAGTCCACGCCTTACTATCCAAAAGGAAATGGACAAGCTGAAGCCTTTAATAAAGTGTTAATTAGAATCCTGTCCAGGCTAGTGCATGATAATAAAAAGAAATGGGTGGAGGAGCTTCCAATAGCACTGTGGGCGCATCGAACCGCATACCGAAGTGCGACAAACATGACCCCTTATGCATTAGTCTACGAAGCAGAGGTTGTGCTACCTGCGGAACTAGAGGTGACTGCTAAAATGCTGGCAGCTAAAAGCAACTTGGAAGACAGGCTACTGGAAATAGAAAAATTGGAGGAAACAAGAGCAAAAGCCTTTGCAAATCAGAAAGAGTACAATAAGAAACAAGTTAAAAGCTACAATAAAAGGGTACGATACAGATGGTTCAAGGAGGGGGACAGAGTGTTGAAAGTTGTACCGACAATCATGAGGGGACAAAGGGTAAAAAAATTTGAAGCTAAGTGGGAAGGTCCGTATGTAATTGTAAGTAAGGGCAACAATGGGTATTACAGGATGGAGCATGAAGTCACTCGCGAGAAGGCTGGACCTCTGAACGTGAAATTGATTAAATTGTATCAAGCATGAAGACATTGAGGATTATGGTATTATAAAAAAAAATATTCTTCAATAAAGACATAAAACATCAAACAAATCATCCCACATGTATAAAGCATGTCAAAGTTACTATCACAGTACAAAAATATACAGCAAAAATGTGGTTACAATCAGAAGACAGTATATACAAATAAAGAAGGAGGGGTGCTAGAAAAGGTTTTGGGTAATGGGATCTGATAGCTTGAAACCCTCATGCTCCTCCAAGTACAAACGGGCCCGCTCAAGATGATCAGTTGAATCTTGAAGTTTCTTCTCATCCTCCTCGAGAAGTGCTAACTGTCTGCGAGTCTCTGCAATCTCTGCCTATTTTCTTTGAAGAGCATCACGACCCCTCAACTCGACAAGGTGGTAATCATAGTCTCTGAATGACGGCCAGCCGGGTCTCCCACCAGGACACATCCATCCCAACCTTCTTCCAGTCCTTTATACGAGCATGAAATCTCGGAAGAGTATCAGGGACAAGGTCCTGAACACATATGCAACAAGCTGGAGGTGGACCGTCTACAAGAGTGGCTCATGAACTTCCATGTGAGCAAAAGTCTCTGGATGAGCAACCTCTATCAAATCTAGCACCGGGATGTCACGAGGATAACAAAACCACTAATGCCAAGGTGTTGGCACTGAAGAAGCAACATCATAGACATGTGCAATAACAGGCATGCGCGAAGTGGATGCATGGTCGCGAATAGGCTTGGGAGGATCAGAGATGGAGGTGTGAGTAGGCTCGCGAGGATCCGGTACAGAGGCGCGAGATGGGGATAGAGGTGCCTCTATGTGTGCCTCAGCAAGAGTGTTCAAAGGGAATACCGTCTGACCTTCAGAAATCCTCTGAGCATCATGAAGTAGCTCGTCGATCATCTCTTGGTCTTCAGAGTTTACACCTGAAAGAAGGAAAAGACATGTTAAAATCACATTTTGGCATTAAGATTCAAATAGAAGGACAAAGTGATAAAAGCAAGTTACCTCCCTCAACCTCTGGGATAGGGGTGCCAAAAATAGATCTCTCAATACTAGGATGGTCTGCGAAGGTTACAGCAACCTCGGATGCAAGATCACTATCAAGAGGCTGCAAATGCCTATCATCAAAATTTGGGAGAAACAGGGATGGAAAACAGTTTGGGAGATGCCTCGCGAGATACTGTGGCCTCCTTAACTTTGCGACCTGAGGATACCTCGCGATCCGCTTCGGGAGTAGAGGTCGCGGATATGACACTGTCGTGAAATGTAGAGGAAAGGTCATCATCATCATCTGCGTGAATAGAATGAGGAGACTTGTGGAGCAAGGATTTAATGGTGAGATGGTCCTCATCATCAGATAAAGCTACAACAGAGTGAAGGCCACCTCCAGGAGAGGTTGGAACGTGCGGAGACAAAGTCTCACGAAAGCCTAAACAATGGATAAAAGCGAAGTATTAGAAGCAAGAAATCTAAAACAGAAATGAAAAGTAAAGTTGGAAGCTTACTTTGGGAGAAAGCCGTATTAGGTAAATCATAAAGGATATTGGCAACTTCTGTCTCCTCTGCATCATCTCCAGCCCTCATATCCTCGACCACGCGAGCAACAGTATCTAGCAATGTTGAGGTTGCATCAGCCTTCTTTTTGTTCTTTAACTTGGCCAAAGCAAGCCTGCACCTTTCAGCCAAGGAAGCCTCTTCTGAGGCAAGGTCCGAAGCACCAGGAGGTGGAATGTCATGGGAAGATTTGTGTTTGTGAACCAAATGAGCTTCCTCTGAATCAGGAGTCTCTCCTGCCATGTGGATTGTGGAGGCTTTGGTGAGCTTTCTTTTTCTCTTCACGAGAGGCACACTGTCCAGTACTGCTGCATCAGAAAGATTTTTCAGACGAGTAGACAAGGGAACATGCTCCAGCAAATCAGTAGAAGCACTGGTAGTACCTGTAGCCTGGGCACTGGAACGCTGTAGAAGAGCAGAGGAGTTAGTAACAACACATGAAAATACATAACACATCAAAGGAAAAAAGAGTTGAAATTTACCAGACGCCTCGCGATAGGCTCCTCGCTTATAGGCTTCTCGCGGATAGGCTCCTCGCGAATTGGTGGTCTTGCGAGAGGGACTTCCTCGCGGAGAGACCGCTTGCGAGTCGCTGGCTTGTTCTTCTGAGACTATGAAGGCTGAGCATGCTGTTTTGGCGTAGACTTGGCCCTAACCTTGCGAAGCTTCAAAGATGGGTATGCAATGAATACTGGAACTGGAATAGGGACAGGGGGAGTTTCAGCCATGAAACTCTGGAACCTCACCAACTGCTATTTCCAGAACTCACTATAGGCCACGGTCACTCCGCCCCTGCGAGTGCCTGGCTGAATGAAGATAACTATGGAAAATATGCGAACACTCCTCTCAATGGATTCGCGAAATGCGATAAAGCACCTGTCAAAGTTATCCTCACTATATAGAGGAAGTGGGGGGGGGGGGGGGGGGGGGGGGGAATGGCCTGATCAAAACCTAACTGCCTTGCTACACGCGAAGGGTTATAAGATGTGATAATATCGAAAGTTTCGCTGAAAATGGGAAGGTGACACTTATGGGTAATGGCCGAGAAGATAAGGTGATCATCTACCGCTATGTCATACGAAACTATCTCCTCCTTTGGGTAAAAGTTGGGAGAATAGAAACCCTCAAGAGAAGTGGCGTATGGACGGCAAGAAAATTCAGAAAAATTGTCAAGGAAGGAGGAAAGTGTTTAAGAAGATGAGAGAGAGGTCCAACGGGTAGCCCGCGATTTTAAAGAAATAGGGTTAATGGTTTATGAGGATGGAGGAGAAAAGGAAGCAGGAATCGGAGCGTAATTGGGGAAACGTTTAAAAAAAATAAAGTAAGGAAGGTACCAGAAATATGGGTACTGATTTCATACCTACCCAAGGAACGGGCGAAATCATTCGCGAGAGTGTCCAGCTGCGAGTACAGGGTACCAAGGAAGAGTGGGGCCAAAACAATGCGCACCCCTCGCGAAAGCATGCCTGCTAGAAGAAACACCATACGGCTGGGACCATTCTCTGGCTTGCCTTGGAAAATATAACCGTTAAGCCAATGCGCGAGGAAGCCTGCCAGCTCTAAGGGTCCATTGAATTGAGGCCCATGAGCAGATTCGCGATCCTGCCCGGGAGCCGGCTTTCACGAAGAGTACTCGCGGAAGAAGTGGTGGCACCAAGCTGAATAAGACAGCTTCGAGCGACTTGACTTGGCCTGCTCAGGAAGGAGTATTCCCTTTTCAAACCAACTGCCGCGCTTGCAGGCATACGAGCCACAATCACGAAGTTGGTTCAGGATCTTCTTATTCTCTGACTCAACTAAATGCGCTTTGATGGGGCGCGAATCCAAAACAGGGAGTCAGAATAGAACCACGACATCCTCCAAGGTGGGTGTGAACTCGCCCCAGGATGCAATAAATGTATGCGAAAACGTGCTCCAGCGCGAAATCAAAGTAGTCAGCGCATCCACATCGCGACGGACATAGAAGTCCGAAAATAGCTCTATGGACTCAAGAATGCCAGCCTTGGCCAGAGTGGCGCGGTGATGATCTTGACTGAGAATGTGGCTAGACCACATCTTTCAGTCTGTGATGGGAGCCACATGTCCCTCGTATTCTATGAAAGAAAATGGTGCATCACCTCTTTCGATAGCAAAACGAGGAATAGAAAGAGTGGAACAAAGGCAGGTTCTGCTTCATTATCTGGGTCAAGGGTAAGGGATTGGCTCGCGATATGGGGAGAGGGAAGGTCTCGCGCAGATGCCCAGAATGTATCTTGAGAATCTAAAAATGGTGCTTTCTTCCATTCTAAGGCATCAGGAACAGAGGGAGCAACCCTGGAAGAAGGTGCAAAAAGTTTCTTTGAGAATCTAAAAATGGTGCTTTCTTCCATTATAAGGCATCAGGAACAGAGGGAGCAACCCCGGAAGAAGGTGTAAGAAGTTTTGGGGTGGAGGCTTTTGTCATAGTGAGGCAAACTTGCGAAAAGTTTCTTTTCTTGAAGTAGGAAGGGGTATGTGCGAAAAGAAATTGGATGCAAGAAAAGGGGTGCAAAATAAGAGGCTTGAAAAATAGTGGTATGAGGAAAATATAAGTTGTGAGAGGTGAAAATGACATGAGAAAAATATATAAGTGTTGGGCGCGGAAACCGAAATGGCGCATTAAATGCGCGAGGAAGGCGAAAGGTCGCATCGAAAAAGTCGTGGATCCAAAGATATGGGCAGTTTGGGAAAAACAGGAAGGATATGGGGAAAATCAAAATATATACATGCACAAGATTGGCTGAATAACAGAAAAACCAAAAAGAGAGGGTCGCGGATTGGATGAAAGTTCGCGAGATGTAGTAGACATACTTCATCCGCGAGAGAAAAATTAAAAAGCAGCATGGGGAAAAAGCAGCTCACAAATGATGGTACAAAGTACGCTGATTCGCGAGGCACAAATTATTGCACTTTAATACTTGGTCAAGTATCAAAGCACAATGGGGAAAAATGTAAAGGGGGTGACTCGCGAAAAGGGTAATCCGCGAGGATTTATTTATTTGGGAGATTGGTCCAAGGTTTGCTTTATTTGGAAAAATGGCCCAAATAAGGTTTGTACGCGAGAGCTTGCATTATACAGAGGGAAGTATGAGGGAATGATGTGTTTATAGCTCGCATCTGAACTCATAACCCTAAATGCTGCTCGCGTAGGGAGTACTATTCGGAATCTAGGGGAAATGCTTGGGATATGTAAATAGTGGGTCGCAACCCTATTTACGCTGTCATAAGCAAAAGTACCTTAGAGAGGCCGATAGTATTCAGGGTCATGAAAAAGGTATGCATGCAAAAGGTCATGACCCAACAAAGCTATACAGCATGGTTCCTTGGCTAAGGAAAAATCAGATCTGCAATGAAATAGGCGGAGATCACAGCTCACGGAGCACAATATGATCCGCGCAAGGGATTACGCGAATCCGTTTCGCGTAGTCAAGGGCGCAAGATGATAATGTGCAAGGTATTTATGGCGCGGATTGGTATGGCATGATCCATGTCGCGAGACAGGTGCTGACGTGGCAATGCAATCCGCGAGGACTACTGGACACTCGCGTCTATAAATAAAAGTGCGAGAGCTCACCTCAAAGGACTTTTGGGAGACCAAGAAAGAGAAATTTCTAGAGAGAGAAAGTATTTCACAAACACTTGTAACTACTATTTTCTCTTTCATTTCTCTGAAAAGCAAATCAAAAACAATAAAAGCATCAGTGTCATTATTTTACTGACGAACTTGTGTAAAAACTATCTTCACATACCTTAATCAATCTGAACCCCTACAAATTTATAAATATATTTTATTCATTTATTATTTTTATATTATTTAATTTATTTTGCTTATTATTTATTTATTTATTATTTTTTTATGTATTATTTAATTCATTTTGTTTATTATTCATTATTTTTATTTTATTTATAAATATGCTTTATTTTATTTATTATTATTTATTTATTTGTTTAATTAATTTATAAATATATTTTATAAATTTATTATTTATTATTATATATATTTATTATAAATATATTTTATTTAATTTATCATTTATATTAATTTTTTATTCATAAATATATTTTATTTTATTTTAATTTTAATTTATTCATTTATTTTAATTTATTTATAAATATATATATTTTTTTATTTTTTTATTAATTTATAAATATATTTTATTAATTTATTATTTATATTATTATTTATTCTTTTTTTTTTTTGTATTTATTATTTTTATGTATTATTTAATTCATTTTATTTATTATTCATTATTTAATTTTTTTATTTTTGTGTTTTGATTTATATATTGGTTAGATGTGGTTCAATTATTGGATCACATTTTGGTTAAATTTTGGATAGATTTTGTAACCAGACCAAATTGAACCACCAAAAATTGTGATCCTAACAAAGGTCATTTTGGTCCAACTTGGTCTAGTTATATTTTTTGAGACAAATGGAAAATAAACATGGTCTGATCTCAAAAAATCATTACCAGACCAGAAAAATGGGACCATAACCAATAAACAAACAGGGCCTTAGTAAAGGACAAGAGCTAATAAATGTAGTCAAACTTGGACAATCTCTAACATTGTTTGATGCGTCGGTTGCCTAACAAATTACAACAATGAATTCGTACAAAATCCTAAAGGTCACTCAAAGATCATGCAGATACACTACAATAACATGACAAGTGAGCACACCACACCCAGTCCCCATATCTACTTACAAAAGGCGGGCGAAAGAAGAAAAAGGGATATAAGTTGATTTACGTAGCTCACCCTAAGGATCTTTTAACACTCTTTTGAAAATTTTCCATTCTGACAACCACAATGACAACCTCCTCCAACAACAATCTCCTTGATTTTTTATCTCAACTTTTCCAAAACAGAAAATGATAAGAATCTCAATGCTTCAATATTCTCCACTGATTTTGCTAGAACAAAAACATCTGCTTCTATTTCATAGGTTTGAAATACAACATGAAAACAAAGATAAGTAATCTAACGACAAAATTGACCACATCGAAGCAACAAAGAGAAGTAATATGACAACAAAGTTAACCTAGAACCAACCAGCATCTTTCTATTTTCAAGCAAAAACCTGACTTCACCACATTTCAGCTTCCAAATATTACTATTTCTTAAGCCTCTTTGCGAACTAAGTAAAGCTTACCCACCACATGAAGAAGGGCTACAAAAGCAATGAAACCGATACTCATGACAAGAACAACATTGGGAGAAATCTTCAGTCCAGGGGCATCATCTGTGTAGAACTGTAGCATGGTGCCACTTGCTCCTCCTGCAGCCCCACCACTTGTGGTCCTCCGCCTCCGCAGATTGGCAGCTGCAGCTGCAGCACTTCCTCTAGCGGGAGCTGCTCCGTTTAAAGCCATATCTGTAACAACCATTTTAAACTTGAGAACGCAGCACCCAATAGTAATTAAGATTAAGGAGGCTCTCTCTCAAACATGGTAGTTACAGACAGAAAGGGAATAAAAAAGGCAGGAAACCGACCATTCAAAAATGAAAATACCAGGAGAATCTGATAGTTTCGTAGAATCTACCCTATAAAGTATTGAAACCAAAACATCAAACCTGGGCAACATAATTATGTATCTATGTATGAATTTCATCCTCCAATTCAAGTTTTACTTTTTTGGAATCTGAAAAGGCATCCCTCTGAATCTAGAAATAAATATTCCATACATAAACTCATAAAGCGGGAGGGCAGTCTGATATGCCAGAAGACACTACACTGAAACAAGCAGGTTGTTAAGAAAAAAACAGAGAATCGAAACTTTTAATTAATTTTCAACCATGGATATATAATCCTCCACCAAGCCATAATAGATGGAGGTGATAACTAACTAAACCTCCTCAGCCATCCACAATGTAAATACATACTTATTGAAGAATTTCAAGATCATGTCAATAAAATGAACATATCACTTCATGAAAATAGAATTAGCTCAGAACCTTTTCCAAAGCCCCTTCCTTAATGACACCTCATATGGACAAAAATGTAAACTTGTGATATGGATAAGTTGTGTAACACTATATATGAGCTTCTCACAAAATCTGAATGTGCTCGGTTCTTGCATGGAGTCTTAACATGCCATGGACTTCAAAAGTACGGAAATACTCGTGACAGACACGCAATACTTTAACGCGAGGACGCAATGTGTCACACACTGTTGGTTAGACATGCACCCTAAAAGCATATCCAATAATTCAATTATTTTATTTTATTTTTCTAAACGAAAGAAATGCCTATATTCCACACTTCAGTACATGAAAACATTATTTTACTCTAGAAAATAAAAAAAATTAAAAAAAATAATTTGAAAGATTTTGATATATGAGATGAATCTATGTTTTGTTACTGAATTGAGTTTAGTGGATTTCCAGAGCCTAATTCCCAATGGAGAACTGGATGAAGAGAGAGCCCCAATGGATTTAGCACTATCCATGTGTCCTCCTATTTGGGGATTCGAAACATTGTAAATGCCTGTACCAAGTCCATGTCATTAGTAGTCTTCATCTACACCTTCCTCTTAATTCGATCTGATTTTATGCCCATCACACACTACTAGAACTGGATGAAGAGAGAGCCCCAATGGATTTAGCACTATCCATGTGTCCTCCTATTTGGGGATTCAAAACATTGTAAATGCCTGTACCAAGTCCATGTCATTAGTAGTCTTCATCTACACCTTCCTCTTAATTCGATCTGATTTTATGCCCATCACACACTACTAACATCCAAAACAATCACACGCCTAACAATGTCGTAGTATTGCAAGAGTGAAAGCTTTCCCGGCTAATGCACTCCAACACCATTGTAATCATCCTTGATTTCAATTGGTAAACCTCTAGAAGTTCATTTCTAATAGATCCTCATATATTGAACACAAAGTATTTGCGCGTACTCAGTTGCGTACACTTCAGTAAATATCTTAAGAGAGTCAGTCGACTGCCTTGTGCTCAAGGAATGCACTAAAAAGATTCAAAGCATCCTATACATATGTTTCTCTCTCCTTCATCCTTCTTTTTTAAATTTTAATAAATAAAAGGCTCTAAGAGGTTCTAACCAGGAAAAAAATTCTAGATAAATATATATAGCTGTTCCATATACTGTCACAAGTTTTCTAAAATTCACCATTTTTTCAATAGATGTGAATTTATACACACTAGAGTGGAAGTAGAATGAGTTTTTTTCAAATTTATAATTCTCCATTGATGCAAAATACTAAATTAAGATTCAAAGAAGTTGCAAAAACAATATGGTCTGTTTTTCTTTTTGGTGTTGGAAAAATACAACCACAACTTGAATGGTTTTGACTAACTATTAAGAATTATAGTAAGAACTTCCAAACTAAACGCCTGCAAGTAAATGATAAACATTTAGTATAACTATATTCTCTCTTTGACACATTTATTAAATAAATACAAATTGCAATGAAATTCAAAGATCCTTAAATGAACCAGAAAACATAGCTTCCTCCAATCCGTCAATAAAAGATTTTCGGTAGACATATAGAATAAGATAAAAAAAACTACCAAGATCTTAACCTCAACATTGCTCATCTCTAATCTAAAGACTTGAGCGTAGCATGTCCACAAATCCAACGTTGTACAAGAAATATACAGAAATAGTTGCCACTAACATACATAACAAAAATTTCACTAGCAAGCTTCAAAAATCAGATAACTCCATCATAAACTTTTGTAGATACTCGGAATCCTGGTATTACCAAGGAGGGACTACCTTATCCAAATGTTAAGTACACAGTTACCTTGAATATTTATCCCTCTCGGTAAAAGGGCAAGCTAGATACACAATCAGATAAATAAAATTCATATGGGGTGTTGCATCAGTACACTAGTCCCTTGACCTGCCTGAATTCTCCCTAATCAGTATTTCTGTAGTATACGCCACTATCTCAGAACCAAGAAGCACAAACACTTCTAGAAGGCTAAACATATGCAACATTTCTCTATTTTTCTTTTGTCTTAGTTCTATACCAGCACACTTTTGAGTTTCATCTTCCAACTCCCGAGCAAGATATATCTTTGACCTAGAGCACCCCAATCAGATTTAAAACGAAAAGTAAAATGTTAAATCATGTTAAAAAATCATAACTAATTTTTACCCATAAAAAAGGGATCAGCCCATATGAATTCTCTTTTTCTATCCTCTCCAATTATAAGTCCTCTCTCCATTCTCTACATAGTCATACCTCTAAAGTCTACTTTTTGTAATTTCATCATAACAAGCGTTATACTGTTGTACCAAGTGGTCCCTCACACGTCCTCATTAATCAGGGATCTTCTAGTCACATCCTCATTTCCGTAACAATAATTTATGGATCAATTTTAAAACTCAAAAGCTATAGCATTTAAGCTAGCATATGAAAAGAGAGGATTGTCAAAATTTTGACACTAAAATACATTGTTTAATACTCTATATCTATCAATTTCAGTAACAACGGAAATTGCTGATCGTTCAGATCCATGAGTTACAAATTACTTACTCATGGGCAGGGATAGATTTAGTTAAGGCCTAGTGTGTGTGTGTGGGGGGGGGGGGGGGGGGGGGGGGGTTCTCATGGCCCCCACTGAATTTTTTTATTTTATTTTTACCTTAAAATTTTGAATATTTCGTATTTAGCCCCTAACTGAAATTTTGTTTTTATCTTAGATATAACAAGAAATAAATATATATCATTTATACCCCAAAAACCCAAATAAAATTTTTTTAGCCCCCACTGACACGGATCCCTAGATCCGTCACTGCTCATGGGATCTTAGAATCATAAAGTAACATTGTATGATACAATTTTCATATGTAAAAGATATTTATTTGTTCTTTCCAACATTTGCTAGAATTTTCTCTCCCATTTAAGTGGTACCCATAATTCCTAATTATATACATGGACTACAAAAAGGAACCCAAGGCTAAATCTAAACAACAAAAGAACAAACCTGAATGAAAAAACAAATTGCAATGAAATGGCCTTCGGATCAAATTAAAACATAATAATACCAATAACATAACCACCTTCAATCAAGTTCTCTACAAATTCAGCAATTTTTAACTACATAAGCTAAATCTAATAAACACATATTTGAAGGCGAAAAATCCATTACCTACAATCATGCCTTACAAATCAAATTACACAATCAAACAATTAGAAGATCTGAGATATAAATAGCATTGCAAATATTCAGGGTTATAAATTAGAAAAGTATCTTATCACAACAATCCCAAACACAAACACAAACCCTAGCAGATCTGAGTTAAGAACTCATGTTTTTCTTCATCCAATCGAAATTCAGCAAAAGAATAGCATAGTCTCAATTCTTACACCTTTTAGATTCGAAGATCGCACATTTCAGAGCATAAATTAAAGATCATCCATACAAATACATACATATACATATATATATATATATATGCACACAGAGATAAAGAGATGGAACTTGGAAAATAACGAACTCGCCTTTTGTGGGATTGAATTGCTCTCTCTGTGCTGGGGCTGAGTTCGTCCGAATTTGAAAGATAGATTGTTAAGACTTTTTTTTATATATATTTATTTATTCTTTCTTTTTTCATTTTGTGTTATGTTACGTGGAGGTGAAAGATGACGAAGCAAAGACCCACGTAGGAAGGGCCAATGAATTTCTGCCACATAGGCCCCACCACGTCTTTAGTTCCTTCTTATGTGAAGATGTGATATGTTGATGTGTCCAACTTGAACCGTGTTTGGTTGCTGAGAAAGTTGAGGAAAGTGAAAATAATTAATCCCAAATGATATAGAGATAAAAGAGGTAATTGCGTAAAGAGCTTATGGATAACTTGGACCAAGGTGTGAAAAATGAATGCTATAATTAGGGATCGCAAAAAAAAAAAAAATAAAATAAAAACCCCGCGGATAACCGTTCCAATTTAACAATTTTAAATAGGGTTGGACAAAAATTTTGCGAATTCGAAAATCCAATACGATCAATTTGGTCCAGACAAATTGGATCGGTTGGATCGGTTTCATTATGGATTTGACATGAATCCAACAAAATGGAATCCGGTATTTTACTTATTGGTTATGGATTTGATTTTTAATAATCCAGTCCAATATATTACTGTTCATATGTATATATATATTAATATGTATCAAATACTATATTATTTTTAACTAAATTATAATATTTTATATCACTAATATACTATTTTAAACTAAATCATAATGTCTTATTTTATACTAAATAATCATCTATTTATATCTATAGTGTTATAAAAGTGTAAGGAATTATTATTTTTATACATTTATCTACTAAAAAATAAAAATAAAAATAAAATTAATTAAAATATAAAACTCCTACAATTACATTCAAATAAGAATCATTAAAATGCATTATTATAACATATTGTTTCAATACATGCATCTTCTTAAATAAGTAATTATAATTAAAGTATTTTCAACCATTACAAAGAAAGATAAATGATACAATTTTACCCCCAACTTGAATTTTTTACATTTAAATAAAAACTATATTCAAAGAACTATAATTAAAATGTACTATTAACAATGTATTATTTAATTACCTATATCTTTTTTTAAAAAAGTAAAGTATAATTGAATTATCCAACAACTACAAAGAGAGATAGATGGATTCTCAAATTTAAAACATTTCAATTTCATGCTTAAATATCTATATAACTTTATTTTAACTAGAACGCATTGTATTTATTCAAATTAAAATATTTGTTATAATAAAGATTACAATTATAA
Source organism: Cornus suecica (assembly GCA_963922005.1). Classification (NCBI taxonomy): domain Eukaryota; kingdom Viridiplantae; phylum Streptophyta; class Magnoliopsida; order Cornales; family Cornaceae; genus Cornus; species Cornus suecica. Next base: position 16,933,583 of record OY998240.1, on the reverse strand, counting down.
AAGATAGACATTCTAAAGGATAAAAATACTTGATCTATTCAATAAAAAAATACTATGATTATTATTAAAAAAAAATACTTCATACTGTGAAATATTCATTAATTAACATTACTTCAAATTACTTTATATTGTGAAAAAAAGTACTTCAAATTTTACGCCAAATATAATGCATTAGCACATGCTATTAGCTAGTACTATTATAAAAGTGCAAATCATTTCTAATATTTCTATACTGTAATCATTATTATTTTATTATTTTTAAACATCCATCACCATATAAAATAGACGGAGAAAAAGAGTTTTCTTTTTAGCCTTTCTATTAAAACTAAGCTTGCCTTTTCAAAAAAAATAAAACAAAAAATACAATAGCTCTATTCTAAACTTGTTCTTGCACTTCATATCATGTGTACAATGTATGAATTTATTTCCTTGATTTAGCTAATGTAATTTTATGTTTCAATCCGCTAAACCGATCCGAACCAATCCAGCTCACCATGGTCCGATTTGGTTTGGTTTCGTTGGACAAATGGATTGGATTGGTTCCGAAAATTATGAATCCAGTAGTAGTGGATCGAATTCAAAATATCTTCAATCCGGTCCAATCTGATCTATGTCCACCCCTAATTTTAACCATTCTATTTAGGAATGACAATTTAGCCCGACCCGGAAGGGTTTTGACCCGCTCCAACCTGAATGGGGAAAGTTTGACAAGCTCTTAAACGGGTTTGAGGAGGATTTGGTATTAAAAATCTAAACCCCAAGTGGGTTCGACCCGTTTATTTATTTATTTTTTTAAAAAAAAAGATAAAAAAAATATATATATATATTCTAAAAGCATCTCATAAAAATAAATGTCTATTGAAAATGTTATAGTAGTACATTTTTTTAATAATAAAAAAAATAACAAAATAATTTAATATTGAACTTCAATTACTCATAATGAATTACGGAATCGGTATTGTTTTTATCTCCTAATTGAAAGAGATTTTTTTTTTCAAAACTGGTATTAATAGTTTGGGACAACTATGAAAATCGAAAACCATGTTATTCGTTGTTCTTAATATTTATCATTGGATAACATCCAACGACTAATATTAAATTCACGTATATTGTTACTTACAACCAAGGATTATATATATATATATATATATATATATATATATATAATGACAAATTCAGAAAACTATGTGAGTGGGAACATAAGTATAAACTATGGGTTTTGTTATTTTAATTGAGAATTTTGTGTAAATTTAGAATTTTTTTAAACACGAAACATTAGAAAGAAAGAAAAATATGTGAGAAGTATCTTTTAACTAAATTGTCTTAGATGGGTAACAAAAAGTTACTTAAGTTGAAATTACCTAGAAGACGGTGAACTAAGCCTAGAGGGGGGATAAATAGGTTTTTTATGAATTAATTGATAAATTAAAATATTAATTGCGGAATAGTTAATTTTAATTCAATTATATCACAATATAATCCACGCAATAATAAATATAAGTGCATAAAATAAAGTAGAGACGACACCAATATTTTTATGTGGAAAACCTTGAAAACGCTCCAAGTTAAAACCACGGATACCTTCCGGTATCGATGCACTATGAATCAAGAATTACACGGATTCTATGAAGTTAGGACTTACAAAATCACTCTGATTTGCCTCTTATCACTCGATGTCTGAAAGTCTTAAATCACTCGTGCTACCACGAAGCTCTCGCTCCGATCTCCGTACTCTGACGGCTCTACTTCTCAACGAATTAATTTACCACGAAACTTCTTGCTCCGATCTCCGCACTCTGACGACTCCATTTCTCAATGGATCATCTAATTGTGCATAATGATCTCATTTGTTGTAGTAAAATTAGAAAATCCCAAAAACAAGAGAGAACTAGAAGATATATGATCACTCAATAATTTCCCCTCTCTCTATAGAAGTATAAGAACTGTAGAAGAATTGCAGAGCTCTCATAAAAAACCACACCCTTCTGTTTGATTTAATTCATATAAATAGAGAAAAGTCTTCAATTTATGACAAGAATCATTTTCCTTTCAGGATTCGTATTTCCACCATTAAGTCTTTCAAATATAGACTAATATACCAATGATAGTCCAATATACCAATAATAGTTCCTAACCATGTCCTTAAATGAATATGACTATTTAAAGCATCTGAATAATCCTTTTTCAAAAACTGAAGTCGGCAACTTCGAGTACTCGAAAAACCAATCTCGAGTACTCGGTAGGGAAAACTTCGAGTACTCGGTAAATGTATAATAGCGCACTTATGGTGTGCCAAAGTCACTGGAACTACGCCATCATCCGCACCAAGGCGCAAAACTTCGAGTATTCGGTAAGAAGAAGTTCGAGTACTCGCTAGCTTTAAATCTCAAGTACTCGGTAACTTCAAAAACTTCAATTTCTATTTATTTCTTTGGTGCATCGCTTCCGATCAACTTCTATTTACAACTCTTATGTTCTTCATCACTTTAAACTTGATTTGAACCACTCGTTAATCTTCATTTGACTTGTTAACTTGATTAACCCAAACTAAAACTCACAACTCTTAACATGGTTTTTTATCAGAATCATGTCATTCAAAATAAATGTTCCCATAATCTCCTCCTTAGCATTTCTGAGACAAAACCATATTTTACAAATATATCCTCACGATAAAAATAAATAAAATCTATACCTATGAACACACACCGACAAAGATAGACATAGACTTTTCCTTTGATCTCATGACGATCTACCAATCCTACAATCACAACACTTAAACAAACATACCTTGTGAAAAACAAGTGTGGAAAACAACTAGCAGGCATAATCAAGTTTAAATGATTATAATAACATGAATAATATCTGTTAGTCACTAAAATACCCTAGAGGGGGGTGAATAGGGTTTTAAAAATAATTTCTAACTCTTTTTTATTCTTACTAAAACATGCAACAAGGTTCAATATTAATTTACAAGGTAAAATATGCAATGAATGATTTCTCTTAAATTCAACAAGCTATTTACCACAATATAAATTAAGCATGCATGGACATAAAGTAAAGAGATAGAGATAGAGATATTGACACCGTGATTTTTACGAGGTTCGGTAACTCCTACTCCTCGGCTCAAAGAATCCCCTTCCTTGAGACTTTCCCAATCCTCACACTATGGCTCTTCCTTCAATAGGTGGAATAGCAAAACCTTTACAAAAGAGCTAACTAGCTCTTCACACAATCAAGAGAACAATCCTCCCTTGATACAATGGGCTTCACTCACCCAAGATCACAAATTTGTGTATGTAATCAATATATCACTCAAGAAACAAAAACACTCAAAACCCTAAGGTTTTTATGGATGATAGATCAAGATAAGCTCAAGTGTTTTTAGGTGATATTTCAAGAACTCAAGATATATATATATTCTCACAATATATTTTCAATAAGAGAATAGGCTCAAGGCTTGAGTTTAAATCTTCAAAATGATAAGAGTGAAAAGCGAGATTTTGCTATCAAAAGATTTTTCAGAAGATGCTTGAGAGAAAATTAGAGATGAACAATATTTGGAAAATTTCTCACACAAGAACCTTAACATTGTTAATCCATATCTCTTTCTTTATATAGTGAACACTAGGGTTTGGAGAGTGTGTCTCACCCTAGACAATATGGAGAGTAGGACCTGAAAATCTGCAAGCAAAATCATTTCTTTTTGGGCAAAAATATTGTTTAGAAATACTTTTCCTTAAAATCCTGAAGCACCCAGTCGACTGCTTACCGGCACCCAGTCGACTGCCTCTATGCTTAGATTTAAAATATTTTTCCCAACGGCTAGGGTCAGTCGACTGCCTCAAGAAGGCCAGTCGACTGCCTCAGGCAATCAAAAATGTTCGAAACTCTCTGGTCCAGTCAGTCGGCTGGGTCTTTAACTGCCAGTCGACTGGTCACAGTCAGTCGACTGCCTTGGACAGGCCAGTCGACTGCCTCATGCAGTTAGAATGTTTTATAACTCACTGGTTCATCCAGTCGGCTGGGTCCTTAAGGGCCAGTCGACTGGGTCACAGTCAGTCGACTGCCTTGGACAGGCCAGTCGACTGGGTGACTCCAAAAATTGTTTTCAAGGTCCGTTTTTGATCCGTTTGAGTTCGTTTGATTAATTTCTTAAGCTTATAAGATCAATCAACGCATAAGATACCTTGTTACAATATTCTCACCCCGACCTATCTACCCCAGGTCTTGAGTCCAGCTTTTGTTCTTTCTTTGATCTTTTTGTCCTTTTTCTAGTTTGCGCTTGAGTTTCCTTATCGCTTGTTGCTTTAGCGATCTTCCCGAAACATTTACCTGTACTTGCTGAAACACTTAGCTCAAAGCCATATTAGTACCAAACACGGTTTTGAATGTTTTGTTAATATCAAAATAAGATTTATTGCTTGAAATGGAATTCAAAGCCAACAATATCAACTTGAAGCATAATGATCATTAATATGCAACAGATAATTCTCCCCCTTACTAAATACTTCTCCCCATTTTTGTCACTGAAATGACAAGAAATTAAATAACAATAAAAATAGTCAAGAGAGTTGAAGGAGAAGATACAAAGTGTAATTATTGGAAAAAATATACGGGAAGACCAGAGACTCCAAACAAAACTTATATTAAAACATAGAACTCTAAAGAATATATCCAGATTCTCGTGTTAACATTGGAAATAATATATGAGAATAGAGTGAAATATGACAACCCTTAGTACCCTTAGCCAAGCTCAACATGTTAAGAATTTTCATTTTATAATTTTTATAGTATTTTTATCATAATGTATGCATGAATAATCCTAAAAATAATAATAAAACATGATGCATGCATAATAATAAACAAAAAAATGCATAATAATGTATAAATTCTAGGAGAAAAACAATGCAATATATTCCTAGAATAATACACATAAAGATATCTATCCTAAAGAAAGCATGCCAATAGATTTTATAAGACTTATATGCTTTTGAAAATCTAATAGTTTTGAAACGATATCTGTCAACTGAGAATCTATGGATATAAACTCTAGAGACACTATACTATCTTCAACAAGATCTCGAATGAAATGATGTCGAATATCTATATGTTTTGTCCTAGAGTGTTGAATGGAATTTTTAGAAATATTTATTGCAATAGTATTATCACATAAAACAATCATTGTGCTTTGTGAAAAATCATAATCCTATAACATCTGACGCATCCACATAATTTTAGTACAACAACTTCCAATAGCTATATACTTGGCCTAAGTTGTGGAAAGGGAGACACAATTTTGCTTCTTATTATGTCAAGCAACTAAGCAATTACCAATGTAAGAACATCATCCACTAGTACTCTTTATGTCATCTACATTACCAGCCCAATCAACATTAGAAAAAGAAACAATATCAGTATTAGATTCTGATGGGTACCACATTCCATAATTAACAGTCCATTTTACATATTTAATAATATGTTTAATAGCAGTAAGGTGAGACTCTTTAGGACTAGCTTGGTAACGTGCATAAACACCACACTAAAGGCTATGTTAGGTCGACTGGCAGTCAAGTATAACAAACTCCCAATCATACTCCTATAAAGTGTTGGATCAACATCTTTGACTTTAGTGTCTATACTAAGTTTGACACTTGTACTCATAGGAGTGTGAGCATCCTTAGCCTTATCCAAACCAAACATTTTTACTAATTCCAAGGCATATCTAGTTTGAGAAATAAAAATCCCATCAGTTAATTGGCTAATCTATAATCCTAGAAAGAAGTTCAATTCCCCAATCATGCTCATCTCAAACTCATGGGTCATTTGTTTTCCAAAATAATGAGCAAATTGGTCAGATGTGGAACCAAACACTATATCATCAACATAGATTTAAGTAATAACTATATTACTCTTAATTTTCTGAATAAACAACGTTTTGTCCACTCCCCCTCGGGTAAAACATGTTCCCAACAGGTAATCGGTCAATCTCTCATACCAAGTTCTAGGAGCTTGCTTTAACCCATACAGAGCCTTCTTAAGCTTATAAACATGACCCGGACAATAAGGATCTTCAAATCATTTGGGTTGCTCCATATATACTTCCTCATGAAGAATGTCATTTAAAAATGCACTATTGACATCCATTTGATATAACTTAAATCCAAGATGGCATGCGATAGCAAATAAAATTCGAATAGATTCAAGTTTAGCTACCGAAGCAAATGTCTCATCAAAATTTATTCCTTCCACCTGTGTATAATCTTGAGCAACAAGCCTAGCCTTATTCCTTATAACAATATCATTCTCATTCTTTTTGTTCTTGTATATCCATTTGATACCAACAACATTTATATCTTTAGGTCTAGACACAAGATACCACACATAATTCTTAACAAATTATTGAAGTTCTTCTTGCATTACATTTATCCATTCATTATTTTAAAGAGCTTCTTTAACATTTTTTGGTTCTAAGAAGGATGTATAGCAAGCATAAGATATTTCATTCCTAGCCTTTCTATGAGTCACCATCATTTTATCAACAGATCCAATGACTTTATCTAAAAGATGATTCAACTTAACTCGAGCAGATGGTTCATTAGTAAGAGTAGGCTGAATATTATAAGAAGTTTCATATGATCCTATAGGACTAGGAGTATCTTCATGATCCAATTTCTTATCTTCAGTGTTAATAGGATAATCCTCATTTAATAGGAAAAACAACTCACTACCTTTTTCCTCTACAGAAGACTGAGACTCGTCAACACATGAGCCATCAACAACCACATTGGTAGATTCCATCATTATTTGGGTTCTAAGATTAAAAACCCTATATGACCTACTAGTTAGTGAATACCCCAAAAATATTCCTTCATTATTTTTAAACTCAAAATTTCCTAAGGACTCTCCGTCTCTAATAATATAACATTTTGATCAAAAAATTTGAAAATATTTTATATTGGGTTTCTTGTCATTCCATAATTCATAGGTTTTTTTAAAGTTTTAGGCCTAAGATAAACTCTATTTGAAGTATAACAAGCTGTGTTCACTGCCTCGGCCCAAAAGTTCCTTGGAACATTCATTCCATGTAGCATAACATTCACCATTTCCTGAAGAACCCTATTCTTTCTCTCAACAACTCCATTTTGTTGTGGAGTATGTGGTGCAGAAAATTCATGCTTTATTCCTTTTTCATCATAAAAATTATTGATGTGATGTCAGGTGTGTAAAAATATGTAGTTAAAAATGACACCTTAACGATGCTAGGTTTTATCCTATGCAAGCGCACATATTCATTGTAAAATAGCAAAGTGGCTTGAACAAGGGATATCGATCCCACAGAGACTGAGATTGTTCACTTTAATAATTTAAAAACACTGAATTATATTTTCTGAAAGCTTGTTTGTTTGGGTGGTCGAAGACCAAATTATCTATTTTAACTAAAATTATCTAGAAAGCAAATTAAATTGGTTGTGATTTAGATGAGAGAGAAAATTAGGGTTTTTATCACTCCACCACTAACCGCATAATATAGTTCATCACTGTTTCAACTGTAAGGGGGCGATCCATAACTATGAATCAAGTCATATCGCATATAACTAAATATGATCCCAAAAAAGAGTACCATTAACCCGATCGCGACAACCCGTCTCATGACTGACCTAACTAGTACATGCCAATTATATTACTCTAATCTACTCCTAATGCATGAAAATAAACTAAAGCATGTCTATATTAAATCGCCAAGGCACGACATGTGTCAACCTAGGGTTTCAAGTTTTATTACCACCATTATGTAGAAAATCATGATTAAGCATCCGAGTTCCAGCCCATATTGAATAATCATAATTGTGCAAAATAATATATTTATTCCATCTAAAACAAGAATTTAGAACAAACATATAATTTTATATTACAAATTAGTATGGTCTTTTCACTACTACAATCATCACAGTATGGTCACAATTTTCCCTCGTTTACAGTTAAAAACAATAAAATAACTACATTACTTGGCTATGGTAGCAAAACCTTAGATACTAAGTTAGTTGATCATGGTAGAAGGTGACTTTATCGTTGATGTAGAAACACTCTCCCTAGTCTTCTTCTTCGGATCTCTAGGTTTGAATATAGCTCTCAATAGCAGTAAGTCTGAATGAATGAACCTCTTGAATGAACGTCTCACAGAACCAACCAGCCTCTATCTATCAGAACCTCCAGAATATAATATTTATTTTCTTCTTTTCTCTATATCTCGTGAATGATGTATGGTCTTGTATATATAGGCAATGGCACAAAGAGACCCTTTTCTGTATTTTCAGTCTCAAAACTCATCAAAACCCTAAATATAAGTGTATATACATGTATACAGAGGTCTGGAGTCGTGGGCACGTCATCCAAATAAGTCGGGGATGAAACAGGAAAAATCACGCAAAACCAGCAGAAACTTGCCGCACTTATGCTTAGGGGCTACGCTTCAAGTGTATGTCCCAAACGTAGGTCCAAGCGTAGATTTTGCAATTCTAGCCACTTTTTGGTACTGGAAGCATAGGCACAAGCGTAGGTTTTTTATGGAAAATCACTTTTCTTCGTGAATGCGCCAAAACGTTCGTCTCGAACCCACGATACTTTTTGCTGAAGATGACAGCTTTTGAAAATGTCGTTTTTGCCCTCCGGGAGCCATTTTTGTCTCACACTACCTATTTGACTATTCTCTTGGATAGAAATAACACTTTTTAGTTAAGTCACCGAGGTTAGGTCCATTTCTTCATTAAGCTCCTGAAACATGTTTTAATACACAAACATCATAAAAATACCAAATAATGGAATGAAAGAACGTAACAATAGTGAGTTAAAGGGTCAAAATGACTAATATTTGACACCTATCACACCCCCAAACTTACATATTGCTAGTCCCTTAACAATAAACTCAAGAAACTTTTCTTGTGATGATCATTTTACTCTAACTACTCTAACCTAATCCCTTGCTTTCGTGAGGGTCAACGATTACACTTAGCACGTGTAACAAGCCTTTTAAACCTCTAGGTTACCCCTAGTGGATGAGTGAAGTCTCGTGAAGGTTTCCAGTGATGGTACCTACAAACATCTCATTTTTCTATAATCACACATTCATGAGTTCACACACAAATTTAATTAAGTCATGATACAATGCAAAAGATAATATGGATGCAAATACTCCCATTCACTACCGTATAACAATTATATCAAGTTTCGTGTCATGAATGGTTCCCACTAAAGTGAATGATTTCGCTGCTTTCTATTTAAAATCCAGACAACCTTCCGTAATTTTGTGAACATTTAACTACAATATTTCAATTTCTCTTCTCCTACTTCATTGATCAAACTTTGCCATTTTTCATCAAAACGAAACTTTTCAACTTTCCACTTTTCATCCCTTTTTGTCTTTCTAAGTCTCCGGACTTTCAAGCGGGGATTTTTAATCCCAATCAACTGGGCCCGAGCTTCTTCCATGGGATTTATGCTCATCATTATTCTCCCATTTAAACACGAACAATGATATTGGTGATACTAAGGCCCGGTTACTTAGATCAAAGAACTGTTTTTTGCATTTTATTTTCTCAAACTTTTTTAATTTTTTCCATTTTAACCAAAACAACTCCCCATCTCCCCTTTATTGTGGCAAAATTATTTTTCAACTACATAGTAAAAAATCAACCTATTTCTCATAGTGAATGTGTGTTTGTGCTTATAGGTCAATGTCGTCCTTCTTAATTTCAATTTCACTTATTCACTCACCTATGTAAAACCACATCACTTCACTAACTTGATCTAATCATTACTCTCATGAATGAGAATATCACATCACATACTACTCATGTATTATATACACAAACTTAATCAAACTGTAATGCAAAACATTCATGCGTGAAAACAAAAAATTGTTCCAAATTCCCCCCCCCCTGAAAATATTTATTCCTTGTAATACTATACCCTCGCCCCTAAACTTAAATCAGACCATGTCCTTATGGTCAAAAATAAAATAGGAGAACAAATACAGTTACCCTTGAAGCTCAATTCTGGATTCCAAAGCACCGCATGAATCCCCTTCCCCAAACTTGATTTGGATCACCTGTATCAACAAAGCACAAATATCCAATCATAGCAAGGGAAAATAAATTTTATCATAAATATCCAGAAATTGACACATGTTTTCAAGGAATTAAAGATTCTCTTATTTTTTATTTTTTTTTCAAAAATAATAAAAGAAAAAGAAAAATTGATTTGGCCTTAAGGGCCTACAATCCTAAAATAAAAAATAAAAATAAAAATAAAGACGTGGCCTTAAGGGTCTACCATCCCTACAAATAAAATAACCTAAAAATCCTAAACCTAAATCCTAGTCCACCTCTTCCTTGTGTTTGCATTCCGTTTCCTTGTTGGAATAATATTACTCTAAATATTCTATAAAATTCTACACAAAATCCTAAAATTAACTTAAATAAATCCTAATACAAGTACTGATACAAATCAGGCCTAAACACCCCGAAAATGGGTCAAAATTTTCAAAATTTCAAAACTCCCTCGCTGAACCCTACGCTTGAAATATATATATATATATATATTTCAAATCACAGTTCTCCGATTAAACCACCGTAGATACACCCCTAAACTTAAACGCGCAAATGTCCGCATAATGCGATAAAAGATTTTGAAAGAATTCAAGCTATCCGTAAACATGAAATAAGCGTAAAATTCTGGGGATACATCAAACAATTCGATTAAATCATTAAAACTGTAATTTTATAAAATATGAAAATATAAAAAACATTTAAAAGATAATCGTTCAAGCGGTCACATCAAGCCCTATGCGAAATTATTCGCCCGAGAATTTATCTCTAATGTGTAAAAAACAAATTAAATAAAAATAAAAATATAACAAAACCTAACTAAAACTAAGCTAAGACTCATCATTAGAGGGCGGGGGTATAGGTGGAATTGGCACACCCACATACAGTCAAATCTATGAAATAACCGCCTCTGATCCTTCCGTCGGCGCACTTTCTCCTGCTGCCGGGCCTGTCTCTCCTCTGCCAAACTCTGCTCTAGCCCTTGCATCTGTGCTATAATAAAGTCAAACTGAGCCTGGGATAGAGTAACAGTACCACCCATAGGTGCCTTTAACATCACGACCTCCTAAGCAACAACTGGCATTTATGGCATCTCAGCTTCGTGAGCAGCCCCAGCCTCTTGAGCTATACCTACATCATCTTGGCCTGCATCATCATCCTGAGCCTGCGCCTGTGCATTTGGTGCCAGTAACACACCGAACACTGGTCGGCATCGCATTAAATCATCTGCACGCACCCGAGTCCAGACACTAGTCCACATCCTTCTAGCGTATGGAGTACCATCCTTATATTTATTGTACTCAAACGCATCCATCTCAATCCCGGCATCCATTATAATCTTCATCACCAGGCACGGGAATTGAATCTGAAATCTACGCAGCTTAACCTTGGACTCCTTGCGCAGATGAATGTCATGTGCATATAGGCCTTCCCACAAAATCTATGGAATATAAATCCACCTTTCGAACTCAAATGTGTAGTGGAGAGACAAGAATGATGCATATCACATAGTAGTGTGGCTGTGTGGCAGAATCTGAGATCGAACTATCACATCCCAAAACCATAACATAGGATGATAGCCCATCTTCTTCGTGCAGTTCCGATGATCATCGACCCACTGCCCGGCAGTCTGAAGTGTAACCAGCTTAGAAATAGACGGAAGTGCCTTGGGCAAAAGCGAGAAATCAGCAGCCATATTGGGCGGACACTCGTCTGGAATGCCCCATGCCTTAGCGATAGTCTGGGGGGTAATCTCTATCTCTATACCTCAGACCACAATCAGTAGTCTCGTCCCCTGCTAAAGTGGCGCATGTGCAGCCAAAACTCTCGAATCATATCCTCGTATATGTGCCGGGTAGCCGGGGTTAGAATAGGAAAAATACATCGGGCCCTCAATCGATCAATCGTCCAGGCTGGCACTGGCTGTAAATCCTCGAATATCCTCAACATATATGTCCTCTCCTGCTGATAGCCCTTCCGGAGAGCCCGGTCTAATAAACGCTCAACTGATGTTATTCGGGATACTGATAAAAATGTGGTCAAAACTCTGGGATCACCCTCTACTGGTGGCTCCGACACCCTTTCATCAGCCCTATCATCATCATCGCCCTCATCGACGTCATCCCCCTCCTGATCATGATTATCCTCTATATCCTCATCCATCTATTCAACCTGTTGCTCTGGCATAAGTGGCGGTGATGGTGCCCGTGGAACAACTGGATCAACCACCAAGCGACCATGTGGTAATAAGATGTCGCGCCTCTGTGTCGAGCTCTCCGGCTCCTCTGCCTCAAATGACGAGGAAAACGAGGATGTCAATTCGACATACTGTGGCCTCTTGGCGCTCATGCTATGATGATGAGTAGCTGATAGTGTAAGTGACGATGACCTCGACCTCTATCGTACTGGTGGATCAGCCGCAATGGCAGCCTAAGCCACTCATCTCGCCAAAATCTTGGTCCGTGCCATGCCTACGATAGGGAATTTTCAAAAAGTAAGCAATAATGAACCGGACACCGAATCAAACTCAAACTATATCTAAATATATCCAATAGAATGATTAAAAAAGCCCTCATCCCAAAAATTTAATATTTAATCCGATTCCGAAGTTGAAAAACTCAACTTTTAGAAAACGGATCAAAACATGATTTTAATCGGGCGTGTTTGTCAATACTAGTTTAGAATAGTTAAATAAGTCATATGAAATAAAAATGATGGAACAAAACTCACTGAATCGAGAGAAAGATGGATTTCCAAAAATTGAGTTTCGGTGACTTTTTGAGTTCTTCACGCGAATCTGGTCGAATCACTAATGAATTTGACAATCCGTTGGCAATGAATGATGAGGAATTGAATGGGTAAATAGTATGATCAAACCTATCGAAGAATGGTGGAGTATTGAGAAAGAAAGTAGAGTTTTAATGGAGAATGAGAGGGAACCAGTCGCGGCCTATTTATAACAGGCTTGTGCAGCTACGCTTCAAGCATAGCTTGGCCTACACTTGAAGCGTAGGTTCCTGGGCCAAATTTTGAATTTTGCTCCTTTTGACATCAATTCGTCCCGGATTCAACTTCATCCTTCCTAAATGACTTATAGGTTCCATGTACACTCTATACTTAAATGATGATGGCATCGCAACTCGATTTTACGGACTCGATCTTAAATGCCAAAATAACTAAATTACTGTCTACAAATATAAACTAGGCATCAAAGCTAGTCTTCTTTACCTAGTATTAATGTTTAACGTCATTGGTACAACGTTGCCACTTCTCAATACTTCGGATCAAACTTATCCAACTCGGGTGGTGGTTCAGTCAAATCGATCGTTTCTACCACACACTTAACTGGTCGAACCTCTATATAATGGTTCAATCTCTGCCCATTCAAGACAAACATCTTTCTAGTGTCAGGATCATCGAGCTCTATGCTCCAAGGGGGAAAACCTTCGTAATCTTGTATGGCCCATCCCATCTTGATTTAAGTTTACCAGGAAACAACTTGAGTCTCGAATTAAACAGCTAAACCTTTTGGTCGGGCTCAAAAACTTTCTTTCTGATATGCTTATCATGGAATGCTTTTGTTCGAGCCTTATAAATTCGAGAATTTTCATATGCATCATTTTCCAACTCCTCAAGCTTTTGTAGTTGGAGTTTCCGCTGTGCACCGGCTTTCTTTATATCAAAATTCAATCTTCGAACAACCCAATATGCTCGGTGTTCCAACTCTATAGGTAGATGGCACGTTTTACCATACACAATATGATATGACAACATACCAATTGGTGTCTTAAACGTAGTTATGTACGCCCAAAGTGTATCATTCAGTCTTCGTGGCCAATCTTTCAAATCCAGACACACCGTTTTTTCCAAAATATTTTTAATCTCCTTATTAGAAACCTCCACTTGACCTTGTGATTGGGGGTGATATGGAGTACCGATTCTATGAGTGACACCGTATATTTCACACAAAATGGAAAAAAACTGGTTGTAAAAATGGCTTCCACCATCACTAATCAGAACTCTCGACATACCAAATCGTGAGAAAATGTTCGATTTTATAAATTCTTCCACCACGTCATGATCAACACGTTTGGTGGCTATCACTTCTACCCATTTTGAAACATAATCAACCCCCACAAGTATATACTTCTTCTTATTTGCTTTTGGAAATGGTCCCATGAAATCAATACCCCACACATCAAACAATTCTACAATCAGAATCGGGGTTAAATGCATCATGTATCTTCAAGATATGGATCAAAGATTTTGACACCACAAACACACTTTACAAAATTCGGCTGCATCTTTGAATATGGACGGCCAGTAAAATCCATTATACAGTACCTTATGGGTTGTCTTTTGAGCTCTGAAATGCCCTCCACACTCTAGCGTGTGACAAAATGTAAGTATGTTTTGCACCTCACTTTTGGGGACACATTTCCTGATAATCTAATAAGAGCAATACTTGTAAAAATGCGGATTATCCCAGATATAAAATTTGACTTGGCTGAAGAATCGGTATTTCTCATTCTTAGACCATCCTTTTGGGATTCGACCTATGGCTTTATAATTGACAATGTCAGCATACCACGATATTAGTTTCACCATAGCTACACTGAACAGATGTTCATCCGGAAAAAAAATCCTTAAGATGAGTAATTTCCTTTATGGACTGGACAATAATCCTTGACAAATGATCCGCAACAACATTTTCTGAACCATTTTTATCTTTGATTTCCAGGTCGAATTCTTGCAACAACAGAATCCACCGAATCAGTCGGGGCTTATAATATTTCTTTGTCAGCAAATGCCTCAGAGCAGCATGATCCGAGTAAATGACAACATTGGTGCTTGATAAATATGATCGAAATTTATCCAAGGCAAAGATAACTGCCAACAACTCCTTCTCGGTAGTTGTGTAGTTTATCTGAGCTTTATTCAAAGTCCTACTAGCATAGTAAATAACATATGGTAGATTTTCTTTTCTTTGACCCAACACAGCTCCTATGGCATAATCAGATGCATCATACATGAGCTCAAATGGTAGAGACCAGTCCGGCGGATGAATAATCAGGGCTGATGATAGTTGAGCACGTATGAGCTCAAAGGCATGAAGGCACTCTTCATTAAAAACGAAAGTAGCATCCTTAGCTAATAAGTTGTACAGCGGTCGGGCGATTTTGCTAAAATGTTTGATAAATCTTCGGTAAAACTCGGCATGGCCCAGAAAAGAGCGTATCTGCTTAACAGATGTGGGAGGCAGTTTTGAAATTAACTCCACTTTTGCTTTATCGACCTCTATCCCTCGTTTCGATACAATATAACCCAGTACTATCCCCTTTTGAACCATGAAATGTCTCTTTTCCCAACTTAGGATCAGATTCGTTTCCTTATATCTTTTAAGTACCATTTCTAGATGTCTCAAACAATCTTCGAAGGTTTCTCAAAAAACTGAAAAATCATCCATGAACACTTTAAGAAAAGTTTCTACCATGTCAGAGAATATAGACATCATACACCGTTGGAATGTTGTTGGCGCATTACATAAACCAAACGACATCTGTTTATAAGCAAACGTGTCATACGGACAAGTAAATGTGGTTTTCTCCTGATCAACAGGGTCAATCGTCACCTAATTGTAGTCGAAATACCCATCTAGAAAGCAATAATAGCTCTGCCCGGCTAATCTCTCTAGGATTTGATCAATGAATGGTAATGGAAAATGATATTTCCTAGTATTCAGATTGAGTTTTTTATAATCAATACACACACGTCATCCCGTGGTCGTGCGTTATGGAATTAGCTCACCTGTTGAGTTTGGTACCACCGTGATGCCCGACTTCTTCGGCACCACCTGAGTTGGACTTACCCATTTGCTGTCAGAGATGGGATAAATGATACCCGCATTTAGTAATTTTACCACTTCTTTCATCACCACCTCTTTCATATTGGGATTCAGCATTCGCTGCATCTCTCTTGATGGCTTTGCATCCTTCTCAAGGTGTATGTGATGCATGCAAATCGAAGGGTCTATGCATTTCAAATCAGCAACACTCTATCCTATTGCCTCTTTGTTCTCACTCAGAACCTTGACTAGACTCAATTCCTATTTCTTTCTCAATTTAGAAGATATGATTACAGGAAGAGTCTCATCGGATCCTAAGAAAACATACTTCAGCTTTTCAGGCAATTCCTTGAGTTCTAAGGCAAGAGGAGTAGTTAGAGATATAATTGGTGGAATATTTGAAACTATTGGAAGTGGTTTAACCGGCTCCCACCGTGGTTGAGTGTATAATGCAGTCTCCATTGCATCCAGCTTTTCATTCTGCAGCTTCCAATATGCCTCCCAATCAGTAACTTCCTCATTTAGCCTTTCTCCAGTCATAAATGACTCCAGCTCGTCTCCCTTCAAGATTTGAGTTGCAAAATCTGATATAATATCATCCAATTCATCGCACTCATTAATCTGAAAACATTCCTCCGATTCAGACAAGTGGTGACTTCCTTCGAACACATTCATCCTGACATTCATATTGCCAAATGTCATATCCATGGCTCCAGTTCTGCAATTGATGCATGCATTTACCGTAGCTAAGAATGGTCTTCCCAATATTACTAGAATGTGCTTCTTCGTGTCAGGGACAGGTTCTCTATCCAGGACTACAAAGTCAACCGGAAAATAAAACTTTCATACTTGTACAATGACATCTTCAAGCACTCCTCTTGCATGTTTGATTGATCGATCGTCGAATTGCAATACAACCGATGTGGGATTGAACTCACCCAACCCTAGTTAATGGTAGATTGAATAAGGAAGTAAGTTAATACTTGCACCTAGATTTAAAAGAGCTCTACCAATTTCCTGGTCACCAATGATATATGGAATAGTGGGAGCACCGGGATCTTTCCTCTTAGATAGAGTATCGCTTAAAAGCAATGAACTCACTTGTTCAGCCAAAAGTATTTTTGTTGGATTCTTTCCTCTACTTTTCCGTTTTTGGGTGCAATGATCCTTGAAAAACTTAGCATAAGGCAGTTTTTGGGCGATTACATCTAAAAGAGTTAAATTGATCGTGATTTGTCAGAATGTATCTGACATATCAAATTATTTCATCTTTCCGTACTTTGCCGGCTCTTTAAGACGTTGAGGAAATGGCGTTGTCTCCTCATAATGCACTATTTCTGGCTCTTCAAGTAATGTCTCATCAACATTGTCCTCCACCGATGATTGTTCTTTCTGCATTCTTTCAGCCTCTTTCCTTGTAGCCTTCTTCCTCTTTTCTTCTTCCATTTCCTTCCTTTGTTCTTGTTCTGCCTCCCTTCTTCTTTACAACCTTTCTCCATGCTCTACCTCAACTCGATTCTCCACTTCCTTCCCACTTCTCAGAGTCGTGATTTCTTGGACCAACTCATGAGGATTATTAGCAAAAGATCCAAGCTCTAATGCTTGTTGTGGCTTAGGGTTGACTATTGGCTGACTTGGCAATTTTCCTCGCTCTCTCACATTCCTCTCATTAGCCATTTGGCCCATCTACATGTGCAGTTGTGCTAAAGATTGAGTATGAATGCCTAACTTGTTATGAATATCCATTATGACCTGCTCTAGTCGACTAGTCTGGAAATCGGGTGGAGGAGTTTGGCTTCTTGGTGGCTGGGCTTGGTAGTTTTAGGGTTGCATAGTCTGATTGTTATTGAATGGCTGAAGCTCTTGGAAATTATTGAATTATTGTAGAGCTTATGAATTATTGGAAGATTATAAGGCTTGGTTGTTATTGAATGGCTGGAGGGCTTGGGAATTATTAGATGTTCTTGGTTGGTAGTTGGACTAAGAATTTTTATCCATGAGTGTCGGTTGGGAGTTAAATGATTGCTGACTCTATTGATACCTCGGTTGTTGGCCATATGATTGTTGTCTTTCAGTATACCTTAGTTGTTGGCTATATGACTGTTGTCTTTCTGTGAACCTTGGTTGTTGATTGTATGATTGACCTTGTTAGAATTTTGGTGGTGAATTTTCCATATTGGTAGATTTGTAAGACATAATTGGGTGATTTCTGGCATTGGAGGTGTATGAATTGGTGAAAGGAGCATCATTAGAATAGTTCCACGATACGTTGGCATCAATAGCCATTATCTCCTGACACTCAATTTGGGAATACTCAGCTTCAACTTCATATGTCTCTCTAGGAGGGGAATGTTTTCGCTAAAGGCATTTATCAATTCTCTCTAATCTCTCTCTAAACAATGTCATGGTATCTCTCACATCATCATGATCCATAACATAAGATTTTTTGGATCTCCTATCTTGTTGTCCACCTTTAGACCTCAACTCAAAATGGTATTGGATTGTGTTTTCACTGATATTATCAAATATATTCAACAGTTCTTTAGCTGACTTTAAAGTAAACTGACCCTGCGTGGCCGCGTCTACCAATGTCTTATGAGTTTCACCAAGTCCCGTGTAGAAATTTTTAGCAATATCTTGGTCGAAAAACCTATGATGGGAGCATTTATACAAAATTTCATTATATCTTTCCCAAGCATCCTGAAAATGTTTGTCAGACAATTGCCTAAAGCTTTTGATTGCATCTTGTGCTTTTAAGGTCTTTCCTATGGGATAATGTTTTTCTATGAATTCTCTCTTAAGGGCTTCCCAATCAATTTTAATTTATTTTGCTAATTTGATGTACCATCTTTTAGCTCTCACTTTTAATGACCAAGGGAATAATCTCACTCACAAGTCATTTTTGGATAGATTATCATACCTAACAGTGGATGCGATTTCTAAGAAATCATTAATGTGTTGATATGAGTCCTCTATCCTAAGGCCTGAAAATTTTGGAAGCATATTGATGATCCTTGTCTTGATCTCGACGTGCTTTGCTCCATCTTCCTCTGGAAAATCTGCATAGGATTCATACGGATCAAGTGCGTAATATCCCTTCAATGATGTCTCTAGTGCCCTCGGCGGGGCAGGTCTGTGGTCGCCCATTGCTTCTTCTTGCTGACGATGAAGCTTTTCAATAGATCGACGTAAATGACGGAGAGACTTTTCGATCTCAGGATCGTACTCGACTAACGCAGTACTTAAATTAGAACGGGTCAGTTTATTGATCATTCGCTACTCAAACAACTATTTATATTATTTTTTATTTTTTGAAATTTTCTGAAATAAAATCTAATCTAACTTAACTATTTCTAAATTACAGAAATTAAAGCAAGAATTAATATGCAAAAATCTAGGTAACTAAAACTCACAAAAGTTCCAGATGCAACTTTAGAAGTTCCGATCTTCCCTTTCACGCTTTTCAGAGTACTTGTCAATCACACAAAAATCTCACTTTAGCTACAGTTGCAATAACGCAATACAAATAAATTACTAAAGCTATTGAACAATGCTTAGTCCCCGGCAACGGTGCCAAAAACTTGATGTGACGTCAGGTGTGTAAACATATATAGTTAAAAATGACACCTTAACGACGCTAGGTTTTACCCTACGCAAGCGCACGTATCAATTTTAGAATAGCAAAGTGGCTTGAGCAAGGGAGATCTATCACACAGAGAATGAGATTGTTCACTTTAATAATTTAGAAACACCGAATTATATTTTCTGAAAGCTTGTTTGTTTGGGTGGTCTTAGACCAAATTATCTATTTTAACTAAAATTATCTATAAAACAAATTAAATTGGTTGTGATTCAGATGAGAGAGAAAGCTAGGGTTTTCATCACTCCACCACTAACCGCATAATATAGTTCATCACTGTTTCAATTGTAAGAGGGCGATCCATAATTGTGAATCAGGTCATATCGCAGATAGCTAAATACGACCCCAAAAAGGAGTACCATCAACCGGATCGTGACAACTCGTCTCATGACTGACCTAACTAGTACATTCCAATTATATTACTCTAATCTACTCCTAATACTTGAAAATAAACTAAAGCATGTCTATATTAAATTGCCAAGGCACGACCTGTGTTAACCTAGGATTTCAAGTTTCATTACCATCATTGTGTAGAAAACCATGATTAAGCATCCAAGTTCCAGCCCACATTAAATAATCATAATTGTGAAAAATAATATATTTATTCCATCTAAGGTAAGAATTTAGAATAAACATATAATTTTATATTGTAAATTAGTACGTTCTCTTAACTACTACAATCATCACAGTATGGTCACAGTTTCCCCTCGTTTACAGTTAAAAATAATAAAAGAACTACATTACTTGGCTAGGGTAGCAAAACCCTAGATACCGAGTTAGTTGGTTATGGTAGAAGGTGACTGCATCGTTTATGTAGAAACACTCTCCATAGTCTTCTTCTTCGGATCTCTAGGTTTGAATACGGCTCTCAACAACAGCAAGTCTGAATGAATAAACCTCTTGAATGAACGTCTCACAGAACCAACCAGCCTCTATATATCAGAACCTCCAGAATATAATATCTCTTTTATTCTTTTCTCTATATCTCGTGAATGATGTATGGTCTTGTATATATAGGCAATGACATAGAGAGGCCCTTTTCCGTCTTTTCACTCTCAGAACTCATCAAAATCCTAAATATAAGTGTATATAGATGTATACAGAGGTCTGGAGTCACGAACACGTCATCCAAATAACCTGGGGATGAAACAGGAAAAGTCACGCAAAACCAGCAGACACTTGTCGCACTTACGCTTGGGGGCTACGCTTCAAGCGTAGGTTTAAACGTAGATTTTGCAATTTTAGCCACTTTTTAATACTGGAAGCATAGGGTTTTTATGGAAAACCACTTTTCTCCTTGAATGCGCCAAAACGTTCATCTCGAACCCATGATACTTTTTGCTAAAGATGACGGCTTCTGAAAATGCCATTTTTGTCTCGGACTGCCTATTTGACTCTCCTCTTGGATAAAAAAAACATATTCTTCAGTTAATTCACCGAAGTTAGCTTCATTTCTTCATTAAGCTCTTGAAACATGCTTTAACACGCAAACAACATAAAAATACCAAGTAATGAAATGAAAGAACGTAACAATAGTGAGTTAAGGGATCAAAATAACTAATATTTGACACATATCAAGTATCAATCCCTGAATTTTCAAACTCCTTTCCAAGATCACTTCTTACTCTAGTAATGAAATAATTTTTCTCAGTCTGAATTTTTAAACAAATATTCTTAAAAAATTTAGCATCTTCAGACTTTTTATCTCAAAAATCCTACCCATGTACATCTAGTGTAGTCATCAACCATAACAAAAAGATATTTCTTACCTCCTTTGCTTAAGGTTCTAGTAGGTCCTATTAAGTCAATATGCAATAATTCTAAGGGTCTAGAAGTACCTATGGTATTACTTATCATAGGGGTTATCTTTCAACACAAAATTTTTACCCTATGATGGCACTTGACACCAATCAAGTCAGCCAATCCTCACTTTTAATGCCCTTGAGTTACACTAAGACTTGAACACACACACACACACACACACACAGTATATGAAATGCAATAAAATAACACCCACGAATTTACAGAAAACCACAACAATGGTTTTCCAACCTTTTACTATAAACATAAATAGTACAAAGGATTTCTCTCACTCATGCACACTACAACACTTACAAGCACTATCTTTCTCTAAAATTCGCTCCCATACAAATGCTATACATATGTGCCTATATAAACAAATACACAAAAATTGCCTATCTGTGTGGATGACAGCCCCATCCACTTAGGCTGTGTTGGCATCAATCAGAGGCTGCCAACACTTGTCACACAGTTGCACTCTTCAACTGTATCATGTTGTGGCATCCTCCTGCAATGCCATATGCCCCTTGGTGGTTGTGTGTTATCAAACTGTCCAACTGCATGTCTGAGCCACACCTAGCCTTGACCATCTTTCTATATGTATGAGTCATGCTGCACCATCGTGAGCCCTCTATGCCAAACATATGCTAACACTACATAATGTTTGCTTTTGCTGAGCCAAACGCCTTGTCCCAGCTCCTCTCAAGCCTACGCGCACTTGAGAGCATTGCCAAGACTGAACTAATGCCTTCACCATCGAGCCAACACCTAGCCACGCCTATGTCTTGGTTCTGTCAATGCCTTAGCGCCATAGCCATACCTCTCCATGCCCATGTCTTGAACCAGCTTGCACCAACCAATACTTGTCTTAATATCGTAGCCTTGTACCAAAGGCAAGTTGGCTTAGCCAAGGCTTGGTGTGCACATGGCTTGTCGAGCCAAGTGCATTGCATACACACCAATGAATGCCAAGCTAAGGCATCACCTTGCCAAAGGTAAGTTGGCACACTCGTGGGCATGCACACATAGCTTGACATGCCATGCGTGCTCCAGCACAGCCCACAGTGTCTAACCGAGTCGTCTTTGCCAACCGTGCCACCGAACCATGTCAAACCATGTCTTTACAAACCAACAAGCTTCCCTATACATGCCTTAGCCAAGGCTTGCCCATGGCCTTACGAAGTGGTCGAACGTCTACTTGGGTCAAACCCACCCCTCTCTATATATGCAGAATTCACAAATACAACTCTGATCAGAACAAATATCAATCCTGCTTGAGAAGTCATAATGGCCTTTTTTGAAGCTCCCGAATTCCAAATCCGGATTTTCTTTGACAGGTCATCTTCTTATGATATAAAGGATCTCCAATTAAATTCCCATAATTTTCCAATGCTTCTAAGCCCGACTTCCAAAGTTGGACTTATTTACCAAAATTGCCACTGTGCCATCCTCCCATGTCACACTGGCATGCCACAGCCTACTTCAAGACTTCATCGGGTAACAAACCTCCCCCATTTGAAGAAGTCCAACGTCCTCATTAGAACAAATCTATTATGTGTTTAACCTCTGTGGCCATAACCCAACACTCTACAATTCAAGTGTTGCCCGAAACCTTAAGCTCAGTTTCTAAATTCACTAAATAGTCAGCACCTCTATGCACAACTTCAAACAACATTTGAGTAACAAACACTGTTGCACAAGCCTTGATCACAAATTCGAACTCCGTATCAATTTATGAACAAGTGTATCATATTCCTTAGCCACGAATCCGTCATCCGCATCAATTCAGGCCAATTTTCAATCAAACAATGCCAGTCAAGAATCCCCTCATCCGCATCAATTCTGACCAACATTTCACAAGCAACACCATGACTTGTCTGAATCCCATCATCCGCTTCAATTCTGACCCAACCATCACCAATGTTACGCTTTGTCAAGAGTCCCAACCTCCGCATCAACCCTTGTCAAGTCAAACATACATACAACATGCAACATGGACTCTGTTTCTGCAGTCAGTAGCCCAACACAACAAATCATAAAATTGAGGAAATTAACATTACCAAATCAATAGTAATGCCATCTTTTTCTGGTGAGTATCCTTGCACAGTCACGCACTCACCACGATTACTCTGCTTCACTTCTTGGCACATTGGCCTCTAGCTTGCCCATTATCCACCACCATTAGTGGACTAAGTCGAATAGGAGCACCACCACCCCCATCTGAGTCAGAACTTCCCTCGTCTGGACCATTTATTATCATGGCATTCATTTTCTCCTTTCTTGGACAATCTCTGGCCCTATACGATCCTTTGCAAATGAAACAACCCGAGTCATATCTTGGTTTTTGTTGACTCATTGTTGCCTCAGCCTTGCCTTTGTCTTCCTCAACTAGTGGCTTCCTGGGCTTGTCATCAAACTTGCCCTTCTTCTTTTCCTTGCCTGGGTTAGGATCGAACTTCTCCATCTGCAAGTCCAGCAAACTATCTACAACAACAATGGAAAAAGAGAGGTCAATCACACCCCTCCTCCTTAACTTGATTTGAGCCCATGATTGCAAATCAGCCATAAAATTGAACAACTTGTCACCCTCTGACATGTCTTTGATGTCCGGCATCAAGGATGTGAAATCCTTCACATACTCACGCACCGAATAGTGTGCTTGAGATTTCTTAGGCACTCCCTTACCACCCAGCCTGAATTCGGTGGCAAGAACTATTTCTTGAGTTCCTTCTTCAATTCTATAAAAAAATTAATTCTTGGGCGTGACTCGTCCTCCAAGCGTGTTCGCCACCATAACTTCGCATCACCAGTCAGATACATGTTAGTGATTATAATTTGATCTTCCTCTGGAATATGGGCAACCCGAAAATACTCCAAAGGCCTTTGGTTCCCTCCAAAGGCCTTCAGTTCAGGGATTTTAATCTTTGACGATGGCTTCTCCCCCACCGTTGTCTGGTTCTATACATCCCGCTTAATCAGACAATACTCCCCTTCCAAATCCCTAACATTTTCCTTAAAGACATCAAAGACGGCAACAAAGTCTTCTGAGACCGCCTTCATCTTGGAATTCATGTCAGTCATGTATTCTTCTATCAACTTGCGCAGAGTCTGCAATTCCACATCCAGCAAGTTGGTTTGCACCGATAAAGGGTTATCACTTCTAAAGAATAGACCACACACCAAGGTTTCCAACCGAGCAACTCTTTCTCGTAGTGCTTCTGTAGCATTTCCACCAGCCATTCTGAGATTCAAAGGGGCTCTGATACCAACTGTCATAGGGGTTATCTTTCAACACAAAATTTTTACCCTATGATGGCACTTGACACCAATCAAGTCAGCCAATCCTCACTCTTAGTGCCCTTAAGTTACACTAAGACTTGCACAAACACACACATACAGTATATGAAAAGCAATATAATAACACCCACGAATTTACAAAAAACTACAACAATGGTTTTCCAACCTTTCACTATAAACACAAATAGTACAAAGGATTCCTCTCACTCAAGCACACTACAACACTCACAAGCACTATCTCTCTCTGAAATTCGCTCCCATACAAATGTTATACATATGTGCCTATATAGGCAAATACACAAAAACTGCCTATCTGTGTGGATGAGAGCCCCATCCACTTAGGCTGTGTTGGCACCAATTAGAGGCTGCCAACACTTGTCACACAGTTACACTCTTCAACTGTATCATGTTGTGCTTTCCTCCTGCAATGCCACATGCCCCTTGGTGGTTATGTGTTATCAAACTGCCCAACTACATGTCTGATCCACACCTAGCCTTGACTATCCTTCCATATGTCTAAGTCATGCTACACCATCACGAGCCCTCTATGCTAAACATATGCCAACACTGCATAATGTTTGCTTTTGTTGAGCCAAATGCCTTGTCCCAACTCCTCTCAAGCCTACGCGCATTTGAGAGCATTGCCAAGACTGAACCAATGCCTTCACCATCGAGCCAACACCTAGCCACACCCATGTCTTGGTTCTGTCAATGCCTTGACACCATAGCCATGCCTCTCCATGCCCATATCTTGAACCATCTTGCACCAACCATTGTTTATCTTAGTGTCACAGTCTTGCCCCAAGGGCAAGTTGGCCTAGCCAAAGCTTGGTGTGCACATGGCTTACTGAGACAAGTGCATTGCATGCAAACCAATGCATACCAAGCTAAGGCATCACCTTGCCGAAGGTAAGTTGGCACACTCGTGGGCATGCACATATAGCTTGACAAGCCATGTGTGCTCTAGCATAGCCCGCAGTGTCTAACTGTGCCACCGAACCATGTCAAACCATGTCTTTACAAGCCAACAAGTTTCCTTATACATGCCTTATCCAAGGCTTGCCCATGGCCTTGCTAAGTGGTTGAATGTCTACTTGGGTCAGAGACCCACCCCTCCCTATATAAGCAGAATTCACAAATATAACTCTAACCAGAACAAATATCAATCCTGCTTGAGGAGTCATAATGGCCTTTTTCGAAGCTCCCGAATTCCAAATCCGGATTTTATTTGACAGTGATCTTTTATGATATAAAGCATCTCCAATTAAATTCCCACAATTTTCCAATGTTTTTAAGCCCAACTTCCAAAGTTGGACTTATTTACCAAAATTGTCACTATGTCATGCTCCCATGTCATACTGGCATGCCACATCCTACTTCAAGACTTCACCGGGTAACATTAGTCTTCTTGTGTTGACATCTAATATGTTTTCCTTTATGAAACAGACCACACACAAGACCTTTTTCATACCCAAGCTTAGGAACACCTTTAACAATTTCACTTTTAGTAATCTTAGTTAAATCATGAAAGTTAACATGTCCCATTCTTTGGTGTCAAATCTCTATTTCATCAAGCTTAACTTTATTGCATAACAATTTAGGATTAGGAACAATGCAATAACAGTTGTCAGATGGCCTCATACATTCCATAACACAATTTCCAGAAGAATCAATAATTAAACATTTATTGGGAGAGAAATTGACATTATTGTTATTCTCATAAATTTGCCTAATGCTCAGTAAATTAGCTTTTAAGCCCTCAACATAAAGTACATCTTCCAATCTAGACATACCAGAAGCCACAATAGTTCATTTTCCTCGAACTTTAGACTTCTTTCCATTTCCAAAAGTAACTATCCCACCATTACTTTCCTCGAACAAACCAAACAATGACTTATCTCTAGTCATGTGCCTAGAACATCCACTATCCAAATACCAGACACTGGAATCACGTGCTTTAAAAGCAGTGTGAAAAACAAAATAGTGTAGCTCATCTTTTCTCACCCATGCCTTTTTCAATTTCGGAGATCTATTTGCTAGCTTCGACAAATTCTTCACCTCATCATTCAATATCCTAATTTGATCTTCTACATTGGGTCCTCTATGAGTTATTAGTTTTTTCGTTGATTTCAAAGTTTTTCCTTTTAACTTTGAGCACATTATGATTCCAATCAGGATTACATTAAAAAGAATTAGATGTTACTTGAGATGCCCTATCAAAGGTAGTTTTTGGAATGACATTAAAGTTACTTGTTGTTCCTTTGAATCCCAACCCCTTTGTATTTCTTGTATATTTTCCTATACTCAACAAATGATCAAGCTTAAGGATTCCACTTTTACCATTTAGAGATAGTTGAGTTAGCATCCTTCAATTCATTTTCCAAAACCTCAATTCTCATAGATTTCTCAATCACTTCCGATATTAGAGTAACTAATTCCTTATTAAGATCATTTACACTCTTCAAGGCATAATTCATTTCTTGTTCAAACTCGATTATTTTTCAGACAATTGAGCTTTTTGGGTCTGCAAGAGATTTAGGATTTGGGAACTATTGGCTAATTCATCTCTTAAAGAGCGTAATTCTTTGTCCATACTTAAACTCTTAGTCAATAGTTGATTGTGACGTTTGTTAAGTTGAGTAATATTATCAATTAATTAATCGTAAGAAGCTTGAGGCATGCTATCACAATCTTTATCACCCTCGGAATATTCATCTCCAGACATTGCCCATCTCATAACAACTTCTCTAACCTCCTTACTTTGTGCAGCAAACACGGTGTAGTTCTCAGACCTATCACCTATGATAGGTGCCAAATATTGACTATTTTAGGCCCCTATCTTGCTATTGTTACGTCTTTACATTCCATTATTTGGTATTTTTATGCCGGTTGTGTGTTTAAGCGTGTTTCAGGAGCTTAATAAAAAAAAAGCTAACTTTGGTGAATTAACTAAAAAAATGCTCATTTCTATTCAAAATGAAAGCTAAAAAGGTGTTTTCAAGAGAAAAGTGTCTCATGTAGGGCGAAAACGTCATTTTTCGGAGCCGCAACTTCAAGAATCATGCTAATAGAGTCGAGGGGATTCAAACGGCACTCTTTCAAAGAAAAGTGGTTTCTATGAAAAATGCTACGATCCATCTACGGACCCAGTAACTAAAAGTGGCTAGAAAGTGCCAAAATGACGCCCCATCTATGCCCATCAGAAAAGGCCTACGCGCCACACATTAGAAGGACTACGCATCGTGCGTAGCATATGCCTACGTGCCATATGTAGGGCCTTTACGCGCCACGCGTAGTTAATCTGCGTATTGGAGCGGTGAAATCCTAATTTTGACCCTGACTTGTGTTCCTTTGTAGCGACTGCGACTTTACACCTCGATACACGTGAAATACACACACATATATATATCAGAATATAAGATTTTGTCTTGGTTTTGTGTAAAATTACAAAAAAGGGCAACCATTAAGGTTTCTCTCAGTTTTGTCTATAAATACTAAGTTCTGCTATAAATTTTGGGGACTCCTCTTCACATAATTTCTAGAGCGCTTTCTCTGGAGATTCTTATCATTCAAAGGGAGGAGTCATTCAAGACCTAGAGATCCGGAGAAGAAGATCATGGAGGGCGGTTCTACATCAACGATATAGTCACCTTCTACTATGAGCAACTAATTCGGTATCTAGGATTTTCTAGCAAACTCCTAGCCAAGTAATGTAGTTCTTAATTTGTTTTCAATTGTAACGAAGGGAAGCTGTGACCATACTGTGATGATTGTTGTAGATGTGTGACCGTTTTTATTCTTGACACAAGATCTTATATTTGTTTTAAATTCTTGTCTTAGATTGAATGAATATATTATCTTACTCAATCATGATTATTCACTTTGGGCTAGAACTCGGATGCTTAATTCATGATTTTCTATACAGTGGTGCTTAATACGTGAAACCCTAGGTTTACAAAGGTCATGCCTCGGTGAGGTAATATAGATATGCTTTAGTTTAAATTCATGCAATAGGAGTATATTAGAGTAAAGTAAATAACATGCACTAGTTACACTATGTCCGGAGATGGGTTGTAGCGAATTCGGTGGAGAATACCCTTTTTGGGGTCGTATTCGACTATTTGCGGTACGACCTGATTCACAGTGATGGATCACCCTCTTGCAATTGAGTAAGTAGATAGCTATGTTATGCGGTTAGTGGTGGAATATGAAAACCCTATATTTTATTTCTACTATTCTTGTCTTAATCTATCTTTACTTGTTTTATTAGTTAATTAGTTAATCAATCATAAAACAACAAATCATACTTTTATAGCAATTTAAGATTATTATTTTATGAGAATTCATAATACGACTTCGTCTCTATGGGATCAATAACCTTTCGCAATCCAAACTGTACTACAATACGATTCGTGCACTTATGATAGGTAAAACCTAAGTCGTCCTAAGGGGTTGTTCTTAACCACTATTTTTGTCACCCCTGGGCGGACATCTACCTATATTTGAGTCTATCGTATCACTAGTTGATCCATTATCAGATTCATCATCCCAAGTGACAGCTAAGCCTTTGGACATTTTGAAAGTGTTTACACACTCTGCAGCTATGTGACCATACCCTTTACACTCAAAACATTGAGGTTTCTTCTTCTTAAGGTCAAACTGGTCATTCCGAGATTTGGGTTTATTTTTATTTCTAAACTCACTTAATTTATCCCAAAATTTTTGTCATTTTTCACTCTTATTGCTATTATTAGCCTTTACAAATTTGTTTAACTTTTTAGCAAACATGACAACATCATTTATATTCAACTCACTTTCCCTATCAGACTCAATCTGATCATCTCTAGTGATTTTGAAAGCTATGCTCTTTTTTTTAGAGCCGCTAGACCTCTTAGGGGGACTCTTGAACATCTCATTCTCATAAGATTTTAGATTCCTAGCCAATTCTTCAAGTTTAATTTCTTTAAGACTCATTACTTCCGAGATGACACTAACCTTGGATCGAAAATGTTCAGGGTAAGACCTAAGAACCTTTTTCACTATAGTAGTCTCAGGAATTGGATCTCCTAGATTGTGACAGCCCGTTACTATGTCAGTTAGTCTATTCGTAAAATCAGCATAGACTTTATCATCTTCCATCTTAAACTATTCATATTGGGAATTTAACATTTGGAGTTTCGATTGTTTAACTTTTGAAGTCCCTTCATAAGTTACATGGAGAATATCCCAAGCTTCTTTGGCAGTTTTGGACATAGCAATTCTCTTAAACTCACTTAAGGTCACAACATTATATAAAACATTTAAAGCTTTGGAGTTCTAATTAGCACCGTCTGTCTCAGCAGAAGTCCACTTGTTAGACGGTTTTAATTTAAATTTATTAGTAGTCTCATCTATCACAGTGGGAGGTGAGTGCTCTATCTCTATAGCAAGCCAAGCTTTCTCACCTAGAGAATTCAGGAACGCTCTCATCCTTGTTTTCCAATAAGTATAATTAAAACCATCAAACAAAGGGGACCTATTAACAGAACATCCTTCACGAGGTACATCCATCTTCTAAATTCAAGATTTAGCCCTAGGTAGTTAACCTAAATTGGGACAACCACGCTCTGATATATATATCAATTGAAATTACCTAGAAGACGGTGAACTAAGCCTGGAGGGGGGGGGGGGGGGGGTAAATAGGATTTTTATGAATTAATTGACAAATTAAAATATTAATTGTGGAATAGTCAATTTTAATTCAATTCTATCACAGTATAATTCACGCAATAATAAATATAAGTGTAAAAAATAAAGTAGAGACAACACCAATATTTTTACGTGGAAAACCTTGGAAACACTCCAAGTAAAACCCACGGATACCTTCTGGTATCGATGCACTATGAATCAAGAATTACATAGACTCTATGAAGTTATGACTTACAAAATCACTCTGACTTGCATCTTATCACTTGATGTATGAAAGTCTTGAATCACTCATGCTACCACGAAGCTCTCGCTCTGATCTCCATACTCTGATGACTCCACTTCTCAACAGATCAGTTTACCACGAAGCTTCTTGTTCCGATCTCCACACTCTGGCGACTCCATTTTTCAATGGATCGATGTAACTGTTAGTCACTAATTAACCCTAGAGGGGGGTGAATAGGGTGTTCAAAAATAATTCTAATTCTTTTCGAAATTTGAATACACTTTAAACAAAAATCAATTTCTCAAAAATCAAGTGGATGATTCAATTTAAACTTTTCTAACTATTAATTTCAAGACAAGATAGCATACAATATATTTAAGCAATTATAGCATGCAAATAAATCAAGTAAAGAGAAAGAGATAGAGAGATTGACACCGTGATTTTTTCGAGGTTCGGTAACTCCTACTCCTCGGCTCAAGAATCCCTTCTTGAGACTTTTCCCGATCCTTTCACTATGGCCCTTCCTTCACAGGTGGAATGGCAAACCTTTACAATACAAGCCTCTCGAGCTTGTCTCTCAATCAAGAGAACAACCCTCTCTTGAACAATCGGTGGACTTCACTTGTCCGAGATTACAAATTCGTATGTAATCAATAAAATCACTCAAGAACAAAAACACTCAAAACCCAAAGGTTTTTATGGAAGATAAATCAATATAAGCTCAAGTGTTTTTTGTGATTTTACAATAGCTCTAGAAATGTATTCTCAAAGGATATAATCAATGAATGATATTTGGAGAATAAAAAGAGATACTAGAGGTTTTGATTTTCAAAGAAACTTGAAGAAAATCAGATTTTCAAAGCTTGGTTTCAATGGCTTTTGTAGAGAAAATTTCTGCAGAATTTTTTCTAGCTTTCTTTCTCTTTGTATTTCAATCTCTTAGTCTTCACAATACA
Source organism: Cornus suecica (assembly GCA_963922005.1). Classification (NCBI taxonomy): domain Eukaryota; kingdom Viridiplantae; phylum Streptophyta; class Magnoliopsida; order Cornales; family Cornaceae; genus Cornus; species Cornus suecica. The sequence continues at coordinate 16,902,031 of OY998240.1, read as the reverse complement.
CATCTCATTCTATATATAGCATTGTATTAGGGTTTTGAAGAGTGAATATTGTAATTGAAAGACAAGAGCCGTTTGAACACCATTACAAACAATCCACAAAACAGGGGAAATGTTTTCTGAAAAATCTGCAGATTTTAAGGATGAACTAGTCGACTCCTTTGCATTTGAGTCGACTACATTGCTTCATCTAGTCGACTAGATTGAGTTCTAGTCGACTACAATGGTTAATCTAGTCGACTAGAATGAGTTCTAGTCGACTACTTCTTGTAGTCTAGTCGACTCAATGGTCATTCAGTCGACTCTTTTGATGTGGATGAAAAACCAATAGCTACTGATTGTTCTAGTCGACTACTAGAAAATACACAGGTCTATTCTAGTCGACTACAACATGAAAAATATTTAATAAAATATTTGAGCTTATACGATAAAATCGACACATAAAATTACCTTGTTACAGTGATCGCTCCCTGACCTATCTACCCCGAGTCTTGAGTCTTCGACTTTCGCTTATGCCGTTGAATAAATTGATTTTCCATTTGCGCTTCAATTTCTTTCACAGCTTTTTGCTTTAAATCAAGCTTTCTTTCCGAGCTTGTTTTTCGAGTAGTTTCCTTTTCGAGTTTGATTTCTGAGTCGTTCACCTGTCTTTTGCTGAAAATATAAACTCGATAATTCATTAGTATCAAACACTCTTCAATGGTTTGTTATCATCAATTTTGGAATTGTTTGCCGAAAGTAAATTTCAAAGCCAACAATCTCCCCCTTGATGATGACAAAACATTTTGTGTTTGCTTAGCATTTGGCGAAACATCAAGTGATGCTCCCCCTCAACATGTGCATAATATTTTGATCAAATGCTCCCCCTTAGTAAATGAAATTTGCAGTTTAATAGGCATTTTGATACAATATATAACAATAGGCGCACATTTGAGATAGCAAGAATAAACAGCTTATCATAGATGTTTCAGTTTAATACAAGCTGCTTATACTAATGAAAAACATGGAAAGGAAAACAAACAAGTTCGCAAATAACCATAACAAGTTCGCAAATAACCATAACAAGTTCGCAAATAACCATAACAAGCCACACAAAAACAGAAATTGCTAATGTCGGATAATTAAATGCATGACAGTACAATAGCATAATTTCTCCCCCTTTTTGTCAGCGTCGAGGGGTGCGTGAGCGAGGGTTCCTGTGTGCAAGAGTGAGGTCATCAAGTGACCCGGCCAAATTTGTAATACGGGTAAACATTTCCTCATCATGAAGGACAAGGCGCTCATTGATCAAACGAATGGCTTCCGTATTCTGGTTCACGGTCGTATCAAGGCGCTGAAGCATTTGTTCCTGCTGCCTAAGTAGCTCCGTATTGCTTTGAGCAACCCCAAGAAGTTGGTTGAGAAGAGCAGCCTGAGAAGCCGAAGCACCGTCCAACGAAGGGACCGAGGAAGAGGCTTCCTGGCGCGATGCAGAACCGCTAGGAGCGGTACGCGAACGAGGAGCAGGTGCAATTTCAGAAATGAAATTTCCTTCCGCATCAGAAGAAATATGCATATGCTTGACATGAGTGGCGTCAAGAAAAATAGGGTGATGCTCGGACACTTCATTCGGAAAATTAAAACCTTTCCGCTGCAGTAGATATGTAATATGTGCAGGAAAGAAAAGCTGGCCAGATGGCTTGCGCTGACATGTGAGGATGACGGAACGAAAAATATGAGCTAAATCAACACGGGTTCCTGTCAAAACGCAATAAACCAAAAAAGCCTCCATACGAGAAACACTGCTACGACTACCAGTTTTAGGCAGAATAGAGTAAGTAATAACATTATGAATTAATCTAGCCTCGGGTAGTAGCATAGAAGAGGTAATACCGGCGTTTTGCGAAATTTCCTTGTCGATGCATATTGCCCGAACAGCCTCAATACAATCGAAACCATCAGCCTTATACCAATCCTTGGAGAAGTGGCGGATGCCGTCATTTGGAAGCAAGAAAATGCGCTTGATTTCGCTGTCATCAACGGTCTCGTCTTCACCACATAGATTAAAATGAAGATGAGGGAGTAATTTCTCCTTGTGATTTGCAAGAGAAGCGTAGAAGGCTTTGACGATTCGCGGAAATACCGGAATGTCAAGAGAAACGAAAAAATCCCAACCCATTGCTTGGAACAACTCGAAAGTTCGAGCCCGAATTTCAGTGCATAAATCTTGTGTGACAATACGGCAAGGTGTAGGAGCACGGTGATCAAAAACAGTGATGAAATTATTTCTATTATCATCATCAAGAAGAAGTACCTCAAGAAGAAGAGGTTCATTCGACTCCTCTTCATCAATAGCCGTAGGAATGTGTGGATTGGTGGAGCTTTGGCCTCCATCAATGCGTGAACGTTTCCGAAATAGACCTCGAGTCTTCGGTGGCATTGTAGAAGATGATGCACAAATATATAGAGATATATAGATATATGATGGTGTATATATATAGATGTGTGAGAGAGTGAGAATGATGAAATTTGGAGAAGGAAATGGGTGGAGGATGATGGAAATGTGAAATTAATGAGAGATAGGTGAAGATTTGAGGATATAAGTGGTAGTAGGAGAGGGATTGAGAGGAGTGGGTTTGAATGTGGGTGAGGGTTTGAAGGAGGCGGATAGAGAAGATGAAAGGGGGTTAGGTTTTATAGGGCTTGAGTCGACTAGGGCTAGGTTGAGTCGGTTAGGTAGAGGGTTTGAGTCGACTAGGCAAGGATTGAGTCGGTTAGGAAGGCAAAGTAGTCGACTACAATAGTGTTTGAGTCGACTAGAATGGGCAATGAGTCGACTAGAAGGTGATTGAGTCGACTTGAAGGTGAAGACCATGAAATGGTGTAGCTACTGATCATTGTAGTCGACTAGAATGGTTTATACTACACAGGATGAGTCGACTAGAAGAGAAAAGGGAGAATAAAAATGATAAAAATTAGGAAATAAATACACAAAAATAGCAAAAATATGAAAAATAAATATTATGACAGAAATTAAGATAAAACATCAAAATCCATGGCCATTCCTATTTCTCGACGTATTTTAGAAAATGATTCGTCTGCAAGTGGTTTTGTAAAAATATCCGCCAATTGATTTTTAGTGTCGATAAAAACCAATTCAACGTCACCCTTAGCAACATGATCACGTAAGAAATGATGCCTAATCTCTATATGCTTGGTGCGTGAGTGATGAATAGGATTCTTTGAAATACAAATCGCACTCGTATTATCGCATTTAATAGGCACGTGAGAGAAGGTAAGACCGAAATCAAGTAGTTGTTGCTTGATATAAAGAGTTTGAGCGCAACTGCTACCGGCTGCCACATATTCGGCTTCGGCCGTAGATAATGCAACGGAATTTTACTTTTTACTTGACCAAGATACTAGTGAGTGTCCTAGAAAATGACAAGTACCGCTTGTGCTTTTACGATCAATTCTACATCCCGCAAAATCGGCTTCCGAATAACTAATAAGATCAATTGAAGTTCCACGTGGATACCAAAGCCCTAAGTTTATTGTACCACTTAGGTAGCGAAAAATGCGTTTGACCGCAAGCAAATGAGATTCCTTAGGACATGATTGAAACCGGGCACATAAGCATACACTAAACATTATATCCGGTCTACTAGCGGTTAAATAAAGCAAACTACCGATCATGCCTCTATAATTAGTAATATCAACACATTTACCATTTTCATCTTTATCAATCTTAATAGAGGAACTCATAGGAGTTATGGCATGTTTGGTAGCCTCCATACCAAATCGCTTTAGCAAATCTTTAGTGTACTTGGATTGGCTAATGAATAAGCCATCCGAGCTTTGCTTGATTTGCAACCCTAAGAAGAAAGTCAATTCACCCATCATGCTCATTTCAAATTCGTTTTGCATACTTGTGGCAAATTCCCTACATAAAGAATTATTTGTTGAGCCGAAAATAATGTCGTCAACATAAATTTGGACAATCAACAAATTATTCTTAATGGTTTTTGTAAAAAGTGTGTTATCAATTTTCCCTCTTGTAAAACCATTTTGAGTTAAAAACCCGCTAAGTCTCTCATACCAAGCTCGAGGAGCTTGCTTTAAACCATATAGAGCTTTAGCCAATTTGAAAACATGATTTGGAAAAAGATTATTTTCAAAACCGGGTGGTTGCTTCACAAAAACTTCTTCTTCTATGACACCATTTAAGAAAGCACTTTTGACATCCATTTGATAAAGAGTGAAATTTCTATATGATGCAAATGCAAGAAGCATTCTAATTGCTTCTAATCTAGCTACCGGTGCAAAGGTTTCATCGTAGTCAATGTCTTCCTCTTGATTATATCCTTGAGCTACCAATCTTGCTTTATTTTGAATAATTACTCCATTCTCATCCTTTTTGTTTCGAAAAATCCATTTTGTGTCAATTATAGTTTGATTTTCAGGTCTAGGAACTAAACGCCAAACTTGATTGCGTTCAAATTGATTTAGTTCCTCTTGCATTGCTACGATCCAAGAATCATCACATTGAGCTTCGTGGAAGTTCTTGGGTTCGATTTGCGATACAAAGGCCATGTGGTTGCAAAAATCTTTAAGTTGAGATCTAGTACTAACCCCTTTTGAAGGATTACCTATGACTTGATCAAGAGGATGATTGTGAACAATCCTCCATGCTTTAGGCATTGAGTTGGTCAAGTCATCATTGGATTGATGCTCAACTTCCCTCATTTCCTTTTGGCTACATGATGAGTTGGAGATATTGAGAGTATTTAGATTATCCTCAATCCCAACAACCTCATCTTCTTCTAGGTCAATTCTAGGTGATGGTGGTGAGGGTGATTCATCAAAGACAACATGAATAGACTCAACCATGGTTAGAGTCCTTTTGTTATAAACCCGAAATGCTTTACTTCTTGTAGAATATCCTAGGAAAATTGCTTCATCCGATTTGGAGTCGAATTTTCCAAGGTTATCTTTATCATTTAACACAAAACATTTACACCCGAAAACTTTGAAATACCCAATATTGGGCTTTCGACCATTCCACAACTCATAGGGTGTTTTTCCCAACTTCATCCGAATAATAACACGATTAATTATATGGCAAGCGGTGTTTACCGCTTCCGCCCAAAGGCTTCGGGGAAGGTTGTGCTCATTTAACATGGTTCGAGCCATCTCTTGTAGAGATCGATTCTTTCTTTCAATTACACCGTTTTGTTGAGGGGTTCTAGGGGCCGAGAGATCATGAGAAACACCAAGGTCATCACATAATTTCTCTAAGTCTTGATTTTCAAACTCCCTACCTCTATCACTTCTTATTTTCTTGATCTTCAAATCTTTTTCATTTTGAATGACTCTATAAAATCTTTCAAGAATGGAGTGAGTTTCATTTTTATGAGCAAGAAAGTGAACCCAAGTGTATCTAGAGTAGTCATTAACTATAACAAGTACATAGAGTTTCCCGACTAAGCTAGCCGTTCTCTCCGGACCAAAGAGATCCATGTGAAGTAACTCTAGAGGTCTAGAAGTGGTAATATCTTTCTTTCTCTTGAAAGAGGATTTAACTTGCTTGCCTACTTGACATGCGCTACATATTTTATCTTTCGAAAATTTAGTCTTTGGGAGGCCTTTGACTAAATCATTTTTGGATAAACGATGAATGAGGTCCATACTAGCATGTCCTAGACGTCTATGCCATAACCAACTATTTTCGCTAGATGTGACAAAACATTTAACATCTTGATCATGCAATTCACATAGCAACAAAGTATACAAGTTTCCATTTCTTTTGGCATTGAACATTTGCTTCCCATCTTTCTTGATTATGCATGCATTTGTCCTAAATATAACATCATAGCCTTTGTCACATAATTGACTAATACTAAACAAATTATGCTTCAACCCATCAACTAAAAGCACATCATCTATAGAGAGAGAAGAAGAAATACCGATTGAGCCAATTCCTATAATTTTGCCTTTAGAGTTGTCTCCAAAAGTTACGTTTCCTCCTTCATATGTTTTTAGTGAAATAAACTTTGATTTATCTCCCGTCATATGCCTTGAGCATCCGCTATCGAGAAACCATTTTTCTTTTGATGCGGACTTCAAGCATACCTACAAAACAAGTTCAAGTAACTTTTATTGGTACCCAATCTGTTTTGGGTCCATTTTGGTTAGATAGATATGCAATAGTTCCTTTTGGAACCCAAATTTGTTTTGTTACAACATTTTCTTTTCTATGAGAGCATGCAATAGATCCTTTCGGAACCCAAACCATTTTTGACATAATTTTCTTCTTTCTATGAAAGCATACATTTGCTTTGTGTCCTTTTCTATTGCAATAGTAGCAAGTAACATGTTTATAATCATTTGAAGAGGCATGAGATGATTTTCTAGTAAATGTAGAGCTAAGTGATTTTCTCTTTTTCAAAATGAGAGCATTTTTGTCAAAAGCATCATACCCTAGACCGCATTTATCAAATGATCCTTTTTGTCTTCCTAACATGATACTAAGGTTCTCTTTTCCTTTTGTAAATTTTGCTAAAACATTTATTTGATCATCAATAGTATTTTTCAAACGAATATTTT